>VBSM01002608.1:156669439-156773338 GCA_008086735.1 Cheirogaleus medius | reverse complement strand
TTTTCCCTTTGTGCTTCATTTTGGATATTTTCTATTGCTATGTTTTCAAGTTAACTGTCTAATCTGTCAATCCCATGCAATGTATTCTTCATTTCTCTCCAAAATTTCTATGTCTTTCTCTACTTTCTTGAGCATATTGAGAATATGTATAGTAGCTCTTTTAGTATTTCTCTCTGCCAAGTTCTCTGTCAGTTTCTATTGATGTGTTACTATCCTGGTTATAGGTCATATTTTCCTTTTTATTTACATGGCTGGAAAATTTTGATTGAATGTGAAACATTGTGAATTTTATGTTCTTGAGTGCTAGATTTAGTTACATATTTCTAAGTAATGTTGGTCTAAGTTTTTGCATGCTGTTAAATTTTTTGAGGTGAGTATGATGTCTTTGAGACTTGTTTTGAGGAAGCATTGTTAGGGTGGGTCCAGAGCTGTAAGCAGCCTTTTTCTTCTGGAGCTAATTTAGAAGTTGATTCCCTTCTGAGGACTTTACATGATGTCTCATGTATTATGAAGTCTTTTCTCTTTACTTAGTAGGAATACAAACTATTCCTAGCCTTGTATGAGTTTTAGGAATTATTTGGCTCATATTTTTCAGTAGTTCTTTCTCCAATCTCAGGTAGTTTTCTTTCACAGGTGACAGCTCCACCCTCCGCCAGTGGCTTGAGGGGACTCCTTTGCAGCTCTCCAGGGCATTGTCTCTGTATGTAATCCTGTTCTCTATCTATACAATAAATTCTGGCTTCCTTGGCCTCCCTAAATGTCAGTCTCTGTTTCCTCAGCTGTCTGAGGCTGCCAGGCTCTGTTCAAGCCCTCCCTCCCCCACATGCTGTATCCTGGAAACCGGTTAAAGGGTGTGTGGTTGGGCCGTTACGGGACCTATCTAATTTTTTCACCTTTTCTCAGGTTCCATTCCTGCTACGACTGTTGTTCAGTATCTGAAAACTGCTGTTGCATTGAGTTTTCTAGTGTATAAGCTGGGGGGATAAATCTGATTCCTGTTACTCCATCATGGTTGTTTGTGGAAATGTTTGATGGCCTTTTCCTCCTCCTTTTTCTGTGGGTTAAGATGTGGGCCTAAGTAAAAGAAACCAAGAAACAAGTTGGCCTGTTCTCAGTGTTTCAGGTGTTTGGCTTACGTGTAACTGAGGAAGAGGAGTCTCTAGTTGCCTGTGATCCAAACTCTTTGATAATAATAAACAGGTGATTTCACCTGGTGCATCCCATGTCACTTTGGCACTCAGGAGCCTACTGCAGTAGTAGGATGGTTGATCACAATTATGATATTCAGGCGTGGTGGCTCACACCTGTACTCCCAGCTCTCTGGGAGGCTGAGGCAGGAGGATTGCTTGTGCCCAGGAGTTTGAGGTTGCAGTGAGCTATGATGATGCCACTGTACTGCATTGCACTCTAGCCAGGGCAAATAGAGTGAGACCCTGTCTCAAAAAAAAACCTAAAAAATTAAAAATAAATAAATAAGGAAAAATCTATGTCTTGGTCAAATACCACATAATTTTAATAAGTTCTTCTTAGTACTTATACTTTTACCTTAATTAAGACCCATGGTTATTTACTTTTTCTCAGCTATTTCTATTTGTTTGTATTCACCCTTAATTTTATCAGGTTTTTTGGTTCTGCTATTTGCTAGTTATCTAACTGATTGTCATTTTTCAGCTGGTTTGTATTTGCTTCATTTATTATGTATTTTTCTGCATCACAGTAATCTTTAGGATTTTGGAAATGTTTGATCTTTATGCATTATATCTTTAATTTTGTTACCTACTTCTCTGTTCTTCCTTTACTCAGAAATGAATGAGTAAATGAGTAACTGTGAATAGATGTAGAGACATATATTTACACACACACATACAGTACATTCTTAATGCTAAGATTATTAATTGTGATATATGCCATAAATTTAATATATTTTCAGGAAAAAAGAAACAGTTTATTTTTAAAAACCTTCTTAAAAATTTATAGACAGAAGTATATGTTTATTCATATAACTTCTATACCATCTTTTTTGAATTATAAGATTGAGTCTAATCTTTTTTCACATTTTGACATGCTGCTTTCCTCACCTGTGCTTGCTTTCTTGGTCTCTGTATACTTCATGATTGCCAGTATAATTTTGAATCATATGGGAAGTGTTTGGAATTTAACTGCTTTTCTTTTTGGCTAACCTCATAGTTTCAGTTTTTCTATATATAAACTGTGAATTAAATAACTTCCTATTTGAGTCAGCTGGAAACTTTTGACAGATTGATAGCCAGCACTTGGGTGATATTACTTCGTAAAATGCAAATTGGTAACACCAGTGTCTTCCAGCACTGATAATTCTATGATCTATTTTGAGAGATTGTGCAATTTTTACTGCCTTTAATTGCCCTTGCTTGCCTTACAACAGACAATTTTTACATCACAATAGCTTTTTATTTCAGTGATTCAATCTTTCTGAAAACATTTTCAGGCAAGTTAGACTTTCAAATTTAAGTTAAAATTCAACTGCATGTGAGTTTACCTGTGCAGTTGACTCAGCTGTGGTGATAGGTGGATAAAAAGATACGCTCTAAGGGAATGTATTTATTTTCCATAGGTTTACACAAGCAGTGACATACATCACAACTTATTCTTTTGCTTGGATACTGGCAGATATTTTAGATTTTAATTCTGATACTTCTGGTTTCAGAAAACTAAAAATACTATTTTAGAAAAAATAAGTATTTTTAGAATTAACAAAATATAGTTTAGTAATTGGATATACATAAAATAAGCATAAAATCTGTCATTGGTAGAATTGATTAATAAGTTTTAGGGTGATCAGATAGCAATTAGGAGAGTTAGTGTTGAGCCTGTCCATATGCAAATGTTATGGTTGTTTTTTTAACTTGAAAAACTAGTGAAACTATGCAAAGAATAGTAATCTTCTAAAGTACGAAAACTGTAAAAAAGTGATTGTAAAAAATTAAGTTCATCTATGTGAAGAAAACAACAATTAAAACTAAGGAGAAAAATAACAAAATAGTAAACATTTATGAATATGACCTTACGTGATTACTCTATTATAAAAATATTTACAACATGACTTACATGATTACTCTGAGTATTATAAAAATATTTACAACACTATGATTCTAGTAACTACATTGATAAAGAACATGCCCGTAGCTCATTAAGGGGACATAGAGTAAGCATAAGGAAAGGAATTCAACCTCATTGGGAATTAAAGCAATAATAACTTTTTTGAATAACTTTTTTATACTTATTGAGTAAGGGTAATAAAGAACTCCACCGGGAATCAAGTGCTCATGCATCGCTTTTGAAATTGGAACAGCTTATTTGGAAGGTAGTATGGTAGTATGTATCTCAGAATCCATAAACATATCCAAGGCCGCTGATTTAATAATCCTACTCTTGGGAAATGACCCTAAGCAAATAATCCAGGGAATGAAAAAGCTCTATTAGAGCTACATTCACAATAGTATTACTTATAGTTTTAAAAACTGAAGAAAACCTAATTGGTCAACAGTGGAAAATTTGATGTATTATGATAAATTAATACCCAAATAGTTCATATCCTTTTACGTATAAGTGTAAGCAATGTGACAGCAGGGACTGCATCTGTTTTGGTTTGTGCTGTAGAACTAGTGCCTAGAATGGCTTGGCATATGGTGGGTACTCAACAATTAGTATTATTTTTTGAAATTAAAAAGTCAATGGAATTTGTTAAGTTAAAATAGAATTTAAAACTTACTTCTATAGAACCAATTCTTAAGTACCTTAATGAGTAAGGGAGAGAGGGAACAAGTTTGTTGGTGAAGAATTTTTTGCAGGATTTTGAACTGAGGTTTGGAAGTTTAATAGGATATGGATTCTCTTAGGAGCCAGGAGTTGGGAAAGGCCCTCAGGGATGAGGGACCAGTCTGAGGAAAGGCTTGATAATAGGAAATGACTAAGGGATAAGGCAGGAGCTGGTCTTAAATAGGGGCAGGATACCTGGTGACTTGTAAATCAAGCTAACTGGGTAGGAATTTATGGGAAATCATTGATGGTTTTTCAACAGAAGTTGATGTTGAAAGAGCTGTAGAATTCAAGAAGTTAATCTGGCTTTGATATATGACAGGTTCAGTCAGGGAAATCAATTTAAACTATGCTGGATATAGAGTGGAGCTTCATGTGAGAAATTTAGTTACAGTAATTGTTATAAAGTATTGTGTTTTTCATCTTGAACTGTGGATAGAATCTGATAATTTGTTCCTTTCTAATAATGATATTTTTATTAATTTTAAGAGGTAAAGTTGATTATGCAAAAAGACAGTGCTATTAGATTAAATAAAAATTTAAATATAATACCGGGAAAATTTTACTGAAATCTTAAGTTTAAAATGATTGATAAAATGTTTATGGCTAAAATAAAACTGTCTTAAGAAGCATCTATTGAGTATGACACACAAATATGTAATTCTTTCAATCTTTCTTTTGTTTTTAAAATCTGCCTTCATTGAAGACAGAAGAAAACTGTATCAGTTGTCACTGTTCTCTCTAAAATATTGCTAGAATATATATTTAAAATTATAATCTTCTAGTGAAGAATCAGACTTTTATGAATTGAATCAGACTTTTATGAATTGAGGCCCTAGTTTTTTCCCTAGGGCTTTATGAAAAAGTAGGTTTTTGGGTTTTTTTTTTCCTCCTAGCATTTAACATGTTAGTGACGTTTGGGTAGTGAATGTTGACATATATGAAGCAGGCTGTTATGCTGAATTAGGGTCTTGAAGTTTATTTGGAATAAATTAAGAAGAGGTTTTAAAGAAAAATCAACTTATTGTCAAGTATTGTGCAAAATGAATTCTGCATTGTTTATAAAATGGAAAAACATCATAAATTATCTCTAGATAAATGTGGAGATTCTTGTAAAGCAACAGCAGGCATTTTTCAAGCTATTGAACAGTGTTTTTCAGCATTAATGTTTAAAATTCAGAATTAAATATTTAAAGGAAAGCTTAAGATGACCAAATGATGAATTTTTAATTGAATTGACAGTTCAATTGAATTCTTTGAATAGTAGTTTAGAAGAATGTACCCAAGTGCCTAACTAAATTATTTTATATTTTCAGGATTAGGGATTGAGTTGAATAGGGCTTTGCAAAGTAGGCAATATTTTAGATTAATCATGAGATTTAATAATTACTTATTGAGTATGTAGTGTTTGCACTGCTTGCCAGGTGCTGGGTTTACATACGTACATGAGACATAGTTCTTTCCTTAATGGACTCACAATGTTTATAAATTATGTAACAAATATTGATATAAAGGTAATAATAGTATGCCATAGGAAGATAGATATTAGTTTGGAGAAGGAACAGGAGGAGAGGGAGAGTTAGAGCTTTGCAGAGAAGGTAGGTAGCATGAGCTGGTACTTGAGTGATGGATAAGTACATATCCCCTGGAGAAGGGGAGAAGGGTTGTTCACACGTGGATGTGCAGCATGGAGATTCAGGGGGTTTTCTTTCTTTCTTTTCACTAAATATTAAATATGAGTATTTTGATCCTTTAATTGGTAGGTGTGGAAAAATGTTATGTTACATGTAAAACTATTTCACATAGAATTCATTTAGGATACCTTTAAATAATAAAGTAAAAATTGGACTGCAAAGAGTTATGAAGAAGCATTTGGGGACAATAGAAATGTTTGTGGTAGTAGTTACACAGGTGTTTTCATTTGTCAAAACACATTTTGTTGTACATTTACATTAGTCACACTTTATTACATGTACATTTTGTCTCAATGTTGCTTTAAACATTGTAAAATCATACTTCCAAATTTGTATCTAGTATTTTTAAAAACTGAGTTCCTAAGAAGTTTTCAGCTGTCCATTCTCAAAGTAAATGTCCAACACAAGAATAAGTATATAATTCATATATCAGAGAACAGAATATATAAGGCCCACGCTTTCATGGAACTTGCTTTTTAGTGGAGAAAGGAGACAGATAATGAAGAAGAAAAATAAAATAATTAATTTCAGATACTGTGTTTCCCCAAAAATAAGACAGGGTCTTATATTTATTTTTCCTCAAGAAGATACCCTAGGGCTTATTTTCAGGGGATGTGTTATTTTTTTTAAGTATGGTAGAACAATCTACATTTATTCAAATATAGTTAAGCCATCTTCTTCTGGAACATCATCATAACTCTCCAAAACCCGAATTCCATCCTGAATTTCTTGCGACTCTATTTCCTTTAAAACCATTGGCCCCAATCTCTCATGTGGAGCAATAGAGCTCTCATGGGGCAGATGAGAAGGGATGCTTGTCTTCTTTACCGCTCCGTGAAATGTATGGGTTGTGTAGATACCCTGCGTAGCCACGCCTATCACTAGGTCTTATTTTGGGGGTAGGGCTTATATTGCTCAAATGCTTAGAAATGCTGCTAGGGCTTATTTTATGGGTAGGTCTTATTTTCGGGGAAACACGGTAATTAAGTGCTATGGAAAATTAAAACAGAAGTGAAACACACAGCCATTTGTGGTAGGAAAGAGCTATGGTTTAGATAGGAGGGTCTAGTAAAGCCTGGATGAAGAGGCTGCCATAACTCCAGCTTGTTAATTGTGTCCTTTAAGTCTGACGGATACTGAACTCGCTTAAGTGTAGCTCTAAGACTGAACACCTATGGCAATTACAATTATGATTATAACACAGAATGTAAATATTGGAAATTTGAACAGAATAGAATAAATTGGGATGTGGGAGATATAAGTGTACTTATCTCAATTTTTGTAGCAGGGATTCAGTAAATACTATCTAAAATTAAAATGTGAAATAAGGACTCAGAGTGATACCAACCTCTTGTGATAATCTTTTTTTCTTAACGTAAGGAATCCTCCTTGCTTCCATGGTTTCTGATGAGAAATTTGCTATTGTTCTAATTGTTCCTCTGTAGGTAACACACTGTTTTTTCTCTGTCAGCCATTATTTCTTCAATTTTTTTTTTTAGTCCATACTCTTCCTCCTCTCCTTCAGGAACTTGGTTGATGTGAATTTAGACCTTCTATAATTGTGCCACAGGTCCCTAAGACTCTATTTATTATTATTTTTTCAATCTATTATTTTCTGTTCAGATTGGATCATTTCTGTGATCTAACTTCAAGTTCACTGATTCTTTATTCTGTTATCTTCATTCTGCTATTGAGTCCATCCAGTGATGTTAATTTTGGCTATTGTAATTTTCAGTTCTAAAATTTTCATTGCCGAGACTATTTTCCATTTGTTTCACTAGTATTCGTAATTGCTTCTTGGAACATTTTACTGATAGCTGCTTTAAAATTCTTGTCACGTAATTCAAACATCTGTGTCATCTTGGTATTGGTATCTGTTAATTGTCTTTTCTCATTTAAGTAGAGATTTTTCATGTATTGCTTTATGTTTTTTCATAATGAGTCTAATTATCATAAAAAATTAGAGTAAGAATAAAGAAGAAAATGGAATCAATCTGGCTGTATAAGCTCAGTTTCTTTCTCTAGAAAGTAGGAATAATAGCGACTTCATAGACTTTTTGTAAAGACTACATGAGTGCATGTATATGAAGTATCTAGCCCCATCCCTGGAACATAACAAATGCTCAGAAAATAGTTCAATTTGCTTTTCTCTTTCCTGATTACAGTATAGCATTTTGAAATCATTATTGTCAACTACAAAGCATTTTAAGAGAAGAGGCTCTTTAAAGGAAGTATTAAGCTTTCCCCCCCACTAGTTCTCTAAATTGTGATTGCTTAATACAAAGATCAGCCTGTTCCTCACTACTAGCTTTAGTTTTTTTGTTGGGTATGGACCTTTTTGTTGCTAAACCTAGGTGAGTTTCCTCTTTATTCTAGGCCCTAGGAAATTCATCCACTCTATTCTTTAGAGAATCTTCTCTATCTCCAACACCCATCTAGAGCAGAAGTGGAGTGATAGTTGGTAGCTCTTCCCTTATGTGCCCTCCCAGAATGACAAGTACACTTTCCCTTTTTACTGTTAGGATTTTACAACCAAGTATTATGGGCAAGATAGAAAGAGGAAGAGGTAGGGAAGGGGTGGTGGCAATGACAAAAATAAACACAGGGACAAAGCTTAGGAAATCCAAATAGCTTCTTAAAACTATCAGTGGTCCTTGGCTCTTGCAGAGTTGGTAATCAGAAGCGCTCTTGGACTGATGTGTCTTGATTTTTTCTCTTTTTGATGAAACCACTTTGACCTTCATGATGGAAAGGTTTTCCTTAGGAAGTCACAAGTTGAATTCTGAAAGATGAGTTAAGAGTTACTAGATGAAAGAGGAAGAGTATGCCAGGAAGACAGAACCAGCATATCCAAAGTTCTTGAATTAAGGAGGGAGCACAGCATATTTAAGGTACTAAAAAAATGTCAGTATAGTAATAAAGATAGTGTGGTGCTGGCAAATGGATAGACACATAGATTATTGGAACAGAATAGATAGTCCCAAAATAAGACCCACACAAATATGGACAATTGGTTTTTTGACAGAAGTGCAAAAACAACTCAGTGGAGAAAGGATAGCCTTTTTAGTAAATAGTATCGGCTTTGCATTGATACACAGAAAGATGAATTGCGATTTATATTTCACACTTTAATGATTAGTTCAAAATGTATCTAAATGTAAAATGTGAAGCTATAAAGCTTTTGAAAGAAAATACAGGAAAAAATCTTCATGATTTAAGATTAGGGAAAGAATTCTTAGTCATAATACCAAAAGCACAATCCATTAAAGAAAAAAAATGATAAATTGGACTTTGGTAGAAAGTAAAAGTTTTTGATCTGAGGAAGATACTGTTGAGAGAATGAAAATACAAGCTATAGGCTGAAAGTATTTGCAAATCACACATCCAATAAAGGACTTGTGTCAAGAATATATAAAGAACTGTCAAAACTCAGCAGTAAGGAAACAACCCAATTTAAAAATAGGCAAAAGACATTTCATCAAAGAAGATACAAGGTTGGTAAATAGCACATAAAAAGATGTTCAACGTCATTAGCCGTTAGGGAAATAAAACCATAATGAGATAGCACTGCATACCTATTTGAATAACTAAAATAAGAAATAATGATGATACCAGGTGCTGGCAAAGATGCAGAAAAAACTGGAACTCTCATACATTGCTGAGGACAATGACAAATGGTACATACATTTCTTTAAAAAATTTTTTTGGAATGAATTTATGTTTGCAGAAAAGTTGCAAAGACAGTGCAAGTTTCCCATGTACCTCGTTTTTCTGTAATGTTAACATTTTACAAAACCATGATATATATTTCAAAACTGAGAAATCAACATTGGTACATTACTTTTCAGACTCTGTTTGGGTTTTCCACTTTTTCCACTAATGTCCTTTTCCTGTTCCAGAATCTAATTCAGGATCCCACATCGCATTTAGTTACTTTGTTTCCTTAGTCTCCTCTAGTTTGTGACAGTTTGTTATGTTAGGCTTTGCTTGTTTTTGGTGACTTTGGCACTTTTCAGTAGCACTTGCCAGGTATTTTGTAGAATATCTCTCAATCAGGTTTGTCTAATGTTTTTCTCATGGTTAGACTTGTGCTATGGGTTTTTGGGGAGAGTACCATAGAAGTGAAGTACTTCTCATCATATCATATAAGAGAGAACAATTCAAACATGATTATCACTGGTGATGTTAACCTTGCCGATTTTTTTTAATACTCTAGAAAACAACTTAGTGCTTTTTTTTTTTTTTTGAGACAGAGTCTCGCTCTGTTGCCCAGGCTAGAGTGCCATGGCATCAGCCTAGCTCACAGCAACCTCAAACTCCTGCCTCAGCCTCCCGAGTAGCTGGGACTACAGGCATGCGCCACCATGCCCGGCTAATTTTTTCTATTTATTTTTAGTTGTCCAGCTAATTTCTTTCTGTTTTTAGAGACGGAGTCTTACTCTTGCTTAGGCTGGTCTCAAACTCCTGACCTTGAGTGATCCTCCCGCCTTGGCCTCCCAGAGTGCTAGGATTACAGGCGTGAGCCACCACGCCCGGCCAACTTGGTACTTTTTAATATGTTAAATAGTTACACATGACATGTACCAGCAGTCACATTCTGGGTATTTACCCTAGAGAATAAAAATTTAACATTCTCATAAAAGGCTACACACAAATGTTTATAGCAGCTCTATTCATAATCACCAAAAACTAGAAACAACCCAAATGTTTTTTAATGCGTAAAAAGATAAACTGTGGTATATCCACACAGTGGATTACTCCTCAGCAATAAAAATGTCCAATTATTGATACGTATAACATTGGATGACTTTCAGAGGCATTGTGCAGGGTGAAAGAAGCTAGTCTCAAAAGATTGCATAGTGTGTGGTTCCATTTATATGACATCCTATTATATGACAGAAAGAGAGCCATTCTGATATAGAACATTTAGAGGTTAGGTGTGGTTGGGAGTGTGTGGCTGTAAAGCATGAGGGAGTTTTTTGCCGTGGAATGAAACTCTTCTGTATTCTGCAGGTGGTGGTAGTTACAAGACTCAATACATGTGTTAAAATTCATAAAAAATACTTACAAAAAAGTCAGTTTTACTGTATGATAATTTATAAAGTACTGCTCTTTAAAAAGCAAAGTAAAAAAAAAAAGACCGCGTAACTGGAACATAGACGACAACAGCAAAAATGATACAGGGTAAGATTGAGGAAGAAAGAGGAGCCATATCATTTGGTCCTTGTAGGATTTATGGATTTTTAAGAGTTCTGGAAAGCTACTGAAGGGTTTTAAGCCAGGGGAGTGGCCTGATTAGGTCGATTTTTAAATTAAGATTTTTTGAGACAGAGTCTCACTCTGTCACCCTGGGTAGAGTGCAGTGGCATCATCACAACTCACTGCAACCTCAAACTCCTGGGCTCAAGTGATGCTCCTGCCTCAGCCTCCTAAGTAGATGGGACTACAGGTGTATGCTATGATGACTGGCTAATTTTTTATTTTTAGTAAAGACGAGGTCTCGCTCTTGCTCAGGCTGGTCTCAAACTCCTAAGCTCAAGGGATCCTTTTTCCCACCCTGGCCTCCCAGGGTGCTAGGATTACAGGCGTGAGCCATCGCCTGGCCAGATTTCTTTAATTTTCAATGTGGAAAATGAATTGGGGAGATTGAAGATATAAGGAAAAGAATGAAAGGTAGGCATTTTTTGCACATTTCCTACAAATTTTTGGTAAAACCGAATTCCTGAGGTCTTCTTTTAGTATTAGGATCATTATGATGACAAGAATAATTATAATTACAGGTAATTCTTTATTTCTATACTTTTAACTTTTTTTCTACTAGTATTTGTACAATTTATGCTCTGCTTTTAAATGACTAAGTGGGACTCAGTAACCAACTAACTTTTTATTATCTAGATGTGTCTAGCCAATATTTTGGTCTCAAAAATGTTGCCATCTTTCAAAAATATTATGTATATAGTTCTTGAAATATTATTATACTGGCTCTTATTTTGTAATAATGAGTGGAAAATTAAAGAAATGCAGCTGATACTGATAATTATAAGGCTTATAAATTGAATTATTAGCTAAGACTAAGATGAAAATTACACATTTTTGTTTTAGTCAGATAATTATTGAATTAAAGAAAATTATGTGCAATGTATGAAGGAAGAGGACAGAATTTGAATATAGGAATTTTGGAATTATTGACAACTGGTCAGGGAAAACTAGGGACATAATGTGTTTTTTAATCTTCTAATAGTCTGTGATAAATTTTCATACTTTTTATGTTTCATAAGTAAGTTTTCAGGAGTGTATTAGATATAAATATAAAGAATTTTCTACAATAATAGTATTGCTATCAGAAAATTTCTTAGGTCAAACCTTATGAAATTGCCATTTTTTAAAGGCAAAAATGATAGTATATTGACAGTATCATGTGGTTCAACCTAATATTTTTTTCCCAGATTGATTGCATTCTTGTCCATAAGTTCTTGATGTTTAATATAGAGAAGGATATGTTGTATGGTTAATTTTCTAGGAAATGTTTCTCATTTCTGTTTCTGTACAAAAGTAAAAAAAAGATTCATTGATTTGCAAAGAAAGCAAAAATGTGAATTAATGTTCTTTTTTGGAACATAAATTCTACCTACAGAAGTAATTCATTTTGAAATATTAAAAAGATAGATAAAGCTAAAGTCTAATTTGGGCATTCCCACAGTCCTGGTTCTTTCTTATTCTCTTCATAGGTTACCATTATTAAACATTTGGTGTCTATTTTTTAAGATATTTTCAATCCATTTATATAAAGGGTATATACACACACATACACATGATGTTGGCATATACACACATTTACATATATATAGACATACTTGTGAATATATATGTGGGTTATTTTTTATAAATAATATATAGTTTGGCAATATGATTTTTTTTCTCTCTAGAGCATGTTTGGAGTAGTACATACAGAAAACTTTGTTTTGTTGTTGTTTTTCAGTTTCTGCATTGTATTTTATCCTATGGCTGTACCATAGACACTACAGATAGTTATAATTTTTTAAAATTATAAAGAGTGAAGAAAGGAGTAGTTTTGTAAGGATGGGGAACCTGAGGCCTTCTGATTTCAAGATTGTTTGTTCTTTTTAAGCACTAAAGGAGGCAAGAAAAACTTCATCTTTGTCTGTTGCATCCCTTTTGATAAAAGTATTTTTTCTGTAAAATTTGTATTAACTCAAAAGGCCGCACTCAAGGATCCAGAAGGCCACATGTGGCCCCAAGGCGGCAGGTTCCCCACCCCTATGTGGCCAATCTTGTTTTATCCATATTCCCACCCACTTTCTATCATCTCTTATTTTGAAACAAATCTAGAAATCATATCATTTCATCTGTATATATTTCAGTATGTATCTGGAAAAAATAAGATCTCTTTTTTCAGAAAGAATATAATCACAATATTATCATACTTAGAAAGTAACTAATTATTTAATATTACTATTTAGTCAGTGTGCAGATTTTCAGTTGTTTTAATGTTGCTCTGTGTTTTTACTGTTTTGTTTGAATTGGGATCCAAATAAGGTTCACTTTGTGATTGATATGCCTTGGCGGGGGGTGGAGGTGGGAGTGTCTTTTATTTTATCCCTCTTTTTCCCCCTTCCTGCCCCCGCCCTCAGGTCTCTGTCTTTCTCCCTGATTTTTTTTTTTTTTTTTTTAAGTTCTTGCAGTACATTGAGTGAAGTTTGTTCTGAAGACTTTTTCACACTCTGGTTCTTGCTTATTGTATCCCTATGGCATCGTTTATCACATTTCCTGTTCTTTGTATTTCCTGTAAATTTTTAATTAGGTATAGAAGCATGATAAGATTCAGCTTTGGTTTCTTTTCTGTCAAGACAGCTATATAGAAAGTGTTGTGAGGAGGCACATAGTGATGTATACATTTTTAATTTGGAAAATTTTGCCAGATTATTTTCCAGAACTGTTGTTTCAACATTTACTTTTATCATTAGTATTTAAGAGTATCATTTTACATACTTGTGAATCTTACCATCAAGCTTTCAACAGTTTTAAAATCTAACTAGTGGAGAATATCTTATGTTTTTAATATTCATTTTCCTACTTGTGAGGTTGCTTATTTTTCCTATTTTTTATATTTTAGGATCATTTATATTTTCTCTGATAGGAATTGCTTATTCACACATATCCTTTGTCTCTTTTCCTGTCAGATATTGAATATTTTTATTGATTTATAGAATTTATTTAGATCTTTTGATTGCTCGTCCTTTTTTATATGTCAAATATTTTCTCTTAGATATGGTTAGTGTTTAATTTTGATTCTATTGTCCTTTAATATGCAGAAATTTTAAAGGTTAGTCAAATTTATCAATCTTTTCCTTTATATTTTATGTGTATTTTTTATTTGAGAAAGAGTTCATTGCCCAAAGACATACAAGTATTTACTTTTTTTTGAAAATGTGGTAAAAAAATAACATAAAATTTACTATCTTAATCATTTTTAAGTATACAGTTCAGTACTGTTAAGTACATTTACATTGTTATGCAACAGATCTCCAGAACTTTTTCATCTTGCAAAACTGAAACTATATTCATTAAATAACTCTTTATTTCCCCCTCCTACCTCATTTATACTTTTTCTCTCATAATTTGAGATTTACTTTTCATGTTTGGATATTTACTCTACCTGACCTTTTTTTCTTTTTTGATGATGTGGGATGTAAATCTCATTTACTTTCATTCAGATAGGCTGCAAGTTGTCCCAGAAGCATTTATTGACCAGTCTGTCTTCCTCCTAATACCATGCGCATCCTTTGTGTGGTATACTAAGGTTCCATATTTACAGGTATCTGTTTTTACAATTTCTGTTCTGTTCCATTAATCTATTTTTGTATACATATGCTATTGCCATCTAATTCCAATTACTGTAGCATAAAAATATTTTGATATCTGGTAGTACAAATAACCCTGCTTTGTTCTTTTTCAAAATGATGTTTGCTATTTATATTTATATGTACTAAATGCATATATATGTATTATCTCCATATTTCTAATCAGCTTCAGTAGAGGCATGAAAAATTCTTTTAGGAAGTTATTTGGATTTATATAATAATTTGGGAAGAATGAATATTTTAATATATTATTTATGTTGACTGTTTCTTCATTCACATTGGAGAGTTTTATTCTTCTGGAGAGTTTTCTACTTGAAGACTTTACACACATCTCACAGAGTTTATAATTCCTAGGTGATAGTTATTTTTGTTTCTTCTGGCATGTGGTGATTCTCATTTTTTTAAAAAAAGTTGTAGTCTACCTTATCCCAATTCTGATTTCCCCTTACCTACTTTATTTTATATTTTCATAGCATTTATTACCTTATACTAGACAAATTTACCTGTTTATTATATTATTATATTACCTGTCTTTCTCACCCGCTTCCCTAATCTAGAAGGACAGGTATCCATTTATTACTTCTTGTCATCATACTGAGCACTCATATAAATTCTAATAGTGCTTTATCTGATTTTCTTTGAGTTTTGGGGGATAGATGTTTATATTATGTGCAAATAAGTTTTGGCATCTTTTCCTTTCTAAATTGTTTTATTTTGTTTTTCTTGTATTGCATTGGTTAGGACCTCTAGTACTATGTTGAATAGTACCAGTGATTTCCTTCATTATTATCTTGTTCTTAACATACATGAGAATACATCTATTTTGTTACTAAGTGTAATGTTCACTATGGATTTCTGATAGGTTTTAACAAAGTAAGGAAGTTCTTTTTTGTTCCTAACTTTCTAAGAGTTTCTATTTTGGGATTTTGAATTTTATCAATGGGAAAAGTTCACATCAGTTGTCTCTAGGGGAATTTTCATCATTTTGTAGATGATACCACCAAGAGGTAGGAATATTGAACAGATAGATGGTGGGTTGCCAAGAAAGAGAAGCTGAGAAGAGCTTTTGGCACTCTTACACAGGTGAGAGACTGTTGGAGTTCAGGGTTACCAAGGCAGATTGAGCTTGAGTGGCCAAGATCCTGAAGAGAAGACAATCACAGAGAAGTAAGCCCAAAAATCTAAACCATGTTTCTCCTAGAAGTTGTCACAGCTTAGTAAATAGCACAAGCCAATAGGCAGGAAAGTTGAGCAGAAAATGGCTACTAAAAGGCTGAGAAGCTAAGCAGAGTTTTCATCAGTTTCAGTGCTAGAGATAGAGGGGTCCTGGTAAGTGCAAAATGAAATTGTGAAAGGCGTTTTCCACAGCTTGTTGAGAATTGAATATTTTTCCTTGCAAAAAGTGGTCCAGAGCCAGGAAGTGGTAGTAAGTTGTGAATGACAGAGAGGTCATGACAGGTCTGGTGAATAGAGTAAATGACAGAGAATTTCCAAGTCCAGCCTCTGTAGTTTGAGCAGTGTTGTTTGTGTGACATGTAGTCAAGTGTTGTCTTACAAGAGGATTGGCCTGTCTCCGTTGACCAGTTGGCTGCTTCATCGTAAGCATCCTCATCATTTTGTCCAATTGGTTGTAGTAGACTTTTGCTGTAGTTGACTGACCAGGTTTCATGAAACTGTAGTGAATAATACTAGCGCTGGACCATCAAACAAACATCATTAGTTTTTTTTTTTTGATGAATATTTGGTTTTGGGCTTTGTTTCGGCACTTCATCTTTGTCCCACCATTGTGCTGAATGCTTGTGATTATCAAAAAGAATCCATTTTTCATCACATGTAACAATACAGTGTAGAAATGGTTCGCCTTTATGTCATAACAGCAAAGAAAGGCAAGCTTTGAGATGATATCTCTTCTGAGGCTTGTTTAATTCATGTGGAAGCCATCTATCCAACCTCTTTACCTTGCCAATTTGTTTCAAATGGTCCAATATTGTTGGAATAGTAATGTCAAACCTTGCTGCTAATTCACGCATAGGTTGAGATAGATTCGCTTGCACTACAGGTTTCAGCTCATCATTATCCACCTTGGTCTCAGGTCGCCCACGGGGCTCCTTTTCAAGATTAAAATCACCAGAATGGAACTTCTCAAATCATTGACATACTGTGCATTCATTAGCCACATCCTTCCCAAACACTTTGTTGGTATTTCTAGCTATCTGTGTTGTGTTGTTTCCATGAAGAAACTCATATTCAAAAATAACGTGTATTTTTGACTTATCCATGGTTTCACAAAAATTCCCCTAAAAAATTTCTAAGATCAGCCAAAAGGTACATTTATAAGACTGAGGATGTACCTTCACAATAAAAATAAAACAAGAGGTGTCAAAGTGAAATGTCAAGAGATATCAACTGTCAAAGTTAGTATTTAGGGAAATTGGACATTTCATACTTAATAACCTAATAGACTTAATCTTTTGGTCTTAAGAGCTATTTTCTAGAAAGAGTCATAATTTTCTGTATTTCCACACAAAAAGAGACAGAGGTCAATTTTATAATGATAAACGAATCAGTTTAGCTAGAGGATATTACAGTTGTAAATACATATGTACTCAACACTGGAGCACCTAGATATATAGAGTAAATACTATTAGAGCTAAAGGGAAGGATAGACTCAAATATAATAATAGTTGGGGACTTCAATACCCCACTCTCAGCATTAGATCATCTAGACAGAGAATCGAGAAAGAAACAGGAATTTAACTGCACTATAGACCAAATGGACCTAACATTTATAGAACATTTCATCCAACAGCCACAGAATACACATTCTTCTCATCAGCACATGACACATTCTCCAGGGTAGACCATATGTTAGGCTACAAAACAAGTCTCAACAAATAAAAAAAAATTATATGAAGTATCTTCTTAGATCACAATAGAATAAAACTAGAAATCAATAACAAGGGGAATTTTTGAAACTACTCATACATGGAAATTAAACACATGCTCCTGAACAACTAATGGGCCAATGAAGAAATTAAGAAGGAAATAACAAAATTTCTTAAAACAAATGAAAATAGAAACACAGTATACCAAAACCTAGGGGATATAACAAAAGTAGTACTAAGAGGGAAGTTTATATCAATAAATGCCTATATCAAAAAAGTAGAAAGATTCTTAATAAACAACCTAACAATGAACCTTAAAGAACTAGTAAAGCAAGAAAAAAACAAACCCAAAATTACTAGAAGGAAAGAAATAGTAAAGAACAGAGCAGAACTAAAGAAAATAGAGAGTAAACAAAAAAACAAACAAAAAACCCCACAAAATATCAACAAAGTAAAAAGTTGGTTTTTTGAAAAAGATAAAAATAACAAGCCATTATCTGGACTAGAAAAAGATGACTGAAATAAATAAAATCAGAAACAAAAAAGGAAACATCACAACTGATAACACAGCAATACAAAGGATCAGTAGAAACTATTATGAGTAACAATATGCCAAGTAATTGGAAAACTTAGAGGAAATGGGTACATTCCTTTACACATATAACCCACCAAGATTGAACCCAGAAGAAGTAGAAAATCTGAACAGACCAATAATAAGTAACAAGATTGAATCAGTAGTAAAGTCTCCCAACAAAGGAAAACCCAGGACTGAATGGCTTCACTGCTGAATTCTACCAAACTTTTAAAGAAGAGCTAACACTTCTCAAATATTAAAGAAGAACCAGTTCTTCTCAAACCATTCCAAAGAAATTGAAGAGGAAGGAATTCTTTCAGATTCATTCTGTATGGCCAGCATTACCCTGATGGCAAAACCAGACAAGGATATAACCAAAAAAGAAAATTATGGGCCAGTATACCCAATGAACATAGATGCAAAAATCCTCAACAAAATACTAGCAAACTGAATCCAATAGCACATAAAAAAGGTTATACACCATGATTAAGTGGGATTTATTCAGGGATACAAGGATCATTCTATATGTGTAAATCAGTAAATGTGATACGTCACATCAACAGAATGAAGGACAAAACCCAAATGATCATCTCAATAGATGTAGAAGAGAATTTAATAAAATTGAACATTCCTTCATAAAAACTCTCAAAAATTAGGTATAGAAGGAATGTGCCTCCGCACAATAAAGGCCATATATGACAAACCCACAACTAATACCATTCTGAATGGGGAAATGTCAAAAGCTTTTCCTTTAAGAACTAAAGACAAGGATGCCTACTTTCATCACTCTTATTCAATGTAGTACTAGGAAATACTAGCCAGAGTAGTTTGGCAAGAATATGAAATAAAGGGCATCCATATTGGAAAAGAGGAAGTTAAATTGTTCTTGTTTGCAGATGACATGATTTTATATAGAGAAAAACCTAAAGACTCCTTTATTGTTTTAGTTTTAGAATGATAAATGAATTCAATAGAGTTGCAGGATAGAAAATCAACATGCAAAAATCAGTAGTGTTTCTATACACCAATAACAAATTAGGTGAAAAAGATAGCAATCCCATTTACAGTAGCTACCAAAAAACCCAACATACCTAGGAATAAATTTAACCAAGGAAGTGAAAGATCTCCACAATGAAAACTATGTAACACTGATGAAAAAAATTGAAGATCATACACACACACACACACACACACACACACAAAATAGAAAGACATCCCATGTTCATGGATTGGAAGAATTAATATTGTCAAAATGACCATACCACCCAAAGAAATCTACAGATTCAATGTAATCCCTATCAAAATACCAATGACATTCTTCACAGAAATAGAAAAAATAATCCTAAAATATGTATGACCACAAAAGACCCCAAATAGCCAACCAATCCTAGGCAAAAAGAACAAAGCTGGAGGTATCACATTATATGACTTCAGAATATACTACAAAACTATAGTAACCAAGCTGGCATAGTACTGGTATAAAAACAGACACATAGACCAATGGAACAGAATAGAGAACCCAGAAATAAATCCTCATATTTATAGCCAACTTATCTTTGACAAATGCACCAAGAACATTTATTGGGGAAAGGACAGCCTTTTCAATAAATGGTGCTGAGAAAACTAGATATCCATATGCAGAAAAATGAAACAATCCCAATCTCTCATCATATGTAAAAATCAGCTCCAAATGGATTAAAGACTTAAATATAAGACCTTTAACTGTAAAACCACCAGAAGAAAACATAGGGGAAATGCTTCAGGACCTTGGGTTGGGCAAAAATTTTATGGCTAAGACTTCAAAAGCACCACAATAAAAGCAAAAAGAGACAAATGGGATTATATCAAACTAAAAAAACTTATACACAGCAAAGGAAACAAGCAACAGAGTGAAGAAGCACACTTTAGAATGAGAAAATATTTGCAAACTATTTTTCCTACAAAAGATTAATAGCCAGAATATATAAGAAACTTAACAGCAAAAAAATAAGTAATCCAATTAAAATATGGGCAAATGATCTGAATAGACATTTCTCAAAAGAAGACATATGGATGGGCAACAAGTATATGAAAAAATGCTCAACATGACTAATCAGGGAAATGCAAATCAAAGCCACAAGATACCATCTCACCCCAGTTAGTATAGCTATTATCTAAAAGACAAAAAATAATGCTGGCAAGGATGTAGAGAAAAGGGAACTCTTGTACATTGTTGGTGGGAATGTAAATTAGTGCAACCATTATGGAAAACAGTATTAAGGTTCCTCAAAACTAAAAATAGAACTACCATATGATTCAGCAATCTCATTACTGGGTATTTATTCAAAGTAAAGAATATCAGTATGTTTAAGAGTTATCTATGCTCCCATGTTTATTGCAGCACTATTCAGAATAACCAAAATATAGAATCAACCTAAATGTCTATCAGCAGATGAATGAGTAAAGAAAATATGGTATATGTACACAATGGAATAGTATTCAGCCATAAAAAAGAATGAAATCCCATCATTTGCGGCAACATACATGAGCTGGAGGATATTATAATAAGTGAAATAAATCAGGCACAGAAAGATAAATGCTGCATGTTCTCACTCATATGTGGGAGCTAAAAGAGTTGAGGTCATAGAAGTAGAGAATTAGAATTCTGGTTACTCGAGGCAGGAAGGGTAAGGGATAGAAGTATACTGGGAGTGGAGATTGGGAAAGTTTTGGATAACTAATACAAAATTACAGCTATTAATAGATAGGAAGAATAAGTTCTAGTGTTTTGTAGCAATGGAGTAAGAATTTATTGTATATTTTCAAATAGCTAGAGTAGAGGATTTTGAATGTTCCTAATACAAAGAAATGATGAATGTTTAAGGTGGTGGTTATGCTAATTACCCTGATTTAATCATTACAGATTGATTGTATACATATATCAAAATATCACTCTGTATCCCATAAATATGTACAATTATTTTAATTTAAAACAATTTTTAAAAACTGTTATTTTTCAAATGATAAAAAATAATTATTTTATAGAAAGTGTTAATTTTCTATATTCCATTTTATTGAAAAAAAAATAATCTGTAGTTTTTGTTTGCTTCAGGATAAATGTCCCAGTATAGTTTATGTATTAATTATGTACATCTTAATTAAGATTAGAACTTTAAATATATTAAATTTATTTACTGAGTCCCCCATTTTCTAAAGTAGGTTGCATTAATTTCATGTGATTGATCTAAGTAGATCAAACTGACTGTCATATTGTTCTCCTCATTTCAGCTTCCCTTTAGAACTGTATCAGAGAATGAATTAATTTCCTAAGAAATCACTAAATACTACTCTGAGAGGTTTAGAAATAAACAGGGTAAATTTAATATCCTATTAAATACTACCTGGATTTTTACAGTGAATTCCTATTTTCAGCCTGTACTGTGCCAGGCAAAAAGTTGGACACTGAGAATAATATTCTCACTTTTATTTTCTATACCTGTAGTGGTTTTCAATTTTCTTTAGGATCTGAGTCTGGTTGAGAGTCTGCTTAAAGCTGTAGATCTTTTCACAAACATTCACACATGTCCAAAGCTTCTGAAATCCCCTAAAGTTTACAGACCCTGAGCAACCCTCTGCTCTGCAGTTTTTAAGAGATTTTACATGCTTTGTTATTGTTTTAAATATCACAACTGTGTGAATTAGTGGCCAGTATTGATATTTTACAGTGAAGAAACTGATCCTCAAATGTGACTTGTAACACAGCTGTCAAATATGAGGCTAGAATTGAAGACTCTTCCAAATTGTAATAATTCTGTAATATTACAAAATTTTTGTAATTGTAATTAAATGTTTGAAAGCATCAACATTTTTTAAGGTTCTTGCTGCTTTGTCAAATTGCTCCCTACATATTGCATCAGCTTTTCCTCATTGGTAGCAAGTGAGCATGCCTGTTTCAATACATTATCATGTTGAGTATTCCCCATCCCAATGTTTGCTAAATTGGCATGTGCATAATGGTATTTCATTTTAACTTATTTCTTTATTGTATTTAGGGTTCTCTATCCACTTATCCATTGCAGTTTTACCAATTTTTATATCATTATGTATATATTTTAATATATTAAGAATATTAACGTCATGTTTTTTACAAATAATTTAGCTTTTCTACTTGCTTTTTCATTTTATATGATTTGTTTATGTATATGAGTTCTGAAATGTTTAAATATTCAGATCTTTTTCCTTTAAGTTTTTTCCCTTTTTTAAGTGTAGAAATATCCAAACATTTGACATATTACAGTATGCAGACAGACACATACATGTATTTACAGATTTTTAAAAACATAATGGAAATCTAAAAGATTAAAAAAGGAACACCATTTAAGTTGTAATTATTTTATTTCTTTTTGTCCTATGTTTATTGGCTATTGGTCTTTCATCTTCTTTGAATATTTTAAAACTATTTAATCTTTCATAGTTTTTATAATTGATGTTTTATAGAAATCTGACTTTTTTTCTACTAAAATAGACAGTTAGTTCTGATAGCATTTATTGGATGTTTCTCTTTTTACCCACTGATTTCAAAGTCTACCTTTATCATATGTAAGATTCCCATATATATGTGTATTTATCTGTCTACTAATTTTCCTTTGATCTAATTCTCTATCACTGCATAATTATCACATTGTTTTAATGTTATTATAGCTTTAAAGCCTTTTATTAGTCTTTCAAAAATGTACATCTTGCTTATTCTTTGGTATTAATTCTTACAGATTAACTTTAGAATATATTCCTCAAGTTAAAAAATAAACATATGAAGGATTTTGATTAGAATTGCATTGAGTTAAAGATTCATTTGGGGTGAAATTGACATCTCTATATTATTACATCTTTATGAGTGTTTTGTATTTTTGTTCATTTCCTCCAGCCTTTGCCTTCTTTATGTTTCTTCTATACATAAGCAACTTGGAATTAGGAGATTTTCTGTATCTCTGTCCTCTTTGGGACTTTCCTTATGCTCTCTGGCTCTCAGTAGCTTCTTTTGCTTGTCCTTTCACTAGAAAGTTGGGGTTTCTTTCTCTCAGAGTCTTAGTGTCCCCCTCCTCCATTGAGGCCCCCTGGGGCCCTCCTGGATTAAAGCAATAAAGGAAAAAAAAAGAGAGAAATACATAGTAAAGATTCCCCCCACATTCTCATATACTCTGGCTCCTGTTTCAGTTCCTCAGGACAGAAGGACAGGCTTCTTTTAGGCTTTTGGGTGTGCTGCCTCAGTAGTGCAGCTTCATGACCTTAGACTGGCTTCAAGGTGGGTCAGCAGAGAAAAGAAAAACCAAAAAGAAAAGGAACTGGGAACTCCCCTCTTACTGCCCCAACCGTTCTCTAGCTCACAGATGCTTGTTTTACTCCAGTTAGAGAGAGGGGGTTTCTCTTGGAGTTTTTGCTGTGTGTGCTTGCTGCCTAATTCCGGAACTCCACCTACCCATAGGTCAAAGTGGTAGATAAAGGAAGGATTTTTTTTTTTAAAGTAAACTCACTACTATATTGGTTATTCTTCACATTTTGACTTTCCTCCCCGATGCATCTGTCATTGTTACTTTTTATGGTGTTCAGGGAGTGGCTTTTAGTATTGTGTCCAAAGTGTTTAGTTGTAATCAGTGAGGGAGATAGGCTGTCATGGGCTTACTGTCCATCTTGACCTTTACTGAAAATCAAAATTATTTCATTTTGAAAATAATTCTTGTTGAAATTCTTCTTGTTCCTTGATTACTGCATTTTAAGAACAGATTTCTCTTGCTTTATGAATATATTGACCTCTTGAATCTCTCACAAGATGCCAATTAAAGTGAAGAATATTTTCTTTCTTTGTTACCTTACGCTATTTTCTCTGGATCATGCCTCTGCTTTTTACCCTTAGTACCTCTTTTGGTTTTTGTTAAGTAACTGGTGACTCTTGACTTTCTTCTTTACAGCATTTTTAAATGAAAGTCACAATCAGTGGTTGTCCAACCTGAATGTGTATAATAATCACTTGGGGGCTCAGTTAAAATGCAGATTCCTGGCCCCATTCACAGAAATCTTATTCATTATGTCTGGGATATGGCATATGAACACCTTAGATGATTCTGGTATGCTGGTAGTTAATGATAGCCCTTGAAATCTTGGTAACTGGTGTAATTCTGTAAAGGTCAATCAATATTTTCCTTCACAGAACATGGTCTTACCCACTGAATGTCATGGCTGACCATAGAACTCTGCAGTTGGCTTCCCACTTGCTGTGGTGAGTGGGAGGTGGGCTTTCCTTTTTCTTAATTATGCACTTGAAAAGACAAGGCTAACAAGTTAGGAACTGTCCCTCAATTTCTGCTGTAGGGAAGGAATTTTTCTGCAAGGAGAGTTCTGATTGGTTCTGTGTTATCTTCTCTCTCTCTTTTTTTTTTTTAACCCTTTCCATTGAGATTGCCTGCTATTATCTCCATCTCAAAGTTCACACTATAAGCCCTCAGACAAAGACTTTAGACTCATAATAAATGCTGTGGCATTAACTTATTTACCAACAGAATTGTACTGGCCATCTTTGGTGGTTTTTCACTATGTTGTTCTGTGGACTGCCCACATTCCCAGGCCCTCCCTACATGAGGTGTTTAGTAGGGAGAAGAGGTAGATGATGGTCTCAGTTTGCCTTCTTGAACTGAAAGTGAATCTTAAAGTAATGTTGGTTTCTAATGTGCCAGGAAGTATTTCGATTGCATTCTCACATAAAATAATCACCATAAAATCTGTAGCAGGATTACTGCTTACTCATACTCAGGTATGCAAAGAAAATGTAGCTGCTTTATTTTTCTGTAACTCATCTCTTCCTTTTGATGAACCCTGGTCACTGGATAGCTGGAGGAAGATTACCAAATTTACTCCCATGCTAAACTCTTTGGATATTTCAGTCTCTGGATACTGCTTATGTAAATATTGTCTCTTTCCTTCCATCTTCTTGGGTGTATGTGTCTTGTGTGATCTTGTAGTGATGGAAGGGTGCCAAGACCCTCAGTCTATGTGCTATCTTCTCTGGTTTCTCACTGGTCTGTCCTTTAAAGTGGCTGATTGGCTACTCCCTGGAATTTTAACCACTGAAGTGCTATCAGAACTGTACTTGAATGTTCTAGTTTACAACTGATGCTACTTGAGGTCTGCTCTTCTGGCTCCTAAGATGCTTTGGCCATCTTCCCTGGTGTCACAGATAGCCTGAAGTCTGTCTTGGACTTCCCATCTTCTTCCCAACCCCCATCCCACCTAGGTGTTCTCTCTTCCAGGCCTCTGCTATGGAGTTACTTTGCCCCTATCACAGTGACCTCTTCTGGCAAACTCAACATCCATCATCTTAAGTTACCTTTCCTGTACTACTTTAGAGTGTACAGGAATTTCCCAGTATTTCCCATGGCACATGGGAGAGAAGGGAGATGACAGAGCTGATCTCACATTCTTCTTCAATCTTACTGTGATTCTGTGCATATGTTTTGGTTTGGCTATCTCCAGTTTGTGCTAAGTGTGCATAGGGGAAGGTAAGAGGTTGATGGTGTGTGAGTGCATGTGCATGGGGATATGTGTGTGCATGCACACGTGTGCTTATGGGACAAGGAATGCTCCAAGATGGCAGTCACTTTGCACAATCTCACCGTGAAGCAAAGCAGAAGCCTTCCAACTCCTAGATTTCCTTATTCCATCAGACATTCCTTTTCTTCTACAGCCTTTTTCTGGAGAAGATGAAGGGAGTATTGGTCACTTACATCTCCTACCTAGTCTCAATCCTTTATCCCACAATTTCACAATCCTTTGGCCCAAATCAGGAGTTTGGGACTGTAATTTTTGCTTCTCTGGGTTATATTAATATCATCCTTCTACCCTAAGTAGTAGGCCTCATGTTCTGTCATGAGCAGAATGGGTATCTGCTCTATACTGTGGAAGAAACTATAATCCTACTCTTACAGTCTTGGCCAGAAAATATTGTCATTTTAAAAATCTCTTCTTTACAAAAGCCAGACTTTCAAGGCTTTTACCTTGCCACAAAATTCTTTAATACATAAAGTAAATATTAACTATTTGTCTTTTCATTTCTAAACTTCACCAAGGATGCTACTCGTAGAATGGGAGAAGTGAGTGGAAGGAAATGCAAATGAGAAAAGTATATCAATAACTGTTTTCATAATCATTAGAGTATACCTGCACTCATTACTCTTCTTTCAAAATTTCCTTGGCTTTTCTTACCTTTACCCTTTTAACTGTAGTAGTGATTCTTATACGATTATGTTTCTAAAACATATTGTAGGTTTTTTTCCTTATTTTTTAAAGAGACAGGGTCTTCCTCTGTTGCCCAGGCTACAGTGTGATGGCACCACCGTATCTCACTATAACCTGCAACTTCTGGGCTCATGCAGTCCTCCCACCTCAGCCTCCCGAGTAGCTAGGACTACAGGCTCAAGCTACACACCATGCCCAGCTAATTTTTTTTTTTTAAATTTTGTAGAGATGGGGGTCTTACTATGTTGCCCAGGCTATTCTTGAACTTCTGGGCTCAAATGATCCCTCCACCTTGGATTCCCAAAGTGCTGGGATTATAGGTGCAAGCCATGATGCCCAGCCCATGTTGTAGTTTTTATTTGATTTGCATTCAGCCTATAACTTCGATATCAGTTTTTATCTTAATTATAGTTTTCCCAAACAGGAAAATAGTATGTATGTCTGTTTTTTCAAATCTTCTTAAAATATTTATCAGTAAGATTTTATAAAATTTTAAAATGTGGATTTAAAATACAGGTTTCACATTCTTTTTAGGAAATTTTTTCTTTTTAGTATTTTTGTGTTTACAGGAGAAAAATCTAGCTTGCAACTCACTTCCTTCTGCCTTGTGACTCTTCTCTGTGTGTTCCCATGGCACTGTGTTTGTCTTTTGTAGAATTCTTCATATTTCTATTTACTAGGTTGTGATCAATTCAAGGCAGGGAATCAGGTATTGCTTGTGTTTATTTGCCTTATTGCCTAAGAAATTCCTGCTCATGAAAAGCATGGGGAAATTAGCAATTCCTATACTCCTTGCCTGATTTATTTTTCTCCATAGTCCTTATATTCTAACATACTATATTGTTTACTTATTTGTTTTATTTATATCTGTCTCTCCCTACTAAATTATAAATGCCTTGAAGGCAAAATTTTTTAACCAGTTTACTTACTACTATATTCCTAACACCTAGAAAAGTACCTGGAACAAAGGTGACCTGTAAATATTTGTTGAATGAATTGTTGAAATTTAGATAATTGCCTAAATTATATGGTATCATCTATAACAGCAGTCCCTGACCTTTTTTACACCAGGGATCAGTTTCATGGAAGACAATTTTTCCACGGACGCGGGGAGAGGAGATAGTTTTGGGATAATTCAAGCACATTTTATTTATTGTGTAGTCAAACCTCTCTGCTAACGAAAATCTGTATTTGCAGCTACTCCCCAGCGCTAGCATCACCACCTCAGCTCCATGTCAGATCATCAGGCATTAGATTCTCATAAGGAGCACACAACCTAGGTCCCTCACATGTAAGGTTTATAGTAGGGATCGTGCTTCTATGGGACTCTAATGCTGCTGCTGATCTGACAGGAGACGGAGCTTATGTGGTGATGTGAATGATGAGGGGAGCAGCTGTAAATACAGAAGAAGCTTTGATCACATGCTGCTCATCTCCTGCTGTGTAGCCCTGATCCTAACAGGCCATGGACAGGTAGGTACCAATCTGAAATCCTGGGGGTTGGGGACCACAGATTTATGAAATATGGTTGTGCGTGGTGGCTCATTCCTGTAATTACCATTTGGAATATTTGTCATCTGTAGCATGTGAATGTGAGAGTTCTTTAGCTTTTGCTGAGGCTTTAAAAAATTTTTTTATAGAGATTAGCCTATATTTTAATTCTTCTTTTAATCCCTCCAGTGTGCAAGCTCCCCCATTCTCTAAATTGATGCATCTACTCTTCTCTTAGCCTAGAGAATATTCTTCTCTGCCATGCTTTGCTTGTTTAACACCTACTATCTTTCAGGTCTCTTTCTGGTTCCTTCATTTTCTAACTTTCATTTTGAGAATTTTTAAATATGTACAAAGTAGAGAGTATGATGAATCCATGACCTTGCTATGTATCCATTACCCAGCATCAGTAGCTGTCAGGATTAGGCCTCTATATATCAAAGTAGCTTTTCTTAAAATCCCAGTAAATACCTTTTATTTTTTCTTCATAGTACGTTAACATAGTTTGCAATTGTGTATTTAATGTCTGTCTTCTCCATTAGATTGCAAGCCCCATGAAAGCATGAGTTTTGTCTATTTTCTTTACTGTGATATATCCAATGTCTTATACAGTGCATGAAGCATGATAGGTTCTCAAATATCAAATGAATGAATGATTAAATAACTGAAAAGGTTGCTAAGGGATTTGAAAAGAGGAACATTTGATGGAAACCTTTTGAAAAACAAAGATTGAAAAGAGTGACTTGGGCAGCCTTATATTAAAACCATAGGTACTGTCTTAGGCTCAGATCATATACCTATTAAGCAACCCTCATGCTCTTAATTGTTTTTTTCCAAGTAAGCTTCTGTGGTGGAAAGCAAATTCAGTGACCTCCTGACAAGAATATTAGTTGAGTTCATAAGATATTGTCCATATTAAATGACTAAATTAGCTTTGGGAATCACTCTACAATAAGGTAAAATGATCCACTGAGGTACTAGACCTTTGGGGCTGAGACATCAAGCACCCTGATGGCTCGCTCTGTAGAGAAGTTACAATCTTGAAGCCCTTGCCCAGCTGTCAGCCTGTGTCTCTTGTTGCTTCATTTGATGACATTTAAGAAAACTGTTTTTCTCCTCAAATTGCTATTCTCTCCTAATTTTTTGGTACTGTTTTGAAGCAGTAGCCATGGTTACAGAGGCTCCTTGGGAGCTTTAAAAACATCAGTCAGTTTCACAGCTGGAAGTAGAGTGATCTAGATAAAAGCTTAAGAATAAAGCTTACTGAGGTTTTTTCCGCCTGTTATAACTGAGTTCTTTCATTAGGGAGCACTTTGCATAAAGTAAAATGTTCTTTGTACCCACTAGAGTAGACAACATTTTAATTTAAATTAACAGTAAGTTAGCACCTGGCTCCTTTTTTAGAGTCTGGTAAAGGTAGGTAATACTACCATTCACCTGTCCTTCACCTGAACACTTCCTGTCTCTATCCTCTTCTTTCTTATCTGTGTTTCTTACCGTCTTTCCTGTGCCAGTAGTGAGTGATAGTAATACTGACATTTGGGGCTCAGGATGGATAAAGTTGTGAAGTTGTAGCTTTGGATTAATGGAGGCGGGAGGGGGGAGGGGAGGGAGGAATGAAGTAGCAATAAAAGCTTGGTACAGTGGTACCAGGAGTATATTTGCTAGGATCAAGAGGAGTCAAGGACTAGCTCTTGTCAGAGGGCTAGAATAAGTAATTTGTTAGAAGTAAAGCTTGGCAGCAAGTGTTGTCTTGACGGGTGACACTGTTGAGAAGGGAAATGAAACCCATATTTATTAAGCATCTAGTATGTATTAAATACTTGTATGGGTATGTTTTACAGTATCGCGTTCTCTCTTATACTAGACTGAAAGTATTCTGAGAAATTTAGGATGACTGATAATTTTTTTCTTTTTGATAGTTTTCTATTCTGAAACTACGACTCCTTAGCGTATAGCTGGTTAGTATCATCTTGTTTTTTCATGTGATCTAGACCAGGGATTGACAGACTACAGCCTATGGGCCAAAAGCGGTCTGTAGCCTGTCTCTTGTAAGTAAAGTTTTACTGGAACACAGCCACAATGCCCATTGGTTTATGTATCGTATATGGATGTTTTCACATTCAAATAGCAGCATTGAGTAGTTGTGACAGAGACCCTATAGCCTGCAAAACCTAAAATATTTACTATTTGGCTCTTTACAGAAAAGTTTACCAACCCTGATCTAGATGGACTGGTTCAGTCCACTTGGATTGGATATGGGAATGGTTATATTAGAGGAGGAGCACAGTCTTAGGTTATAGTGCTTGTGGACATTAGAATAGTGGCAGCATAAAAGGACGGGTAGTTGAGTCTTCTGGGTCCTTCTTTATCGTAAATCCAAACCAAGACTGTGAAAAGAAACTCTAAATGTAAACATTGCAATTTTTTTTGACATTTCTTTGCCATTTTCTACTTCTGCGGGTATACCTATGTCCAACTCTCACATAGACTTACTTTAATTCTGTTATTTATTCATTTACTTGCATAAATATAGACTTACACAAATACTTTAATTGGAAGTGACCTTGGTGGTCGCATGCCTCAACATCCTTATTTTTACAAATGGCAAAAACTGAGTCCCTTAAAAGTTGTCATATGCCTGGTATCACAAAAACAGGTTAATGGCAAGTCCTGGGATTAAAACCTTAGTTCTTTGAAAAACTATTGTCATGCATACAGACATTCACATATGAAGTCTGCCCTATAAGGCCTCGCTCAGTGTATATCTTTAGCTCTAAGTAGGACTTCTTAGAAAACTAAAGAAACAGCTGAAGAGGAAAAAAGCATTAAATCTAGATTCTAACTTAACTCTATACTGATATCTTTGCCAGTTTTTAGAAAGTGCACCATTCTTTTAAGAATCTAGAAGGTAAATTAGGATTATACAGATTACTGTGGACTAACATCCAGATATTTGCTTCATTCCCAGTCCCTTTTCACAGTATAATTTCTATGAGGGAAATGTGTAATTACTCAAGTAAACACAGTGCTGTATTCACAATCCCTAAATAATTTGTAAGTAGAACATTGAAGAATCCAGAATTCATGTTGCTATAAATAGGTCACATAAGCTTGTTTAAATGTTTTTCTTTTGTAAACTGAACAAACTGTAATTTGTAATTTATAATAAAAATACTTAATTTATGATTTCATAGCTTAAGGAAAAAACTTTAAGAAAATTAGATATAATTTAACTAAAAAGACAAAAGGAATATACCAGAAATCATAGCAATTTTACTTTCATATTCCTGTTGGGGATATTGCTGTCATAATTGGGGCAGAGTCATTATTTTCCTCAAATACAATATTAAAAAGGCCTCTCCTTTTATTGCATCAGAAAATAACCACAGAATTTCTTTTTGCTGATTCCCTGGGGACCCATTTTAGGCAAGAGAAATCCTAAGAGAAACTTGCACAAACGATATACACTGGAAACTAAACTACAAAAGCAGATATTAGCATCCTTTTGGTTTATTCTGCAGATAATTTATAAAACCCTAACACTGATATTATTTGCCTGTTTTTAATTAAGCTCTAAAGAATTATGTAATTGTTCCTCTTTCCCTCTCTGTGATAAGTCAGGCCCTCAACTTTCTTTCCTTTTACATTTGAGAAGTGTTTTAAATTTTTTTCTTAGGAACACAAATACTTAACAATTTTCATGTTGTAGCTCAACATACTTAACCCATCAACCAATCTAATTATGACTTAGGATACAATGAGACTATGTTCCACATTTAAAATACATCATGGTATTTAACCTTTCAGAAATTTAAGCTGTTGTATTCATTCAATTGCTCATATTTACTTTTGTATTTTTATTGAAGTCCTATCTTCAAATGGATTGTCCACATGAAGAAAATTGGATGATTCAAATGTTTGTTTAAATTTGAAATTCTAAATAAATATTTTCATTACATTTGGTTCATTAGAATTGAGATTGACATTATGTATTCATAATGGTTTGGTTATCACCTATCTGGAACTCTGATTTATCAGCATGGTTTAATTATCTAAGCTAGTACTCTTCAGTTCTTCAAAACTATGTTTCTCTTTCATCATCATAAAGATCATCTCTCCCTCTTTACTATTGTTTGAAATTTAAAGCAAATATACTTTGTTTTAAAAAAATCAAAGGAATTAGGTACAAAGTACTGCTTTGTTTTAAAATTTAACACACCTCCAATATATTGAATTCTATTTAAATTTACAGAACAGAAGTTTCTAACATGAGTTTCTTGGACCATTTCAGAGGATCATTACACTTTCCTGATAATATGTGCAAAATGTCATCCATGTGGGAATTCTTTTAAGGTGTAGTGTCTGTATCTTTTACTGGAATCTCAAAGCTGTCCATCACCTGGACAAGATTAAAGCCCATTTTTTTATAGAGCCTCTGAAGCATCATACCTTCCAAAAGAATATTTAAGCTAAGTTTTGCTTTGCTTTCTGGAATCACTTAATCATTGAATCTTGGAGTGGCTAACCTCCATTTTTACAGATGCTGGAAATTAAGTGATTTACCTAAGGATATTGTAGTTTAATCCTTGTTAAATCAGCAGAGGACCCAGTGGGCCTTTTCTAGTATCCTAATTGATTTCTTTGGGCCTTTTTAGCCTTCCAGTCTCTGCACAGAGTTTGTTGAGCTTTCAACTTGGCAAGAAGGTATTTGTATTTGAATATAAAGCTTTTATGGGCACAATAGTGATCTCTAATAATTTACCCAATTATTTCATGAAATATTAATGTAATGGTGTGTAGTTTCTTAGAGGGACTATATATGGAGGTCCCTATAGTCCCAGAGGAAAATCTCCTAATCTTCACTAAAAAATTTTATATATTTGGCAGTGTCCATGTTGAAGTAGATTTTTAGGAGCAAGGTCATGAAATTTTAGGCTATAGGAATCTCAGGCTTGTGAGCATTGCATTCATTCATTTCACAATTATATATTGTGTGCCTATAGTGGAGATGTAGGTTTTACTAGTTGATAAAGACTACTTGTGGAAAATTATGATATTATGTTCATTTAATAATATCACTAGTTTAATTAATGTTTGGAAGTGTTTTTCTTTCTAATCACCAAACTATAGAAGAAAATATCATAAGTATTGTTGACAGCAATTTTTATAAAATAATCCTTAGCATGCTAGTCTCACAGAGTTATAAAATATTATAAATTCTCAGACTGTTAGGAATTAAAGAAATCTCCTTATTTAAATACAGGACTAAAGCCCAAAAAAGATCTTTGTTTTATTTACTATTTTGTATTTAATACTGATTAAAATTTAACTATTCTGTTTAAGTTAGTGATTTTTTTAATGTTTCGATTTACAGGCTATATTTCACATTGTGAACATAGATCCTCAATTTTTATGTTGTTTGGTAATGTAAAACAATATAGTTAAAGGTATAAAGGGTACAGCAAATTAATTGAAAATATTCTTAAATGAACTTAAATTTTAATCACTTTTCATATATACTTGAAATGATTTTGAAATAAGATTTTATGACTTAATGTGCTATTACATTTCAAAGAACTAAAGACTAATGTTATTTTACAAAATTTATTTTACTTGATATGTTTTAGATTTATGAGCTGTGAGATTTTGTGTGTATCTTTCCAATTCTAGTTAATCTATTTAGCTTTTCAAACTGGAACAGGATTCTTCAATATTCTAAGTCCTATCTTAAGATTCATTAGCCAGTTCAGCTCATAGAAAGAAATCACCCAAAAAGAATATTAATAATGTAATATTTATATTATACTTATTTTTACATATCATGTTTTATTTGTGTTTTTACTTGATATGTTTAGGGTATGTAATTGGTTTCTGAGGGTAGGTATATTAATATGATGAACAATGTTTTACTATAGGATGTAGGGTTCAATTGGGACAGGAACCACAATTGTATGTAAGTCCTCTGTGTTTCCTTAAATAGTATCCTAAGCTCACAAAACCTTATGATATTTACCACATTATTTTAATTGTCTCTTTTCTCAGCTAAATCTTCCCCAAATTCCTCAGGACCAGAACATTAGCTAGATCAACTTTAAATCCTCAGATTGTAGCACACAGCAGACACTCAAATATTCTTTAAATGAATAAATTCATTGAGGGACATGACCTATCTTGGATCCCCTATAGTCACTAAACAGGACTTTAAATTGTGGAATACTGTATTAGTTATTGTTCTCTAGAAAAACATAATGGGGTGTGTATGTGTGGTGGGAGAGAGAAAGAGATTTTAAGGAATTGGCTCATGTGATTGATTGTTGGCCCTGGCAAACAGGCCGACAGGCTGAGATCCAGGGAAATTTAAAAAAGTTAATTGGGAGGGAAGTGATTAAATGAAAATATTTTTCTTTTTTTTTTTTTTAAATTTCTTAAAGACACAGTTTTGCATGTATGATTGACTAGAGTGGTTGCTAAGCCCAAGCACTGGAGATGAAGACCTGGACAAAGATTTGTAAATAGAAAGGAAATAGAGAATCCATATCTCTCAGAGATTGCTGAGGGAATTGGCACAACTTTGTGATTTAATGTTGGAGACAAACATGAGAGGGGATATACTAATTTTGCCTAAATTGTTAATCTGGTACTATAAGGATAATGTTAATTTTGACACTAATGTGGAAATTTACAAGGTAGATAAGTAGAACATGGTGAACGATGTGTACATATGACTCATTAGATATTCCATAGGATAAAAGTTATATCATTATATTCCAATATGCTGGACACTCTGAGACATGAAATATTGTACCTTTCTATTAAGGAATATTATTCTACTTGGTGAAACTGGCATACTTTTATTACTTTATAAACTCTATAGTACAAAATTTAATATTTGAAGATATCAGATGTATCAAATAAATGGCAAATCATCTCTATCAAATTTATAGTCAGTATCTACTGTGACAGAGACAGTGAAATTCATAGAAATTGAAAGTAGGAGGGTATTTAAGACCATTTTCTGGGAAGGACTTACAATGGGTGTCAGATATAAACTCTTACAGATAGGATTTGAAAAGTTGTATTTACATAGTTGGGCTAATAGAATAAGCAGATGGGGCAACTCCACAAGTTGGAGGCTTAGCTATAGCTTGAATGTATTATGTATTTTTAAAAAAATATAAAGCCATTAATTTGGAATATCTTATATAGAGCCCCTTTACCTTTCATATTATGTATGATTAATCATTTTTATATGCCTCAGCCATAGTCCTATTAGGTGACCTCAAATTGTAGTTTCATTAAGTTTTATATTTACCTTTTTCTGTTATTCCCTGTTCCATTCTTTAGGTATCAATCTCAAAAATTCATGAAAGTATTGGGCACTTCTAGAGGGTAGCATTGAGATGATCTGTTTTTATTTTCCATTAGTTCTGTTTTTAATTCCCATTAGTTCTCTTTTGTCATTACAGCCTATATGCCTTTTTTTGTTACTTTGCTTTGCCCATAGTCCAAACAGTGGTATTAATTGGGACATCCCTTGGTCCAGAGCCACATATTCCTACTATTGTCAATGTGCTTGAGCCTACTTCCTCTTGATTTCTTTCCAGATAGAAGCTTCTTTCAATGATAGTATTTTTGCCTGTGCTTGCTTCTCAAGCCTCATTCTAATTTCTCTTCTCCGAAGCTTATTGCCTCTTTCTGTTATTACTCCCATTGTAAATCTCCTTTGGATTGCATTTATAACAATTTATATGATATGCACAGAACTTGAATTACTGAAATAAAACTTTATTTTGTGTACCTCAAGTAATATTCTGTACCTACCTCAGTTTTCATCAAGTCAAACTAATTTTCTCTCCAAGTAGTCTGTGTTTTTAAGATTTCAGTACATGTCATTATCTTGCAGTATGGGAATACTATCTAGTATTGTAAGGATTTGTCACTTATAAAGTAATTAGAAAATGGAATGTGTAAAATATGCATGTAATTTAAATGGAAAATTTTCCATTTCTATAGCTTCAATTTTTAAAAAATAATACTGTTTATTTATAACAGTCAGTGAAACTACATTTTTAACAATGCTAGAAGAAAAAGATTTAATAGATCCTGAGCATCTTTAATCCCACTTCTTTCCCTGACAGTTTTATTAATTGGGATTCCTCTAGAGATCATTCTTTGGAAAACAACTCCTTCCTCCTGCCTTTACCCATGAGGTCAGAATACAAGAATTCCTTCCTTATCATGTACTTTAATCTTAGTTAGAATTATTATGTCTTCACCCTTTAATTGTTCCTTGTTACTACTTCTGTAGTTTCAAAAAATATCCATTATAATTAAAATTAAGAGAGAACATTGAGACTTAAAACAATGAAACTGTCAATTGTTATATTAACTACAGTTTGCTGAATGTTCATGTGATTGAGGAAGGTAGTAACAAGTAATCAAATCATTACAATAAAGTTTTAAAAATAAACTCTAATTCTCTTCTACATTTACATAGTAACTAGCAGTTTTTAAAATAATTATCTAGGTAATCAAGACAATGCATTTTAGTAAATAGAAAATAAGTAGGGTTAATTTAAAAACGTAAGTTATTCTCCATAAAATATTGTTCTCAAATATCCTCAGTCATTTTGTAAAAATTTATTGCCCTCCATTAAAAAGAAGATATAAAAACATGGTTTGGTATGTTAATATGAACCAAGCAGTCACATGTGCACCCAACCTAAGAAATGGAATTTTATCAATACTATGGAAACTTCTTATGTAAGCCTCTCTTAATGCATTCCTCTTCTTGCACCTCTCATTTAGGTGCTATGCTGAATTTTGTGACTGTTATTCTCTTAATTTTTAAAAATAAGTTTTACTGTATATACAGCTATTCCCCAATAATCTATTGATTCACTTATTTTGGAACTTTATAAAAAATGGTAAGGCATACCTCACAGTATTGCAGGCTTGGTTCCAGAACACTGCAATAGAGCAAATATTACAATAAAGTGAGTCACACAATTTTTTTTTGTTTCCCAGTGCATATAATAGTTACATTTACACTATACTGTAGTCTATTAAGTGTACAATAGCATTATGTCAAAAAAAAGTACATACCCTAATTAAAACATACTTTATTGCTAAAAAATGCTAAGGATCATCTGAGCCTTCAATGAATCATACTCTCTTTGCTGATGGAGGGTCTTGCCTTGATGTTGATGGCTCATGACTTATCAGGATGGTGATTGCTAAAGGTTGGGTTGGCCATGGCAATTTCTTAAAATAAGGCAACAGTTAATTTTGCCACATTGAATGATTCTTCCTTTTACGAAAAATTTCTCTGTAGCATGTGATGCTGCTTGACAGCATCTTACCCACAGTAGCACTTCTTTCAGAATTAGAGTCAGTCTTCTCAAACACTGCCACTGCTTTATCAACTAAGTTATGTAACATTCTAAGTCCTTTGTTGTCATTTCAACAGTTCAAACAGCATCTTTACCAGGAGAAGGTTATCTCAAGAAACTTTCTTTGTTCATCCATAAGAAACAACTCCTCATCCATTCAAGTTTTATCATGAAATTGCATCATTTCAGTCCCATCTTTGGACTCCATTTCTAATTCTAGTTTTCTTGATATTTTTACCACATCTACAGTTACATCCTCCAACAAAGTCTTGAATCCCTCAAACTCATCCATGAGTGCTGGAATCAACTTATTCCAAACTCCTGTTCATGTTGATATTTTGACTTCCTCTCAAGAATAACAGATGTTCTTTATGGTATCCAGAATGGTGAGTCCTTTCCAGAAGATTTTCAGTTTACTTTGCCCAGATTCATTGGAGGAATCACTATGTATGGCAGCTGTAGCCTTACAAAATATCTCTCTTAAATAAGAAGACTTGAAAGTTGAAATTACTCCTTGACCCATGGGCTGCAGAATGGATGTTGTGTTAGCAGGCTTGAAAACAACATTAATAATGTACGTCTCCATCAGAGCTCTTGGCTGACAAGGTGCATTGTCAATGAGCAATAATATTTTGAAAGAAATCTTTTTTTCTAAGCAGTAGGTCTCAACAGTGGGTTTAAAGTATTCAGTAAATCATGCTGTAAACAGATGTACTGTCATCCACACTTTGTTGTTTGATTTCTAGAGCACAGGCAGAGTAGATTTAGCATAATTCTTAAGGGCCCTAGGATTTTCAGGAAAATCCTGAAAAGTTTAAAGTAAATAAGTAAATAAGTATTGACTTTAACTTAAAGCCAATATCTGCATTAGCCCCTAACAAGAGAGCCAGCCTGTCCTTCGAAGCTTTCAAGCAGTGCATTGACTTCTCTTTAGCTATGAAAATCCTAGATGGTACCTTCTTGTAATTGAAAGATATTTCATCTACATGGAAAATCTGTTGTTATTTTAGTTTGATCTCCTGGTTAACTTGCTTCTGCTCCTACATCAGTACTTTTTGCTTCACCTTGCACTTTTATGTTATAGACATGGCTTCTTTCATTAAAGTTCATGAACAACCTTCTGCTAGCTTCAAACTTTTTTTCTGCAGCTTCCTTACCTTTCTCAGCCATCATAGAACTGAAGGGAGCTAGGCCCTTACTCTGGATTAGGCTTTGACTTAAGGGAATGTCAGGGCTGGTTTGATCATCTATCCAGATCATTAAAACTTTGTCCATATCAGCCACAAGGCTGTTTTGCTCTTTTGTCATTCGTGTGTTCACTGGAGTAGCACTTTTAATTTCCTTCAAGAACTTTTTCTTTGCATTCACAACTTGGTTAATTGTTTGGTACAAGAGGCTTGGCTTTCAGCCTATCTTGGCTTTCGGCATGCCTTCCTTACTAAGCTTAATCATTTCTAGCTTTCAATTTAAAGTGAGAGATATACACCTCTTCCTTTCACTTGAAAACTTAGAGGCCATTATAGGGTTATTAACTGGCCTAATTTCAATATCGTTGAGTCCTAGGGAATAGAGAGCACTGAAGAGAGGAAGAGAGATGGAGGAATGGCTAGTTGGTGGAACAGTCAGAACACACGCAACATTTGTTGATTAACTTTGCCACCTTATATGGGCTTATATGTTTGTGGCACCCCTCCAAAATTATAATAGTGACAGTAAAGATCCATGATCACAGATCACCATAGCAAATATGATAATAATAATGAAAAAGTTTGAAATATTGTGAGAATTACCAAAATGTGACACAGAGACACAAAGTGAGCACATAGTGTTGGAAAAATGGCACTAACAGACTTGCTTGACTCGGGGGGTGTAATTGTTAATAAAAACACAATGTCTGCAAAGCACAATAAAGCAAGGTACAATAAAATGAGATTTGTCTGTGTATTATATGTGTTCTTCTAAGGTCTGCCTTTAAGTTTTTTAAGTTTCTAAGATTTATTAATGTTGCTCTGTAGGAAATTTATTTTCATGGCTTTATATTATTCTATTATGAACATATAATAATTTGGGGTTTTTTTGTTTGGTTTTTTTAAAGACATTGCTCAGGCTAGAGTGCCATGGATCAGCCTAGCTCACAGCAACCTCAAACTCCTGGGCTCAAGTGAGCCTCCTGCTTCAGCCTCCTGAGTAGCTGGGACTACAGGCGTACGCAACCACACCTGGCTAATTTTTTCTATTTTTAGTTGCCCAGCTAATTTTTTCTATTTTTTAGTAGAGATGGAGTCTGGCTCTTGCTCAGGCTGGTCTCAAACTCCTGACCTCAAGTGATCCTCCCGCCTTGGCCTCCCATGGTGCTAGGATTATAGGCATGAGCAACCGCACCCAGCCTGTTATGTCGATTTACATAGTTTGTATTCTTTCTACTGTGAATAATTGTGCAATGAATATTCTTATCTCTTGTAGTATACATGTGCAAAAGTATCTCTGCCTAGAAGTAGAATTGCTGGGTTATGAGGTATATGCATATTCAATTTTAGATAATGCCAAATTATTTTCCATTTTGGTTTGTGGCAGAGAGTGGCTAGGTATACACTGAAAATTTCCTCTTTTCCTGGGCACAGAGTTAGGTTGTATTTTCCATCTCCTGTGCATCAGGAATGGCTGTGTAAATGAATTCTAGCCAGTAGAAAGTGGGAAGTAACGTATGCCACTTTCAGACCTGGCCCACAAAAATCTGCCATGCATGATTAGGCAGTTTCTCTTTTCCCATCTTTTGGCCAAATTTTGTTTCTTCCATACCAATTCATTTACCTTTTCCTCCTTGTTACTGTGCTGGCTAGATCTACACTGTTGAATAGAGGTGGTGATTAATGAGTGTCCTTGTCTTGTTTCTAATTTTAAAGTGGATGCTTCCAATATTTCACAGTTGTCCACAATATTTTCTGTGTTTTCTAGATGCTCTTTATAAAATAAGGAGGTTCTCTTTAAGGTTTTTATGAAAATTTTATCAGGAATGTTGAGTTTAATAAAATGTCTTTACCAGGAACTATTTGATATAATCATTTGGGTTTTCTCCTTCGATCTGTTGATTTTGTGAATGTTATATCTTCATAAATATTAAATTGTATTTGTATCTCTGGCGTAAACTCAGCTTGATCATGAGACATATCAATCTTTTTCTATTGCTGCATTCAGTTTGCCAATACAAGTATCTTTCACTGTCTACATTTTTTCAGATTCTTAGTTAGGATAGTGAGAGCCCATGTTATATGACTATTTCATAGAGTCTCAAACTTTCTCAGTTTATGATGCCCTTAGGTCAAAGAAATTACTGACAGCTACATTTATTTAGTTAGGTTCAAACAAGTTATTTAATATTTATGTCATTACAACTTATTAACTATTTGAAAAAATAATATATAAATTCAGTGAAAAAGCAATATTATTATTTTATTTTTCAATAACCACATTTACTTACCAATGGGTTGTGTGCACCTGAGAGTAATGCATAACTTCTCAAACCTTGGAATCAGATCAGGCATTGCTACCCTCATCTCATTCCAAGTTGATTTTCACTTAGTGCTTGCTCTTTACCACAGCAACTACTATAAACTCAGATTCACAAGGATAGGACTGAAAGGAATGTTGAAATACTGAAACTGTGAAATAGTGTATTTGGTGTCTGACAGATGTTGTGTAGCATAGTTTGGAAACTGCAGAATTTGTTGGTTCCTGAATTTTGGAGAGTAAACAGTTAGAATATGAACAATGAAGGACACTACATTTTAAAAAATGTATTTGATATTTACATTTTACAAAGTAACTAAGTTAAGTTAGAATAACGAAGGATATCAGCTATATCTTTAATAAAATTTGCTGTGTTAATTTACTTTTTATGATGGGTTTTGAGTTGTGAGAGATACTTGTATTTTATATACAATTTTGTACCTATGTTCAAAAGTGAGGTTGACTTACTTCTTTTTCTTTCTTATGCTCTTTGGTTTTTCTATTAAGGTTATACTGACCATAGAATGAGTTGGGGAATATTTCCTCTTTCTGAAAGAATTCATATCAAATTGAAATTGTCTGTTCTTTGAGTAGGGTAAAACTCAGTTGTTTTCTTTGTTAGAAGATTTTTTAAAAATTATTGTTGAATTTGCTTTTCTTTCATTTTGCTTATCTATATATTCTTATTTTCTATAGTAAATACCATACAATATATCTTTAAGCCTGGGAAGTCATACCAAGAACACAAAACAAAGCCAGTGTTTAGAGTTAATTCTTAAGTAGGTTGATCACTCATTCACCAGATCTTGTACTTTGAAACAAAACTAACTCATGGTTTTAGAGAAGAATTTAGGCTATTGATTTAATTTCCTTAATGACTATAGGATTATTCAGTCTTTCCTTATCTCCCTGGGTTAGCCTTTTTTTTAAAAAAACAACTTTTGGGGGAATAATTTTAGATTTACAGAAAAGTCACAAAAATAGTATATTGAGTTCCCATATGCCCCTCACCCAGTTCCCCCCATGGTGGCGCAGACCACCATGCCTGGCTAATTTTTTTTATTTTTAGTAGAGATTGGGTCTCGCTTTTGCTCAGGCTGGTCTTGAATTCCTGAGCTCAAGCAGTACCCCCACCTTGGCCTCCCAGAGTGCTAGGATTACAGGCATGAACCACTGTGCCTGGCCTATATTATTTTTTTAATAGCAAAAATATTCGGAACCAATCTAAAGTTCCTGTACTGCATTCCTTAAAAACTGATATACACACAGAGAAAAATATTTTATAGGTAATATAAACTATGCCAAATAATATTTAATGAAATGAGATGTCACATCTATAAATTTAGCAAAAAAGGATGCTCTTAAACATTGTAGGTACTATGATTTCATAATCATTTAAACAAAGCTATGTATGCATCAATATTTATAGAAGAATGCATATGCAGATATTCTCTTTAATTCTAGATAGTACAGTTATGGGTGATTTTAATTTTATTCTTTTTATTTACATGTATTTTCTAAAGTTGTATAGTAAACATGCAGACAGACAATTTGGCCCCTCTTTTTCACTCCCAACTCTTGTTGAATTAGTCTAATGTCTCATTCTCTCCAACTGTTGCTACTTAGTCCAACTGCTCATTATATCTGGATGAGATTATCACAGCAACCCTCTTGCCTCTGTCACTCAGCTGCCAGAGCTACCTTACTAAAAATCCTAGCTGAAGAGGTTCTTCACTTACTTCACTTTTCCAGTTAAGTAGGTATGTATTAAACCTCCAGAACCATCAAAAGTGGAATAAATTTTGAGTGTTTTTTCTTGTTGCGAGTTTACCATCTGATCTGAAGACATTCAGCCAACTTGGAATTTAGCCAACTCAAGATTTAATTTAATATGTTCTCCTAACCCTTACCAAGTCACTTTTGACCAGAGCATGGATAGTTATGCCATATTTGGGTTGCGGGGAGAGGAAGGAAGGAAGAGAGGGAAAGAAAATACAACTTGAACTCAGGCCTTTGAAAATCTGTGCTCATCCTTTCCCTTCTGCCTATACAACCTGCTGCACTTTGCCCTTGATGGCTGTGTTTTTTTCCCTCCTCTATTCAATAGACAATTTATTGGTTTTCTTAAGTATTTAGTCAGTAAGAACAAATAGCCAAATAATGAAAAGCCATCAGTTTTAGTGCCAGTTATTATATCAGCAGATTCCATTAGGAGCATTTATTGAAGCATGTCATGCTAATAGTCCCAGAGTGTAATTATACTTGCAGATTTTTCTTGCTTTCAGGGAGTTTATAATATGTTCCAGATGGTTAAATAGCAAAAAATAGACATTTTATAATGTCTTTTCATTTATGATTAAGAATTTGATGTTACTTACTACTTATATTACCATTATTTAAACAAAATGTGTGATTTTTTAAACTTTTCTACTATGGTCAACAATTAACAAGACCTTTCATAGATTCTTTCCCCTGTTAATTATTTAATTGCTTCAATTTAGGCATCATTAAAATGAGATAATTATGTCTTAAGTAGTAATTCTTTTATGAATGTAGTCTTTAATTTATTCTTGGAAAGTATTCACTTGGGTTTGTCTTAGACTTAAAATTAAATGGTGAACCTTCTTGACATAGCTTATGTGAAACTGAAAAAGAATAATTTTCCAAACTGTTGAAAGTTCTTCGACCTTTTTCCATAAACTGAGACAGCCTTAGACTCAAAATTAGTAGGACACATACCACTAGTAGTAGTGATATATTTTCATTGACTCATTCATACTCTCTTGACTACCCTTATCTGACTAACCAACTACTCTCATATGAAAGGCAACTTACCAAAGCAGAGAGTTTGTGAACTCAGCATAGAACAAAGTTAATGGATCAAAAGGGTCCAGACCTGGAACCCTTAGTTTCATTATGACCTTGAGTTAGCCAGTGAACTAACTGGTTAGTTAACTTGAAGAAATATGTTGTTTTTCAGTACAAGATTGAATACTCTAATTCAATTTAACCACCTATATATTTTCATAGTGTAATTATTTGGTGGTGGGGGGCGCAAATTGGTTCTGATCCCGAGACTACCATTCTCTGTCCTTGAAGTTCTCTTTAAGACTTTGTCCGTATAGGAAAACAAGCAAAAAACACAAAATATAATTCTAAAGTTATATTTTTGGTGATAAATAATGGAGACTATTCCTAAAGGTTTTTTGGGATGAGGGGGGTAGTTTATTTTTTATATATATATATAAATATATATATATGTATGATCTAGCAAGAGTTACTTCCTATGAATTGCCTTTAAATATCTTTGTTCATTCTCAGACTTTCCTGTTCCTCTTTAAACTGCCACATCCTACCTCTTCCTGACATTCTTTCCCTAAAACAACCTGCCCTCTCAGCATCTTTAGAGTCCTCAGTGCTTCTTCCTTATACCCGCTCTACAAAATTCTTTCCAGTTTGTCCAGGTAAGATTCTTACCTTTTCTATGAAATTCTTTAAATTCCTTCTCAGAAAGATCAAAATTACCCCAAACTAAGACTAAGAAAAGCATGCCTTAGGGGAGATTCAGTTCATCTTGCTATAATAAACTGGCAATAATTTGGGACTTGTATTCTCATGGTTATTGCCAAATTTATATAATTTGGCTTGTTTAGCTTGTACCACAAATGCCAAGTTCAAGTTACTATTAACTGTACTATATTATGAGTCTATCTGGGAATATGGAAAATAATATGGGCAAATTTAATTCTTATTTTTATTGTGTTTTTAAAGTATTTTATGTATTTACTTACTTCACATATATAAAAATATGATCTTATATGAAAGATGTTAAGATGGGATTAATTTTTAAAAGAATTCACACTAGGATTTCATTGAATGAAATATTTTGACTTTACATATTAAGAATGCAATTTAGAGAAATTTGGGATATGCAGGACCTTTCTACACATATTTAAGTAAGAGTTCCATGTATGTGATGAAATTTAGGCTAAGTAGGAAAAATACCTCTCTAGGTTAGTGATAAGAGATGATAACAGGATATTTGAAAAGAAATACTACTTTGTATTCATGATATCATCTTTATTCTTGCTAACTAAGCTAGAAATTTTTCTTTACCCCTTCTTTGGAGTATATCTAGCTTCTGTATCTTTCATGTACCCTGCTTTCATCATGAGATAGGAAGAGTTGTTACTGTGATTCCCACAATCTTGTGGGGGGGGGTAGAGGGAGTTCCCTTATGCACCTGACACCTTTTCTGGAATGTGGCATTTGAAACACCCTGTCTCCTTGGAACATCTAGAAAATTGTAATAATGGCACTTCAGTTTTCATCTTTCCTGAGGGTTCCTTTGTCCCCTTAATATATATCTTATGTATTTAAAAATCTCTTGATTTTATTATTTTTCCTTTAAACACTTTAACCATGGAACTCCAGAGTTAAATTGAAATAGATACTGTCTAGAGATTCATATTTCATTTTTTGTGTATGTGTGTGTTCAGGCAGCTTTCTAAGCAGAGCTCATGAATTTGCATTCCCCGTAGGTCCAATTTGTTACTAATCTCTGTATTCCTGTATCCTGGGAGGCTGTGTTAGGAATTAGTATACACCTTTGTCTCATTTTCCCAAACCTAATGTTTGACCTTACACTGTTAGCTGACTGTCAAGTTCTGTTCACAAGGTGACACCTCTAGTTCCCTATGTGTTTTGACATGTTAACTGTGTGAGAGGAAAATGCTCAACCACTTCTGGGAAATCAGGCTGCATCAACTTACATATCAAGCAGAATAGATGATGAACACAGGAGTGGGAGAACTACACAGCAGTCTGACCTTTTAATGCACAGTGACCCCTACCTGCTAGATACATAGCCAGTCAGTATACAGGAATTTGACTTAAATAAGAATTAATTTTCTTCCCTTCTGGGGAGGAGTAATGGTAGCCAAAATGGCAGAAAACTCCTCTACCACTGTTTCTTAACCTCAGCACCATTGACATTTTGGGTCAGGTAATTCTTTGTTGTGGGGGCTATCCTATTTATTGTAGGATATTCAGCAACTTCTCTGTCCTCTACCCAATAGACATTAGTGGCCCTCTCTACCCTGAGTTGTGACAACCAAAAATGTCTCCAGACACTACATGTTTCCTGGGAGGTAATACAACCCCCAGTTAATAACTACTGCCCTACACTTATGATTGTATCTTTGCACTTTTGGTTATCAAATGAAGACAAGTTCTTGGTAGGTGGGTTGTACATTTTAATTATTTTGGTAACTCCAGAAAGGCTATACCAATTTACATTCCTAACAACAAATGGGACATTGCATATTTCCCTAGACCCTTACCAACACTGAATTTTGCCAGACTTTTAAATCTTTTGCCACTATGATAGAGGATAAATTACCTTTTAATTTAATTCAAACAGTTATTAATTGGGTTGGATATATTTTAATTTTTATTGTCTATTTGCACATCATCTTGGTGCATTGCTTGTTTTCTTTGTCCATTTTTCTGGGGATATTAATTTGGTTATTTATGGGATGATAGGATTATTTGTCATTGTTAAGAATTTTTCATTTTTACATGGTCAAAATTATACTTTTTCTTTATGGTTTCTGGCTTTTATAGCTAGATTTATGCCCTCATCTTTCTTAGATTGAATTTTTTGAGATGTGATTTATAAGACACTCAATAGATTTTTAAATGAAATTGAATGTAGAAGAACATTGGTACTTCTCCAAGGAAAGAGAGAATGTGCATATGTGTACATGTGTTCATGTGCACATAACAGTGTGTACATGTGTATATATGTTCATGTGTGTGTACATGGGCACAGAAGAGCAGAGGGCTAAAGACTGAGCTATATGTCCACATTTACCAGGCATTGGAAGGATATTGAGAAGCCAAGGACAATCAGTATAGTTTCTTAGAATGTATCTGAAAGCTCAAAAAGAAAACTGACTTTAGATCGGTAGAAGGTTCACCTCAACTCTCCCTAACCAAATTCTGTAGGGTTGAACAAGTGATGAATGTTAAAGGACTAAAAGGGGTTAGAGGTTAGAGGTGAAAACTCAGAAAAGTGATACAGTTAAGGGTATGAGCATGGGAGGTTAAACTTGTAAAGGAGTCTTAAGTAATGTGGGATTTGGGAGATCTAGGTGTAGACTGGTAAGAGAGCCCAGCTTATATGGATTAACTGTTAAACTTTTTTACTTTCCCATTTTTATCAGGGGATTTATTAATATCTTCTTCAGTGTTCCTGGACTTGTTTTATTTTTCTGGGCTCCAGATCTCCGTCTTTGTCTTTGAAAGGATCTTTGCCCTTTTCCTTCAGATCAAAGAAAGAGATAATAAGAAATATTTATCTAGGGCAAAAATTCTCATCGTATGTTCTGCAGACCCCTGCAGGGGCTATATTAGCCTGCTTGGGCTGCCATAACAGAATACCACAGACTGGGTGGCTTAAACAACAGACATTTTTTTTCTCACAGTTCCGGAAGCTAAAAGTTCAAGATCAAGGTGCCATCAGGGTTGGTTTCTGGTGAGGCCTCTCTTCCTGGCTTGTAGTTGGCTGCCTTCTTCCTGTGTCTTCACATGGCCTTTCCTGTGTGCATGCATACTCCTGGTATCTCTTCCTCTTCTTATATGGACACCAGTCCTTTTGGGTTAGGACCCCACCCTTATAACTTCATTTAACCTTAGTTACCTCCTTAAGGGCCCTATCTCCAGTTACATTGGGGGTTAGAGCTTCAACATATGAAGTTTGGGGGGTGGGAGACCAAATTCAGTCCAAAACAGGGTTCCCAAGACCCTTTTGTGGGGTCCACAAAATCAGAATTGTTTTATTAATAAGACTAAGATGTTATTTGCCTTTTATAGTATGTAGACATTTGTGTTGATAGTGCAAAGTAATGGAAGGTAAAACTGATGCCTTCTAATAAATGGAGGCTGTGGTACCCAACTGTATCCTTGGTTGTTGTCATCTTTAGTGCTACGTATTTGCAGTAAAGAAAAAAAATAGGCTATTAAATATTCTACAAATTTCTCAGTTTTAATTTATAATATAACATATATTGGTAACCCACGTAAATTAAAGTCTTTGGGTCCTCAGTAATTTTTAAAAGTATAAATGAATCCTTCAACCAAGAAAAATTAAATACTGCTGATCTAAGGGAAAGAAGGGGTGGCTGATTAAGTAAATTTTTATATTTCTTATTCTTGCCTCATAAAGCAAGTAGTTCTTTTATAATAAAAGAAAAGAAACTTTTATTTTTAGAAAGTAGACAGGTCAAGTTTCTGTATTTCTCTTCAATAAAAAATAAAATTTTCAAATTTATGCATATTCAATTTCCAATTGATTGTAGGCCTCTTTTCCCACTCCATCCATGCTTTCCCCACCCCTTTGGTCTTTACTTCAGGTGAGAGGAAGCAGGGTAGTTTCCTTATCTCTCGCCCCTGTATTTGTTCAAATGCTAATATGTATTTTGTTGATTAATTGTTGGTACAATTCTTTTTTTAGGAAAGTTACTGCTAAATGAGGAAGCAACAATGCATAAAAAGTATTTAGTGCTCTACAAATCAATATAGAGAATTTTTTAACAGAATATTTTCCAGGAAGTAAAAGTGAAATTTTTGGGAAACAGATTTTTGAGCTGACTCTTGAAGTGGATGCATGAATTGACATAGAGGAAAGGAGGAGGAGGATGAGCATATATAGAGCAGGGACTGGCAAACTTTTACTGTGAAGGAGCAGGTAGTAAATGTTACAGGCATTGCTGATCATGTAGCATCTAGTCAACTCAGCTGGTGTAGTGTGAAAAGAGCCATAAACAATAAGTAAACAAATGAGTATGACTGTCTTCCAATAAAACTTTGTTTATGGGCTGCTATTATGTTACTGAATTTCATATACTTTTCTTGTATATGAAATACTATTCTTCTTTTGTTTTCTTCAACCGTACAAAAACGTAAAAACCATTCTTAGCTCACAGCCCATACAGAAACAGGCAGTGGACCCTATGTAGCCTGGGAACCATAGTTGTCTGACCTCTGGTACAGAAGATTAGGAAGCTGGCAGTGGGAGATGAGTACCATTTGTGGCTGAAGGCTGGCAGATGCCTGTCATGTTGATTTCAGACAAGGTTGGAGGAAAAGGGAGTCTGTACTAATTCTGACTGGGGATTTATAAATTTTGTTAATCTTTTCAAGGAATTAACTCATGCTTTATCAATTTTTTTATTGTTTTCATTGATTTCTGCTTTTCGATTATTTTTTCCCCTTTACTTCCTTTGGCTTCACTTTGCTCTTTTTTGCCTAGCTTCTTAAGATAGAACCTTAGGAAATCTATTTTCCCCTAAAATAAGCATTTAAAGCTATAAAATCTTCTCCTCTCTGAACACAGCTTTTCATATGTATTTTATTTATATCTTTCATTATATTCCATTTGAAATATTTTCAATTTTTTAATTTTTTTCCTCCATGCACTGTTTAGAAGTGAAGCATTTAGCATTTGAAGTTTTGAGGTTTTTCCGAATGTCTTACTGTTATTAATTTTTAACTTATTTCAGTTGTGTTCAAACAACACATTCTGATTGGTTTGATCCTTTTATACATTTATTTTGACTTATCAGCATATAGTCTCAATTAGTGAAAATACCACATGGACTTGAAAAGAATATGTATTCTGCAGTTGTTGGGTTGCAGTGTTCTAAAACTATCAATTATGTCAAGGTGGTTGATAGTATTGTTCAGATCTTCAAGTCTTTATTGATTTTTTTTCAGACGGGTCTAGTTCTTTTATCAAGTGCTGAGAGACGGGCATTATTATCTCCAACTCTAATAGTTTATATGTTTTTTTCTAATTTGGTCACTTTTTCTTCATATATTTTTAAACTCTGTCATTGCAGGCTGCGATAATGGGAGACCTTGAATGCTAGGTAGCAGGCGTGTGTATTCTTTATGGAAAGCTATGGGAAAGCACTGTTGAGTGGTGACGGGGGCATGCAGTTGTGAACATGGGATGTGGGGAACTATTCAGCAGATGTACTGTATAGGCAGACCAGGGACAGGTGTCAGACATGCTGCTGAAGTGCTTCAGACTTGGATTGCTAACAGTATGAAGTATAATGATAATTTCAAAAAAGTAACAAGATGCTGGTCTGATAGACACTGGAGAGAAAGAATTAGCAAGAGATGTTGATGGATTTAATATAGGAAAAGCAAAGGGGAGAGCTCAGTTAAGCTGTTCTAAAAATCAACAGAACTAGAAAAATGGTAGTATGGTTTCCCATAATAGCAGTGTATTTAGTAGTGACTCTGAGTGATAGAGATGAGAATTTTCTTTTTGGCCCATTAAATTTTGGGTGTTGCCTGGATATCCAAATATAGGCATCACATAGATAATAATGAGAATTTCACTATTGGTGAAAGAGAATAAGAGTTTCTGTTGAGTTTTTATTACATGCATACTATGAAATCATTGATCTCTGAAATAATTTTGGGATTAGATTTTATTTTATATGTGGTCTCAGCTCAGATGTTATCTTCACATATAAACTCTCCTAAATTACTCAGTCTAAAGTAACTATCTTAGTCATTCTCTACCTTAAATTATCCAATTTTCTTTTCATCCGACCAGAATGTAAGCTAAAGGAAAGTGGATCCTTCATCTCTCTTGTTCACTGCTATATCCCCAGCACTGGGTACAATGCCCACGTATTGGGCTCTTAAATATTTGAGTATTGAATGACTCTGCCTGTTACCAAAAAAATAATATATACTGAGTAAAAGAAATAAAAGTGTTTTATAATTTGATTTTAAAATACCTCACTAATGTTTAACATCTATTTTTTTTTAAGTTATAAGGCTATATCTCTGTTTATCATTTCTTACCTCCCCCCACCCCTGTACTATACATATCACCATATGGAAAATGATGGTTAAGTGTGACCATAAATTAGCATATCTTTTATATGATCATCATAACTTTGCTTTCCAAAAAATGGAATTACTCATTAAAACCTCTAGGCACATATGCTGGTTGTTCACTACTCTATTTTAAAAGGTAATAGGTAATTTAGAAATATAATAAAAAGATACAAATAATGTTACAGTTAACTTTAGTATCTATTCTTTGCTACCTTTAAGAGGTACAAAGAAGTAGACTGTCTTTGTCAGTTAATAGTATGGTGAAGTAGATAGAACCTGAACATAGAAAAAAGTTAGTAATACAAACACTCATCTGATAAAGTATATGCCAATTTTAACTGTTACATAAAGTGATTTAATCTTTGCTTTGTTTTAGGCTTCAGTAGAATGCCATCTTCTAACACACATAAAACCTGTACTGGAAATTAAAATCCTATCTCAGCATCCTGCTATAGTGTTTTAGAGACTTAGAACAGCTTGGTTTTGATAGTCCTCAATAGCTGCTTTCCAATTTGGTAGAGTTGCTCTTTAGGAAAGAACTAAACACTTGCAGTTTAGGCGTTATGTTTAGTTTTTAGCTCTTCAAATGTGGACTTTGTCTAACATCCTGGTGTTTTCTCTTACCTTGTGGCAAAAACAAAGAGAGAGATTATATTGCAGAATGATGCTACAGAAATGATCTTTCTCCAAGCAGTAGAGACTAATCTAGCAGTTTTACTAATTTGTTTCAGTTTTCCTACCTTCCTCTGTTCTCACCCCGAAATCTGGGCCTAATCCCTTATATTAATAATCTGGTATATCACCCCCATACCATTGATATTGCTTTTTGCTTTGTGTAGAAAGATTTATAATGTCCTCTGACTAGTTTAATGATCCTCAACCTCTTTGAGCTTTTAATCATAGTAGCATTGTTGAATTAGAGCAGGTTCCTTAATTCCACAAATTAATTTTTTTTTTTTTTTGGAGACAGGGTCTCGCTCTGTCACCTAGTCTAGAGTGCAGTGGTGTGATCACAGCTCAGTGCAACCTCCAACTCCTGGGCTTAAGTGATCCTCTCGCCTCAGCTTCTCGAGTAGCTAGTACTGCAGGTGTGCACCACCACGGCCAGCCAGCTTTTTATTTTTTGTACAGATGTCATCTCACTATGTTGCCCAGACCCATCTTGAACTCCTGGCCTTAAGCAATCCTTCTGTCTTGACCTCTCAAAGTGCCAGGATTACAGCCACGAGCCACCATAACTGGCCCTAATTTTTTTAAGCATTGTGTACATACTCTGTGCCAGATTAAAAATATCTACCTGGAGCTTAGAGTTTAGTGAGGGAGAGAGGTGATAAACACATAATTATAGAACAAATGTATAAATAAAAATTGTGAAAAAAGCTGTGAAGAAAAAGTAGAAAGTGCTATGAAAGTATAATGGAGGGCTGATTTAGATTATTGGGGTAAGAGAAGTAGAATTTTAGGTAAAGCTTGAACAATAAATAGGAATTGGATAGGTGAAGAAGATATGAGGGATTATTCACAGCAGAGAATGTATTATAGGGAATGCCTTAGAGTGAGGAAAAAAGATTGGGGAATAGGAGGAACTAAAGAAAGACCAGTGTGGCTAAAACGTAGTGTGCTTTGGGGAGAGTGGCTATGCTGTGAGTTTTAGGTTTTATCATAAGTAAGATAAAACCCCACAGAAGGGGTGTAAACAGGAATAGGACATCAGATTTGTATGTGTGTGGATTGATGATTTAAAAACAAGTAAATTAGGTGGGGCTTGGTGATTGAGTATAGAATGTGTAAGAGTGGAAAAGTTTTCAAGGGCAATATCTAGGTTTTGGGTAGCAGCAATTTGGTGCCTTTTTTTGATAGGAAAGAGTATATAAAAGAAAAGGAGAATGGGGGAGTTTAGTTTGGAACTTAATAAATAGGCAAATGCTACAGGTGTGGAGCTTAGACTAGAGCATAAAAACTGTAGGAGCAATCTTTTGAGAATACTTTGTCTCCAAAATAAATGTATTTATACTGCATCTAGAATTAGTAATACTAAAATCCATTATCAATTTTTATCTCTTTAACATAAATGTAACAATTGATATGAGTCATTAATATTTTAGTAGTTGATAAACAGACTGTTAACAATTTATATAAGTTTATAATCTGCCTTTTTAAAAAAGGAACAAGAAGTAAAAATTCATGCAACAAAGTACTCTGGATTGACTTCTTACTGTAATTTTTTTTTACTTTATCTTTAAAACTTAGAATTTAAGCATTAATATCTTCCTAGAAGCAGAAGAAGAATTAAAAACAAAAACAAAAAATATGAAGGTACATAAAATCTCCTGAATATTTCTTACTGAACAGGAAGTTATAACGAATAATTAAAGGAATGTGTGAAACCCAACTCAAGCAAAAACTAAGGGAAAACACGATGATTGCCATCATTTATTAGAAAGATGGCTGCCAAATGGAAGAAAGATTAAATTTAGTTGGCTGTGGTCTATTTATTAATCAAACACTTCCACAGTATTTACCAGGTGCCACACACTGTTTTAAGTAACTTAAAAATATTAAATGTTTACTCTCTTAACTATTTTGACTAGTTATAAGTATTATCTCACTTTTCACAGATGAGAAAACCAAGACATGGAAAGATTAAGGTCCAAAAGTTAGTAATGGAGTTGGACTCTAGAATCCATATGTGTAACCATAATGCTATACTGCCTCAGTTGTAAGAAGGGAATTTGCTTGCCTTTAGGCAGATATGGATAGCTGAAGGTTGGTTAATTTATATCACAGTGTGAGGTTTTATTTTATCAATGTACCAGACTTTACCAATCCATTCTATTATTGGTGAGCATTTGGGTGGTTCCTATTTTTTGCTCCTATAAACGTTGCTAGCATGAACATTCTTCTTCATATGTCTTATTGCACATATGCAAAAGACTTTTCCTAAGTGGTGGTTCTTTTCATTACTGGTCCACTGGTAGAATTCTTAAGACTTACTAAGCGTGCCTAGATATACTTCCCAGCCAGGTTCCCTTGGAGGTCTTGGCCACAGAGCAACAGTTTTCGTATCTTTTCAATATAATAATGTCCTCTAACAGCACCCATAAATTTACCCAGATTTTTTAGGACTCCTAAGAAATTGTGTGAAGAAATAAGGTTTTTTTCTGGAGAGAGACTACAAGTTTTTCATTTAAAAAAAGCATTTTCTATTCATAAGAATGATAAAATCAGCCTTTAAAAAATGAATGATTAGCAAGGAAAAGTAAGTAAATATTCCTATTCCATTACAAAAGTAAACAACTTTATTTTTAGTCTTCATTTTTTTCTAGGTCTCCTCTCCATAGATAGTATTAATAAAGCAAGCAACTACATACCATGAAGAAGTCAAATAAATATTTTTAATGTTTCAAATATTTATAGTGTTTTTAATATTAATATAGATGTCTTGATTTCAAATTTTACTTAAATCATTTTCATCTTCAATTTGGAGAGCACAACTCTTGTGTCATTATTAATAGGAAAGTTAGTAGCATCATTCTTTTAGGAAAATCTCGCAATCTCTTCCCAGGAAAAAAACTTATTTTTACATGTAATTTTTCAGGTACCTTTTTCTTTCTTAAATTTTCTTTGGGGTAAAATTAATAAAAATATAGAAATTATTATGGAATCATAACTACAGGTTACCAAAACAGTTTTGAATTGCCATTACTGTTAATGGTTTACTTATAATGACTCACTACTGGATGGCAGTATACCCAACCTAAACTAGTAGTCCCAGCATACTTGCACGCTGGGAATTTTGACTAACTTTATTCATTTCTTTCCCCATCTTAAAGTATATCCTAAAGAAGATAAGTCATGTTATAATAAAGATAACCTTGAATCTGCACTAATTTTATTAAAGTAAATGTGTAAATTATTTGTTATTTTGTTATTAGTAACAAATTACTTTCATCACACTTCACAGTTAATATATGGGTGAGAGAATCTACTGACCTTAAGAGGTTTGCAAGTTTCTTTGACTTTCTTACAAAGAGAACATTGAGTTATCGTATGTCAGATAAAATAGACTTTAAGTCAAGACCAGTTAAAAAGAAAGAGAGAGAGAGAGAAAACATTGAACCACAGTTTCTTTTGCCAGACATCTTATAAGGCAACAGTTGCTAATGTAAGATGGATTCCCCCTCCCACCTTCTGAAAGTCACAATCCATGGAATCAGCTTGCACATAGGAGTTTAAATGCTGTTTAAAATGCAGTCAGATGTCCAGGTGCCCTTCTTCACTCTTTGCCACTATGCTAATGTACTTCTCCCATACTGACAGAGACTTGACATATATTTTCTGGGTTAAAACAAGGGTTCTCTGGGCTAGCAGACACCAGGCACATTGAAGATGGAGAGGGATTAAATGGGCACTGGCATTTTGAATGCTGATAACCCTAGCCTTCTTCACCATTGTTGACCTCCAAATTGAAAACTTGGCCTTTCGCATCCAGGCAGGAAATAGGAGGAATATTCTGTGGAGATCTCACTAACCCAAGATGTAAAACCTAAAAACAAAAAGAACTGTACATAAATGCTTTACTTTAGTTGTTAAGTTTGTGTCTGATAGGGGTATGAGTTAACAATATGAAACTACATGTATACAGGTGTTTGACAAATAAGTAAATAAGTGTTAGAAAATGGGAGCTAGGTTTCTCACATCAATAGTTGTACTCTGACAAAGGGCCTGGACAGACTGCCCTGTAGTGAGGGTCATAGTCAGTAAGACTGTGTATATGTTTAGAGCTTTCAATCAAATTTTATACCCCCCAAATAAATATATCATGCATCCAAGGAAAACATCTAATATGAACAACAGAAACCAAAATAAGCAAATAGATATTTGAAAAACTAGAGAAAACAGACCATGTAACTTTATGTATATATACATATGTGCATACACACATACACACACATATACACACATACAGTCATGTATAGATATGTATGCATAAAAATGCACACACCACACCCATATACATGTATCCAAATGTATGTATAATATCTGCAGAAAGTGGATCCATAAAGCATCTTTATCTGCATCCATAAAGCAAGAACAGAATATTTTTAAAAGAACATTCAGAGAATGAAAAAGAATTCTTACCAATTAAGAACATATAGCAGAAAATAAAAAATCACAGAAGTATTAGATAGTAAGTTGAAGAAAGCAGAGAAAAAAAGGCAAAGAAATGATAAACAGAAGATAAAAAAATAAATAAATAAATAAAGAGACCTGTCCAGGAGGGCCATCTTCCTATTATTAGGCATTCCAAAAAGAGAGAACAGAGTAACTGAAAAGAAAGAAAAGAATGAACTGTATAATTCAAGAAAATATCCCAAAATTGAAGGCAAAGTTCCTATTGAGTGCCCAGCATAATGGATGAAAAGAGACTGATACCAGTTCAAAGAATAGGATATCTAAAAAGCCAACTAAGATGCCCTGTCTCCATAATATTCAGGGAAATACAAATTGAAATGAGATGCCATTTTTCATCCATTAGATTGGGTAGAGAAGTGTAACAATATCAAGCTTTGGAAACAATATGGGGAAAATAGTTCCCTTACATGCTCTGGTGGACGTCTGAAACAGTCATTTTGGTAAGCAGTTTGACAAATGGCAGGGAGAGTTGAACATATGCAAATATTACAACCTAGAAATTCCACATCTGGATATTACCATTAGAAATTTGTGCACTTGTGCATATTAAGATATGGACAAGAAGCCACATACAAGAACGCTCATTAAAGCATTGTTTGTAATAATGAAAATTTATGGACAACCTAAATACAAGAATTGTTAACTAAGATGTTGTCTATTCACATACGTGTATGAAGAGAACATATACACACATGCCTCAGCATGGCTAGATCTCCAAACATAATACATAAAATCAACAAAATGCATAATATGTGTAACATATATACATTTTAAACATGTTTGTTTAAAACACAAAACAATGTATATTGTTTATAGATACATGTCTTAAAATGATATAAAAATTGACTAGAAGGATATGTACTAAATTCATAATGATGGTTACCTCTATCAAGGGGAGAGGGAAGAAACAGAGTGGGCTGTGTGTGAGTATGGGGACTTTAGTTAATCGATGATGCTTCATTTCTTTAAAAAGAAAACAAAAATTCAAAATGCTTAGTGTTGTTAATTCATTCTTTTTAATGGCTGAGTAGTACTCCATGGGGGGTGTGTGTACGTATGTACGTATGTATGCATGCATGCATGCATGTACACCACATTTTCTTTTCCAGTCATCAGATGATGGATACTTAGGTTGATTCCCTATCTTTTCAATTGTGAATTGGGTTTCAGTAAACATAAAAGTGCAGGTATCTTTTTGATATAATGATTTCTTTTCCTTTGAGTAGATACCTAGTAGTGGGATTCCTGGATCAAGTGGTAGTTCTATTTTTAGTTCTTTAGATTGCTTTCTTATGCTTGCTGTTTGCACAATATATTTTTTCCATTTTTAAAGCTTTAAACCTATTTATATCTTTATTTTATTTTATTTTTTGCTGCTTTCCTTGTTTTTAATGCCACATTTAGATATTTTTATAAACTTTTAAAACAGCTAACTAATGGAAGTTAACTGTCATATACAATTCATTTTATTCTCAAGACAAATCTAAGAAATATCTCTATTATTCTTTTGGGGAGGATGGGGAAACTGAGGCTCAGAAATAATAAGGTCACACCTATTAAGTGTCAGAGAAGGCATTAAACTTAAGACTAACTAGTTCTGAGGTCTGTTTTCTTAATTTTTAAGATACAATGCCTGTTCAAAATACAAAATGTTCATCCCAGCTACAGACTGAGTCTTAAACTCCCAAGAATTTAGGGAGGGAAAAGGGCATTTTCATACAAACTTTTTCATACTCGTTATATTCCAAATTTTACTTTCCAGCATGAAGTTTCTGATGTCGAACAAGTGCCCTATAAATGCAATGCATGTGGAAAAGCCTTTTGTCAGAACCCATCCCTTATTAAATACCAGCGAATTCATACTGGAAAGAAAACTTATAAAATGTGCGGAATGTGGCAAAGCCTTCAGTCACAGCATATGCCTCACTCATCATCAGAGAAGTCATTCTGGAGATAAACCTTATAAGTGTAATGAATGTGGGAAAGCCTTTAATCAGAGTGCTTGCCTGCATTGCAGAATTCATACTGGAGAAAAACTTATGAATGTGTTGAATGTGGGAAATCCTTTAGGCACAATATATCTTTATATTTTAACTACATCTCTTATTGACAGCATATAGCATATAGTTTAGGTTTGCTTTTTTCTCTAGTCTCTGCCTTTTAATTGTATTTAGTCAATTTATATTTAATATAATTATTTATATTGTTGAACTTAGAGTACCTGTTGTTTGTTCTTCTTTTCCTACTTTCTTACCTTCTCATGGGTTAACCAATTTTTTTTTTAGTAGAATGCTAAAAATCCCTCTATTAACTTTTTAGCTATACTTTTGTATCTTTTCAAATTCCTTTAGGACCTTTCAAACACTACCTTCTTTGTATTTTTAAGTGGTTGCTCTAGGAATTATATATACCTTTAACTTATAAATTTATTTATAGTTAATATTGTATTACTTTATGTAAAATATAAGAGCCTTGCAACATTATAATTCTATATATACTTTCCCATCTTTTGTGCTATTATTGTAATATAATTAACATTTGCTATGTTATAAACTCCACTTATGTCATATTTTTACATGAAATCACTTGTCTTTTAAAGAATTTAAGAACAAAAACATAATACTTTTTAATAACCCTCATATTTATGATTTCTGATGCTTTTGCTTCTTTTTTGTAGGTCTCACTTTACCTAGCCTCATTTTCTTTTAGCCTGGAAAACTTTGTTTAGCATTTCTTATATATTCATCCTACAACAGATTTCCTCAGTGTTTAGGTGTTTAGTCATATCAAATTGTTTTTAATTTTTCCTTTAGTGTTTTGAAGGGTATATTTGCTGGATGTAGAATTATGAGTTGACAAATTTGTTTATTTTCTTTAGCCACTTTGAAGTAATCATTCTATTCTCTTCCTTTCTCCATTTAAATTATTGTTTTCCTGTATGTGATATGCCACATTTCTCAGGCTAGTTTCAAGATTTTCACTTTATCTCTGTTTTTAGCAGTTTGATTTGGTAGTATGGTTTTTTCTATATTTATTCTGAGTGGGTTTCATGAGATACTTGGATCTAACAGCTTTTTTTCCCCACTAATTTTGGATGTTTTCAATTATTTCACCAAAATACTATTTCTGCCCCAATCTCTCTCTGGGAATCCAGTTACATGCTTGATATTGCCAACAGGTTACAGAGACTCTGGGGTTTTTTTTCCCTCCTCAGTCTTTTGTTCTTCAGATTAGATATGGTTTTGACTTCAAATTCACTGATCTGTTTTTCTGCCATCACAAATCTGTTAAGCCTAGACAGTGGATTTTAAAATTTGCTGTTGAACTATCTATCTAGCTATTGAATTTTCATTTATTTATTTTTTATGGTTTCCATTTGCTGCCTGTATATTTCATGTGTTTACTTATCTTTTTTTAATTCTTAAATATATTTGCAATAACTACTTTCACATCTTGGTCAGTTAATTCCAACATCTAAATCTTCTTGTGGTGTGTTTCTATTGACCACTTTTTCTCCTCATCTTGAGTTATATTTTCTATCTTTTTTGCATGTTTAATAATGTTTTATTGTGTACTGAATATTATGGATAATAATGTGGATGATGTTGTAGATTATTATCTTTTTCTGAAGAGTGATTTCTGTTCTACTAGACAGCTAAATTACTAGCTGATAAACATATACATTTAACCATACAACCCAGCAATAGTAGTCCTGGGTATTGAAATGAAAACTTATGTTCTCATAAAAGCCTGTAGTTATGTGAGTCTGTACATGTGCTAAAATGTCCATAGAATTGTAAACAAAGACAGAAGCAAAAAATGAGTGCATATAAAACTGGCAAAATTCAAGTAAGGTCTATAGTGTAGATAATTGTACTGTGCCAGTTTCCAATTTGTATTGGCTCTGATCTACATTCTCTAATGCCTCAAGCCAGTAAGACTGTGATTATTTCCTATAGGTCTAGCCTCTCAGCACATAAGAAGAGTATTGGGAAGAGTTCCCTTAGTGCAGCGGTCCCCAACCTTTTTGGCACCGGGGACCAGTTTCATGAAAGACATTTTCTTCATGGACGGGGGTAGGGTCTAGGGTAGGGGGAAGGTTTCAGGATGATTTAAGTGCATTACATTTATTGTACAGTCAAACCGCTCTGCTAATGATAATCTGTATTTGCAGCCACTCCCCAGCACTAGCATCACTGCCTCAGCTCTACCTCACATCATCAGGCATTGGATTCTCATAAGTAGCACACATCTTAGATCCCTCGCATGCACAGTTTATAGTAGGGTTTGCTCCTATGAGAATCTAATGCTGCTGCTGATCTGACAGGAGATGGAGCTTATGCGGTGATGTGAGCAATGGCGAGAGGCTGTAAATACAGATGAAGCTTCACTGACTCATCTGCTGCCCACCTCCTGCCCACCTCTTCCTGTTCCACACAGTCCAGGGACCTGTACTTGTCCACGCCCCAGGGGTTGGAGACTGCAGCTTTAGTGGAAAGTCCTATAAGTGTATAAATCTCATACAATATGGTTCCTTTCTTTCAGTGATCAGAACCCCTACATTTTTTGTCTTTGATTGATCACTTTCCAATGTCTTTAAGCATTGTCTTTAAGTTTTCCATATTTTATCAAGAGTTTATAAATATTATCTGTGAGCAAGTTAGTCCAATACAAGATAGTCCATTATCACTGAAACCAGAGCTCAACTAACTTTATTTTGAAGTATTACAAATTTAAAGTGTTTGTAAACTTTTCAATAAAAATTTTGAAGGTAAAATATCATATAAACTTTTAAGTAATGCATAGTGAAGAGTACTACATACATCAAATAAAGAATTGATAACTGAAAACATGAAAAATCAGAATTTGTAAGTAGGAAGAAGGGTAAACATACAAATGCAGCCAGGAACAATTTTTAAAAGACATATATATAAATGGATCTTTCAGAAATTTCCAGGAAAGGATGTAATTATGTATTCTCAATAGGAATACATACTTAATCATCAGAAAGGACTTTGGCTATAAAATCAGATATGTTCATTCATTGGCCTTAAAAGTTGCATTTTCTTTCTTTTCCTAGTTTTTCTGACCTTTATTGTTATTCTTGGAGAATAAAATGGCAGTACAAACTCCTTATACTTCTATTATTTTCTTCTCGTTTTAGTTATTTGTATAATTGGCCTTAAGTGAGGTGAGAGTGAAGAGACTAGAGCCATCTCTGGAAAACATCATTACCCCATTCCTCTGGAAGCTGCCTCTGGAGCAATAGATTTGACCATATCTGTTTTGAGAATTCATTATGAACAAAGAAGTCTCCCAGGTAGGAATTGTAGCTCTGTTTTTAAAGAGCTTTGTCTTTACAAAAGTATGAGAGAAAATTATTATCTATTGACTATTATTTTTTATGGAAATAGGTGTTTGGTCTAGGAAGCTTCAAGGTTATTGTAAAACAAGTGCTGCCATTCATTAATGTCGGAAAAGTTGTAGGTTACACTTTATGAACCATTTTAATATACATTATAGGCTTCAGATCTTATATCTTACAATGAAGCCCTTAAATCCTTACTGAATTGAAAATGACAGCAGAAAAACTACACTACACCATCCCCAGATTTAGTTCATATATTTCTAACATATGCGCAGTCATTAATTCTATATATATGTTTAGTGTCCATTTGGGCATTTTTACATTGTTACTGTTTGTTTTAGAGTTCAGTGAGCTAGCTGGAAATAGAACCAGTGTATCCATGAACATGACAATAATAATAGCCTGTATGTAGAAAAATAAACATGCACTAAGCCAAGATGGTAGATAGAAAGTTGAATAATCAGAAACTGGTAAATTAGTAAGTGGAAGACTTCCAGGAGGAAATTTTTTAAATTAACATACTTTTAATTGATTTATAACATACATGGATAAAAATCACAAATTTTAAGTGTATAACTTTTGAGTTATCGTGTGCTGAGTTATTTGTATAAATACTACCAAAGTTAAGAAGTAGGACAATACCAGCACCACAGAAATCCCTCTCATCCCTCTGCCTCAGCTGCTCACCCACTCACTTTTAAAGGAGGAGACAGTTGTCAGCACGGAGAGTGATAGACATCAAACTGCAGTGTGGGATTTTAAGGATCATAGAAGTTAAAGACAGTAAAATTTAGTTGGCCAATAGTTATATTTTGAATACATAGTGAGCTTGGAAGTTGGAGAGAAGACTCTCAGTTGGCAGAGAGTTTTAAAGCAAGGACTAGAGTCACAAAATTATTTCAGAAGATATTCATTTAATCCTCTTACCTTTACCTCTTTCCTTCAAATTTCATCAGTTTCCAAAACAGACACAGTTCCAGGTTTCTGGCTTTTATTAACTAGTGATACACATGTATTTACAAGTTGAATGTCCCTTATCCAAAATGCTTGGGACCAGCAGTATATCATAGTTGGGATTTTTTTTGGATTTTGAAATATTTGATTATACTTACCAGTTGAACATCAAAGAGCATCATCATACAGGTGCTCAAAAAGTTTCAAATTTTGGGGCATTGCGGATTTCAGATTTTCAGGTTTGGAATGCTCAACCTTTATTAACTTATGTTTTTTGTTTGAAATCAGACTGTTGGTTGTCAATAAGGAGAGATAAATGAATTAAGCATTCTGATTAAAAAAAGAAAGTTTGTAGAGCGGGATATATTATAATAAAGAGAAATTTTTAATGAAGTAGAAGAGCCCTCTTTAAGTGTTTTCAGGAAGGGAATATTGATACCTGACTATATGAAAGAAATAGGGGGAGAAAATAGAATAATCTAGCAATTGAACACTAGCGTGAGTGTTAGCTTCTTTTTTTTCCCCTTGGAGACAGGGTCTCACTCTGTTGCCCACGCTTGAGTGCAGTGGCATGATCATAGCTCACTGTAACCTCAAACTCCTCAGCCCAAGAGATCCTCCCACCCTAGCCTCCCCAGTAGCTAGGACTACAGGTGCATGTCATCATGCCTGGATAATTTTTCTTACTTATTTTTGTAGTGATGGAGTCTCACTATGTTGCCCAGGCTTGTCTTGAACTCTTGGGCTCAAGTGATCCTCCTGCTTTGGCCTCCCAAAGTGCTGTGCTGGGATTACAGGCATGAGCCACCATGCCTGGCCTCTTTTTCTTTACTCATTGTTCACTGAGTGACTCTGAGAAAATCATATTTTCCTTATCATGATGAAATGCTTTTATCTTTTCTTTTTCTTTTAACATTTATTAAAAACAGTTTCAAACCTACCAAATAGTTTCTAAATTGGTAGAACACCTGTATGCCCATTGCTCAGTTTCATCAGTAATAAACATTTTGTGACATTTGCTTTAATCTCTCTGTATTTACTACTACTTCTCCTCTTCCCCCTTTACCATTATGATTATTATAATGAACCATTTGAGAGAAAGTTGTAGACAATCATGATCCTTCAATCTAAAATATTCAATACATATCTTTCACTTAACCACAATATGATAATCAAGTTCAGGAAACTTAACATTTTATTATATTATCCAATATGTAGTTCATATTAAAATTTTACCAGTTGTCTGTTCCAGGATCACACATTGCATAGTTATCACATTTATTTGGTTTCCTTTAACCTGAAATAGTTACCAGCTTTTCCTTGTCTTGCATAATAGGGTCTTCCATGACAATAACATTGTGGAACATTATAGGCCAGCTGTTTTTGTACAATGGTCTTCATTTGGGGCTTGTTTATTTCCACCTATTTTCCTTGCTAAAGAGACTATGGTATAGAACTTTGGAGACTCATGGATTTGTTACTGAGAACCTTATCTGGGAGAACAAAGCCTGTAAAGATTGTTTTTAGAAGAAAGTTTATTGAAACATGGCAAGAGCCCAGAATTCTAAGAATTAGATTCATAAAGATAATTTGGTTATTATAGAAGGGAATTTTATACACACACATTTTTAGATAGATAGATAGATAGGCAGGCTGGGCATGGCAGCTCATACCTGTAATCCCAGCACTTTGAAAGGCTGAGATGGGAGAATCACTTGAGGCCAGGAGTTCAAGACCAGCCTTGGTAACATCATGAGACCCTGTCTCAACTAAAAATTTAAAAATTAGCTGGATGTGGCAATGCATGCCTGTAGTCTAAACTACTCAGGAGGCTGAGACAGGAAGATCACTTGAGCCCAAGAGTTTGAGGCTGCAGTGAGCTGTTATTGTGCCATTACATTTTGGCCTGGGCCAAGATACTATCTCTAAAAGAAAAAAGTACATATTTGTAAAATGATATATATATATAGATATATAATTATGTATATATAGTTATATATATAATTACTCACAAATGTGCATATATAATTTTAAAATCCAAGCTTTATAAACTTTGTAGCAAAAATTAGGGTTTGCAAAAGTAGAACTTTTGATTTTGATGGAACAGTGAATTTATATTTTAAGTAAATCACATCTTATAGGAAATAATTCATTTTATATTATAATGTACCATAGAAGATAAATCAAGATTAGGTATATGATCAACTTTATTTTCAAGGGACATTTGGACTAAGAATGAAAGAAATTTTATTTATGTGTTTGAGAACCTTGAAAATAAATTTCCTCATCTCTAAAATGAATTATAATACTACCTACCTCATATTTTATGAGTACATAAGTTAGTAAGGCTTATAAGGAAATTAGTTAATAGACATTAGGTGCTTAGAACAGTGATTGCCACATAGTAAATCCTAAATGTGTTAGTCTTTGTTGTTATCATCATCATTATCATTATCATCATCATTGGATCATAGTTTAGTAATAAGATAAAGCTGTCAGGTTAGAGATAATGCAGATTTTGTAGTGCAGTTGTGAGGAATAAGTGAATTAATGCACATAAAACATAGTAAATGCTCAATGTATATAATATTGTCATATCCTTTAAATGCATATTAATAGGCCTACGTTTTAATTTGTGGAACTTTTTTTATTTTGTTCCTCTCAAAATCTTTGTTACTACTAACTTCATACTGCAAAAGTGACAACAGGCAGAATATCCATGTTTGTACAACCTAAATGGCCTGTAGTCAGAAAAATTTGAGCAGCACTGTACTGAGTGACAATTGTTGGGTCCTTATTCTGAAATTTTATAAGTCTGAGGCTCCAATTTAAAATTTATAGGCATTATTTTTATTGCTTTATTTTATTTTTATAGTTATTCTGTTGAGAACAACAGAAAGTAGAATTTGAGGTTCACTTGTTGACTTAGTCTTTGGTCATTGCATTGGAAGGGGTACAGCTGGCTAAATTAGTATTAGCAACTGGGGGATTGGTGGTATTTAACCAGCTACTTCACATGAAGTGCTTGGGGAAATTTTATTTTTCATTTTTCAATGGGTATGAATAAAATGTTGCCAAATATAAATGAATCACATGAGATGACTTAGATTTTAGCTGAGCTTTTAAAAATGTATATCCTTTCTATAAATGTAGGCAATGAAGATTATATGTAGATTGGTACTGTGATTTTATCTATGCCTTTTCTTCTTCAGTTGGGGTAGGTGACCCTGAAATTAACTGAAGGTTTACCTGACTTCATCATTTCCTGATGCCCTCAAATACAATTTTATTGTTTTGGCAAATTATTTTGACCCACTTGGCTCTATTACTTTGATACTTCTACTACTTTATAACATTAAAGATCAAATTTTAGTGTATTTTTATTTTATTGGCGTAGATATGTATATTTAATCATGTATATTCTGAAATGGATTTCCAGGATATCTGAGGGAAATTGAACACTTCTGATCTGGGGCTGGCGTCTTTATTTTCGATGTTATTGGAGTAATTTTATGTAATAAATGTGGTTATTTGATTTTGGATAATCAGCTGATTATCTTCATTCTCTTCAAACTCCAGCTTCTGGCTGTTTTTCTGCTCATTGTTATCTGAATCTGTGAAAGAGATTGGTAGGAAGAGACAGACACTGAAATTTTTATCGCCGGGTTTGTCCCTGCAAATGACAATGCAAAATTATCATCATTTGCTTTTTTAAAGCTGTAAACTCTTTGCTAAACTATTATAGACTGTTCTCCTGTGCACATGCAGGTAAATAACAAATACTCATTTTTTTGTTTCTTTGTTTACAACAAAGACTGATTTTTTAAATCAAGAAATACCAGTACAAGTTAGAATGAATTTTAGAAGACATGTGCAGTATACGTGCAGTAACCCTGTATCACTTTAAGATAACTGGAATCATATAGTTTCATAGATTTATAAGGAAATGTTGAAGATATTTTTGCCAATTTGTTTTAATAAGGCAGCTACCACAAATATGTATTGCATATGCTGACTATTTTTCCTTAGTCACAAATTAATATAGTAGGAATATTTTAACAAGGCAAATATGTATATTTATTTTTTATCTTAAAAATTAAATTGTATTTTTTTGTTTAATTTTTCATTTTTGATGCTTATTTTATTTTTTTTAATTTTTATTTCAGCATATTATGGGGGTACAAATGTTTAGGTTATGTATATTGCCCTTGCCTCACCCGAGTCAGAGCTTCAAGCGTGTCCATCCCCCAGACAGTGTGCACTGCACTCATTATGTGTGTATATGCCCATTCCCTTCTCCCCCCTCCCATCTGCCCGACACCTGATGAATGTTATTACTATATGTGCACGTAAGTGTTGATCAGTTAGAACCAATTTGATTGTGCATACATGTGGTGCTTGTTTTTCCATTCTTGGGATACTTCACTTGGTAGAATGGATTCCAGCTCTATCCAGGATAATACAAGAGGTGCTATATCACCATTTTTTTGTGTGGCTGAATAGTACTCCATGGTATACATATACCACATTTTATTAATTCACTCATGTATTGATGGGCACTTGGGTTGTTTCCACATCTTTGCAATTGTGAATTATACTGCTATAAACATTCGAGTGCAGTTGTCTTTTTTATAGAGTGTCTTTTGTTCTTTTGGGTAGATGCCCAGTAATGGGATTGCTGGATCAAATGGTAGTTGTACTTGTATCTCTTTGAGATATCTCCATATTGCTTTCCACGAAGGTTGTGCTAGTTTGCAGTCCCATCAGCAGTGTATGAGTGTTCCTATCTCTCCGCATACATGCCAACATTTATTGTTTTGGGACTTTTTGATAAAGGCCATTCTTCCTCTAGATAAGTGATATTTCATTGTGGTTTTGATTTGCATTTCCCTGATGATTAGAGATGTTGAGCATTTTTTCATATGTTTGTTGGCCATTATTCTGTCTCCTTTTGAAAAGTTTCTGTTCATGTCCTTTGCCCACTTTTTGATAGGGTTGTTTGATTTATTTCTTGCTGATTTTCCTTAGATCTATATAGATTCTAGTTATCAGCCCTTTATCAGATATGTAACATGCCAATATTTTCTCCCATTCTGTAGGTTGTCTGTTTGCTCTTGTGATAGTTTCCTTGGCTGTGCAGAAGCTTTTTAATTTGAGCTAATACGAGTAACTTAAAATATTGGGTTTTGGTTTTCCTCTTCCTATGTATTTGTTAATAGAAAACAAAAAATAAACTTTTATACTTTTTTCATACTTATTCTTTACATTTAGAAAAAATTAATGCAAAGAAAGAAAGCATTGCCTCTTAATCTACAGAAAAGCTTTTAGTGGTAAACACAAATATTAAATATATTGTTTCAAACATTACATACTTTTAGAAGTTACCAAGTCCTTGATACTGTCTTAGCATAATAAATTTGAACAACTTTGCATAGGATTTTCCTTTACAAAAAGCACTTTAAGAAAAATCTGGTGTTTTATAGAATCAATGACATTAAATTATGTTTTTATATTTAAGAATTCATTGATTGCTTTAAATCCATTTCTTTGCCTTTGCTTTTTATTCCTGGCCTTTAATGGTTAAGATGTTGGCAGGTCCTTTATGGTAGAGGCTGGGGGGCGGGGCAAGGATTCTTCTCTGGGCCAGGGATAACTATTATCTGAGTTTTGGTCCCTGACTTTGTGGATTTAGAGAGAATTTTTGTTTCCAGACATTTAAGGAAATCATTGTCTAGTCATTAGCTTCAAATTGTCCAGTTTTCAATACACAATTAGGAGGCATGCAAAGAAACAAGAAAGTATGGCCCATACACAGGAAAAAGAGCAATGAATAGAAGTTGTCCTTGAGGAGGCCAGACATTAGAATTATTAAACAAGGAATGCAAAGTAGATAAATTGGACTGCATTAAAATTAAAAACTTGTGTTCATCAATGGATACTATAAAGAAAGTGAAAAGAGAAACATAGAATGAGAGAAAATATTCACAGATCATATATAGAGGTCTAGTATCCCAAATATAAAGAACTGCTACAACTCAACAATAAAAAGATAAATAATCCAATTATTAATAAAAATCATACAACTCAATAGCAAGAAAACATAACCCAGTTTAAAAATGGGGAAAAGATCTGAATAGACATTTCTCCAAAGTTGACATAAAAATGGCCAACAAGTATATTAAAAGGTGCTTAACATCACTAATCTTCAGGGAGATGCAAATCAAAACCACAATATCACCTCACACCCATTAAGATAGCTGTTATAGGTTGAGTATCCCTTATACAAAATTATTGGAACCAGAAGTATTTCGAATTTTGAATTTTGGAATATTTGCATTATACTTACCATTTGAACATCCAAAATCTGAAATCTGAAATGTGCCAATGTACATTTCCTTTGAGCATCATGTCAGCATTCAAAAGTTTCAGATTTTAGAGCATTTTGGATTTAGGATTTTCGGATTTGGAATGTTCACCCTGTATCAAAAAGACGTGATAACAGATAAGTATCACCAAGGTTGTAGAGAAAAGAAAACCCATGTACACTCTTGGTGGGAATGTAGATTAGTTATGGAAAGCAGTTTTGAGGTTCCTAAAGAAATTAAAAATGGAATTACTATATGACTCACTATCCAAACCCAAAGGAGATGAAGTCACTTGTAAAGATATCTATACTCCCATGTTCAGTGCAGCATTATTCACAATAGGCAAGACATGGAGAAAACCTAGGTGCTTGTCATCAGAAACTGTGGCATATATATACAATGGAATATTATTCAGTCTTAAAAAATGATGAGATCTTACCATTTGCCACAACATGGATGAACCTTGAGGACATTATGCTAAATGAAATAAGCCAGATACAAAAAGAAAAATATTGCATGATCTCACTTATATGTGGAATCTTTTTTTTTTCTTTGGAGACAGAGTCTTGCTCTGTTGCCCGGGCTAGAGTGCTGTGGTGTCAGCCTAGCTCACAGCAACCTCAAACTCCTGGGCTCAAGCAATCCTTCTGCCTCAGCTTCCCGAGTAGCTGGGACTACAGGCATGTGCCACCATGCCCAGCTAATTTTTTCTATATATTTTTAGTCGTCCAGCTAATTTCTTTCTATTTTTAGTAGAGACGGGGGTCTCACTTTTGCTCAGGCTGGTCTTGAGCTCGTGACCTCAAGTGATCCTCCCACCTCGGCCTCCCAGAGTGCTAGGATTACAGGCATGAGCCACTGCGCCCAGCCCTATATGTGAAATCTTAAAAAGAAAAAACAGTCAAATCTATGGAGATAGAGAATAAAACAGTGCCACAGGGGGGAAAATAGGTAGCTATGTGAGGTGATATATTAATTTGTTTCACTATAGTAACAATTTTACTATATATATGTATCACATAACATCATGTTATATTCCTTAAATATACACAAATAAAAAAATTCATTTTTAAAAAAATGAGCAAAGGACCTGAATAGACATATCTCCAAAGAAGATATACAAATGGTCAATAAGTACAGGAAAGGATGTTTGATGTCATTAGTAATTAGGGAAATGTAAATCAAAACCATAATGAGATACCATTTTACACCCACTAGGGTGGCTATAATTTTTTTAAGAGGGGTAAAATAACTATTTTGGACAAGGATATGGAAATTGGAACCCTTGTACATTACTAGTGGGAATTTAAGATGGTGTAGCCACTGTGGAAGACAGTTTGGCAGTTGGTCAAAAAGTTAGAGTTACTGCATGACCCAGCAGTTCTACTTCTAGTTTAATACCCAAGAGAATTAAAAATATGGTCATACAAAAAAGTTATATATAAATGTTCATAGTAACATTATTGATAATATCCAAAAAGTGGAAATAACCTAAATGTCCATCAACTGATGAATGGAGAAACAAAATATGGTATCTCCAAACAGTGGAATATTATTCAACCATAAAAGGGCAATGAAAGTCCTAAAGTTCCATTCTTTCTTACAACATGAAAAAGATTCCAGTTGTCATTGAAATGAAAAGACAAAATTGACAACTTCTTTTAGAGAACCTACATGTCTGAGGACTCCAGTTTGAGAAACATTTTTATGGAAATTACCCAGTGCAAGAGCTCTGTTTATTATGATTTTTCCTGTGTGATACTCTTCATACAACTATCAATTTGAGGAGGTTTAGCTCTCAGAGTATCCTTCTCATCATGTATTAACATATGCTTCTATGTGCTACTTGCCTGCTAAGCATTTTAAATTATATTATTAGAGTTGTTTATTAACTAATTGATACTGATTTTTCAAATTATGCAGTTCTCAGCCAAATCCAAGAGATGAATTTCTTATGTAGAAATTTTTGACTCAACTGAACTATAAAGCATGTTCCTATTTCTTCAGCATTCACGTATTTGGTTTAGCCTGGTACATTTGAACAGAGAGCGATGTGGTTTCTGGTTACTAAAACTTACTCTCTGGAGATTGCTTAAGATTGAGTATAATTTAGCAACTTTTTTTTAAGTCAACAGGATACTTTTACTTAGTAACCTTACCTCTTTTTAAATGGTGATATACAAATTGGTTTCCTGAAACCAACATTTATTTTCTTAATGACCCTTATTTAAATTACCCTAACTGCCAAATATAATGCCATTCCACATAAGTACAACAACTGTAATAGTTTTTCCTCATCAGAGGTTTTATGTTGCTATTTTTATTGTGTTTTGTAAATAGAAAGCAGTTAATACCAGAATTTTTGGTGACTGTCTCATAGCTCTTTGACTATTGGGTCTTATTTTGGTAGGCCAGCCTGTTTGGCTGCTGTTAAATTGTTGTCTGCTATCTCTGCAGCCTCACAATCTCAGATAAATTTAGCAGATGTGAATCTCCAGCTAATAGTCCAATGGTAGCACAGTATGACTTGTTTTACATAGTTTATTAGTTGCTCAAAATTGCCCAGTCTGTGAGATAGTATTATTTGGGTCCTGTAACTTATGTCTACAGTACTGTGAAATATTGCAGGTTCTTACTCCAAAATAGTAGATCTTTACCTTTTCAAAATTAGAAGAGATATTATTCAATTTCTAGACCAAGAAGGTAGTTTACTTTTTTCCCTACTGAAAGTAGGAGGAAAAGGATTTCAAGAAAGTTCATGTTTCTCAATTACAGGAAAGAATTTCAAAGCTTTGTAAAAGTTAACAGAAAAAATCTAACCATAAAAATACTTAAATATCCTTTAAAAACCTTAGATGTTGTATTAGTAAGATAGCTTAATCACTTTTATTCATCACCTGTTTATTTAGCTTCTGTGTCTTTTAGGCATCATGTTAGATATTAGATATACAATAAAAGATTGTGAAATGACTTTGAGTTCACAATCTAGAAGGGGAGATGAGAATTATAACTTATAGCACATTATTATAAGTAATATATATCATATATATCCTAGAGTATACTGAGAATAAGTAGAATTCCAGATAGGTAAATTCTCAGATGGGCATAAAATAATTGCATTGGAGGCAGAAAAGATGGGCAGCTAAGGAAACAAGAAGTGGCACCCGAGCATGAGGTAGGCATTAGCTAACTCTTTGCTTTTGGATTTGGGAAAACTATAAAGTCATATCTTTCATTTTCCTTGTTCAACTTTTTCTTCTTTTTTTTTTTACTTTTGTAGAAAAGTTTAGAATGGATGTTTATTATTTTAAATGTATTGCATAATTTCATTTTATATTAATATTTAAAAATATTTATATTTTATTAACTATGATAGATGGTTAACCTTATTTATGCTTCTGTGAATCTTCATAGAAAAAAAGGTATATTTTGTTAGTTACAGTGATACAGTTAGCTGATTATCCTTATTTTGCATTCAGGTTTCAGAATGGATGTTAACAAAATCATTGTCAAATCTTTTGACATCTTTTTTGCTGTCGTTTTTAATGTAAGCCTGGCATATTTGCTTTGCACTGGAGTTGTCCACCTTAAATTGTAAATTTCGAAAGGGCTAAATAAGTGTCTGTATTTTCCTTATCACAGTTCCTTTCCTCTGCACTCTTCCGCCAAACATGAAGTTTAACAAACTTTTTTTATGACATTAGTTCATAAAGCAGTTCATCTCATTTATCATTAATGGAAATCTGAAACTTAAAAGTCTATCTTGTTTTATACATGTTTAATTTGAGGTAACAGTGGAATATCCACATGGAAATGTCCATTTAATAGTTGGACAGTCAAATCCCAAAGTACCGAGCGGAAAAAGATTGTACTTATCCTTCTTAGAGGAAGTTCTTAGAATGAAAGTCAAATCCTGTCATTCCTTTGCTCTTAATCCTTGGATGATTGCTTGGAAGTCCTTACAATGATGTAGCCTCCCATGATCCCTCTGACTTCATCTCCTGCTCCCCCATTCCCCATTTATAGCCATACTCACCTCTCTAATGTTTCTCAAAAAGCAGTTATGAGGCCGGGCGCGGTGGCTCACGGCTGTAATCCTAGCACTTTGGGAGGCTGAGGCGGGTGGATTACTCAAGGTCAGGAGTTCGAAAAAGCAGTTATGCTCCTTCCTTACGGCGTTCTCCTTTCCCCTGCCAGGAGCACCCTCCTCCATATCTCATTCTTGTGGCTCTCTCCCTCATCTCCTTCATGTCTTTGCTCATGTCGCACCTTTTGTAGTAAGGACTTTCCTAACTACTTTACTTTCTACACCTCTACTTCCACACACCTAAGACTCTATTTTTGCTTTATTTTTCTCCATATCACTTACCACCTTCTGATATACTATATAATTTACATTTCAATTTTATTTGTTTGTCCCCCTCACAATAGAATGTAACTCTGTGAGGACAGTGATCTTGTAAAATTTGTTCACAGATGTATCCCAAGTGCCTACAACAGAGGTTGGCATATAATAGGAGATCAATAAATATTTGTTGCTAACTTAAATTGGGCTGTTCCGCACTGAGATCAATTTAAAGTTTTTTGCCTAATGTTTATCTTTGCTGGGAATATAGGATATTACTAAGGATTTTATTTTTAAAGTCTTTTCTTGAGGTGAAAACTAAAGTTAGTGTATATAATCTATATGTTTGTATATACAGATGATATATGTCATTTTTATGACATTAATTCATAATACAGTTCATCTCATTTATCATAAATAGAAATCTCAAGCTTAAAAGTCTATTATGTTTTATACATGTTTAATTTCAGGTGACAGTGCGATGTGCAAATGGAAATGTCTATTTAGTAGTTGGACATATGTAATTTGTGATGTATAGATTGTATATGTAATATATAGTATATAACATAATCTATAAACACTTGATTTGAACAGGCATTTAGTCACTCATTCACCAAATTCTGTAATAGTCACACAATAAGTGAGAGCTGATGCAAACTTTGTATATTCTGTTAAGGATTGGATGTTATCTAGTGGGTAATGAGAATTTAGTAGTGAAGGCCTTAAAGCAAGAAACTGACATGATCTGATATACATTTGGTAGCCTCTTCTGATGGCTCTTCAGAGGGTGGATTTAAAGAGGACAACGGGAAACAGGGAGATCATGTGGAAAGCTATTTTATTAGTCCAGTAAGAGATAAAATGAACCCAAACTGGGGTCTAGGTAAAAGAAAATATGAAGAAGGGATGAATTTTAGGAATATTTAGGAAATTAAAATTGACAAATCTTGGTGTTTGTTTGCATGTGGAGTGTGAGAGAAGAAACTAGAATGACTCCAGTGTACCAACTGAGACAAAAAAATAAATGAGGAGGAAATAGGTTTAAAGAGAGATTCTGTACTTTCCCCAAGGATGAGCATGTAGTGATTTAAACCAGGTCTCCAATAAGGTATTTCTGGCCCAAAAGCCCATGATTTTTTTCTTCTTTTAATATTATTTTTGACACATAATAATTGTATATGTTTATGGGGTACAGTGTAATATTTTGATATATACAATGTGTAATGATCAAATCAGGGTAATTAGCACGTCTATCCCCTCAATCACTTATCATTTCTTTGTGTTAGGACCATTCAAAATCCTTTCTTCTAGCTATTTGAAAATATACAATAAGTTATTATTAATTGTAGTCACCATACAGTGCTATAGAACACTAGAACTTATTCCCATATCTAGCTATAATTTTGTATCTGTTAACCAACCTCTGGCTATCCTCCCCTCCCTGCATGCTTCCCATCCTCTAACAACACTATTCTACTCTCTACTTTCATGAGATCAACTTTTTTTTTTTGTTCCAGTAATTCAGGTAATGTTTTATTAATATAAATAATTATATTTTTATATCAAAGATAAAATTTATCATTTTCTCTAGAGTGACTGGAAAAGTTGTTCATTAACTAGAAATAGGATACTTCATTAATATGAGGAGTAGCTCTGTCAGTCAGCATTGATAAAATTCTTCATGTTAAACCATTAGAAGCATTCCTATTAGACGCAGGAACGGAACAAGGATGCTAATTTAACCACGATTATGTAACATTTTCCATACAATATATGGACATAGATATAAATAGAGATATATGGGGGCAGCTGGCAAAACAGTTTATATTTTCATCAGATTCTCCAAAGTATAGGTCACCTAAAGAATCAGCAATTTATATTAACTGGCTTGGGAAAAATATCCAACATTGGAAACAGCCTAGCACAGAGTTGGTAGGAATGTTAATTGATAAAACTTTTCTGTAGGGTAGTTTGGATACATGTGTGTGAGAGAAAGATTTAAAATAGCCATAAGAATATATTATGAAGTTAAAATAATTCAAAACAGTGTGAAGTTGTGGGGGGACAGAGATAGACAAACAAATCATTACTATAGAAGATAAAGCGTGGGCGGGGGACCCGGTTGAGACCAGGAATATAAAACAATTTGTGATATGATAAAGGTATTATCTCAAATCAGTGGAGAAAGAATGCATAAAGGTAACAACTATCAAAAAACCTTAAGATTCTTCACCACCAAATGAGATCAACTTTTTCAGCTTCCATATATGAGTGAGAACATGCAGTATTTGTCTTTCTGTTTCTGGCTTATTTCACTTGACATAATGTTCTCCAAGCTCATCCATGTTGCCTGGAATGACAGGATTTCATTCTTTTTATGGATGAATAATATTCCATTGCATAGATATATATATATATACCACATTTTCTTTATTCTTCTGATAGATACTTAGGTTGATTCCATATCTTGGCTATTGTGAATAGTGCTGCAATAAACATAGTAGTGAGGTATCCCTTTGACATACTGATTTCATTTCCTTTGGATGTGCCTAGTAATGGGATTGCTAGATCATATGGTAGTTCTATTTTTAGTTTTTTGAGGAATTTTCCATGGTGTTTTCCAAAATGGTCATACTAATTTACATTCCCCTTTCTGCGCATTCCGGCCAGCACCAAAGCCCATGCTTTACCATGCCCCAGTAGGGGAATCTAGTCTCATCAGGGAAGTGATATCTTGAAAATGACCTTTAAGTAGGGATGCTTTTGCTGCTGTTTATAGGACAGATTAGAAGTGAGAATGACTGGAATTGAGAAATAAGATTAAAGGATCTTGCATTAATCTAGAATGAGGTATTTGGTTCCAAACTAGGATCATAACTGTATCTGGGAATGAAAAAGGGGGAGACAATCTAAAATCTCTTGTTAAGGAAGAATCAGCAGGACATGGATACCAATTAGAAATGAAAAGTAAAAGAGAGGAAGAACAAAAAGGTGCAAGATTACAATCCTGGAAGTTGGAAATTTTCATAATATGTACTTCCAATATGGAGAAATTGAAATGTACCTTTTTCATTGCATGAAATAAGTTCATGATTAAAATTTTAGGGGTTATTTATACACCAAAAAGGATATGACAGTCTTTAGTCTTCAGAAAAGGGTTAGAATCAGTGAGTTTTAGGACTGGAGAAAAAGGGTTTACTCACATATATTAATTAAAGCCATGTGAGAGATTCTTATAGATCTCAACATTCTTTATAATAAATTTTCCCAGTGTGACTGCTTATATACAGTACTGTACCTGTTTAATAACTTAGAATTTAAGAAAAAGGTTTTCCCCTTCAACGATAATTTTCCCCCCTTTTACGAGGATAGATGGAGTAAAAGAGAATGGTGAAGTGTGTTGTTTGGCACTAATAAAATCCAAAAGGTATTGATGATTTAGGCTAGGGTTCAGAGATTGATTAGAGACTATACAGAGTGTAGTGGTTGATGAGGACAGATCAGAAAGGATCTTTAAGTGTAGTTACTAACTGGTGCAACATGTGAGAGACCTGGCTGGCATGCTAGGGGGAATGACTTTGTGTTCTCTGGCATCTATACCAAGATCCTAACATAGACTAAACACTTGATCTTTGTTGCCTGACTACATAAACAAAAGGTTAGGAGTATAGAATTCAAAGTGTAAGGTATAATTCAAAATCTAAATCTAGTTTATTGCTTTAACTTTAATAATCATATATATGTATTATTTACTTTTCTATCAATATAAAATCCCAAACCTTATGAATAAAAGTTATTTTAAATTGTTTTGCAAAGTAGGGTCTAAATAATGAATATAAAGAACAATTTCTCTGATTTCCAGTTATACACTTCAACTTTTACATTTACACATGAAAGTGATTTTTTTCTCTTTAAAAAAAACTCAGTATCTAATTATTCTAACGATGTTTTCAGCTTAATTGATTGCAAGGATTTCACAAAGGATTATTAATTTCATTTTACAGATATAAGAAAGAAAGTATAGAAACACCCAATAGCTGATGACTTCTGGGCTTTTATATAGCTGCTGATGTTTTATGATGGTTGTAGTTATCTTTTCTTTGAGAAACCACAATTTTTAGAAATTTTGTAACATAAGAGGCTTCTTCTCCCCTTACTTGGTTGGAAAGGTTATAAGGGTCAATTACTTACTGTTGTCCTTTGTTTTTAGGTGTGAAGTTTTTCAACATGAGTGGCCTCGGGGACAGTTCATCCGACCCTGCTAACCCAGACTCACATAAGAGAAAAGGATCACCATGTGACACATTGGCATCAAGGTAGGAACACTCTCCTTTTCCTAGTCTATTTCTGGCAGAGCTGTTTTATGATTTTCGCTGCTACTTTAAAGCTTTTGTCTAATCTACTCCAAGTTTAGTGGCCTTCTCTGAGTCCTTCATACTCACGATGCTCTCTTCCTTCCCCCAGGATCTTTGCACATGCTTCTCCCTCAATCCAGCTTGCTTCCTCTTGATTTCCTTTAGTTAATACCTATGTATCCTTCAGATGCCAGCTTAGTCATTACTTCCTTAAAGGGAGGCTTCTCTTCCTTCCATAACTATTAGATCACATCTCCCTCACTTATATATCTGTCTCACATGTTTTTTATAGCTCTGATCCATAATTGCACGTTTTTACTAGTTTGTGTGATTATCTCATGAATTTCTGGCTTCTCCACTAGACTCAAAGCTGCCATTTGGTAAGGGACCTTGTCTGTCCTTGCTCATCATTGTATCCCTAGTTCCTAGCACAGTGTACAGCTTATATATAGTAAAGACCCAATAAAGATTTGTCAAAATCTTTGAATAAACTAAATAAATAAATCTATTATACATCTTTAACTGCTATATTAGAACATTATGGTGTTAGTGTAACTAAGAAAGATATTGTTACAATGTCAGGATTTTAAAAAACTGATTATTTGTAGAGTTAAATATTTACTATGTTATAAAGAATATGACCACCTTAAATCGGCTAAGGAGACCCTAATGAATGCCAGATAGAGAAGGAAGGTCGATCAGATTAAAAGAGTAGCTTCTCACATTGAAGGAGGAGAGTGGGGATTTTATTCCATTCCTCTTTTAGGATTTAGAGCAAAGTTTATCAACCTCCACGCTATTGACATTTTAGGCCAAATAATTATTTGTTGTGGGGAAGCTATCCTATATTTTGTAGGATGTTTACCAGTGTCCCTGCTTCTACACACTAAATTCTAGTAGCATCTTAGTTGTGATAAACAAAAATGTCTCCAAACATTGCCAAATATGCCCTGGATATGGGAAAAGCAAACTCACTTCCATTTACTAATCGCTGATCTAGATAGAGTCAAGCTGCAGAAGATTCTTCTGTCCTTGCATTACATGCTTCTTTCTCATGGAGGAATAAAGAAAAGATTTTAACAGGAGAATGCCTGGGCTCTAGGCTGGAAAAAGAAAAGCATTTTTCTTACTCAGCACAGAGAATTGTCATAGAGAGATAATAACCTAAGTACTCATAGTCATAAGTAAATGTCTTCACAAGTAAATGTTCAGATTCTAGGAAGAATATTGATATCAAGATATGTATTGTCAAAGTTAATGTTCTTGTTTATATATAAAGTTAATCCTTCTTAAAGGAAAGGTTAAGAATAAATAAATAAAACTGTTGTCTTTTATATTTAATTTTTTTGGGGAAATTTTTTAAATATATAAAAGAATATAGATTAAGAAACTGTATATCCAGTATGTGTAATCAATAATATTTTATCATATCATTAGTATTTTATTAATATTTTATATTTGGATAATCTTATTTAAATAAAAGTAATAAAATATTAATTGATTAACAGATTAATAATAACAATAAATTTTCCAATCTATTTTAAAATATGTATCTATACACAGGTATATATAAACAATATAGAATGTTTATTAAATTCACATAAATTATATAATACTGCATATATTTTTCTACAGTATACTTTTTTCCAACATGGATCTTGAGATTAAATATACTTAGATTTATTCAGTCTATTAACTTTTGATTAGTATTGTATTACATGAATATACCACATTTGAAAAATCCATTTCCCTACAGATACATTCCCTAGAGATAAACAACTTGTTTGTTACAAATTTTTGCTATTACAGCAAGCACTGCAGTGTGTGTGTGTGCATGTTCACACACAGTCTTATACATAAGAGTTCCTTTAGGATCTATGCACATTTTTATGTTCCCCAGGTAATTACCACATTGCTCTTCAAATGACAAGCATTAAGAGTTCCTCTTTTCCTGCATACTTACTAAACCACTATTCTCTTCTCACTTTAACATTTTGCCAGTCTGATGAGTGTGGGTTATAGTTTTAAGTACATTTTCCCTGATATAATATTATAATTGGGTAAGTTGATTATCTTTTTTTGTTTTTATTACCCATTGTGTTTTCCTCCTCTGTGAATTTCTTGGTTGTATCTTTTGCCTATATGCCTGCTGGCTTCATTGACCTTTTCTTTTTTATTTGTCAGAGTCATTTTAAATTTTCTAGTTACTAACATTTTTTTTGCTTATGTTTGATGCAAATATCTTCTCCCAGCCTGTCTGTTAACTCTATTTATGATATCTGTTGACAAACAGAACCTTAGATTTTCATTTTGGGGTATTAAGAATTTTTTTCTCTACTCTAAGGCTTTAAATATATTTTTATATATTTTCTTTTATACACATTTAGGGTTTTAATTAATCTAAAATTTATTTCTGTGCATGATATAATGTTAGGGACCTAATTTTATTATTTTTCCCAGTCATTAGTTATGATACCAGCCTTCCCTGCTTTTGTACTGTTACCTTTATCATAAATCAGGTTCCTCTATATATAGGGATCTGGTTCTGAGCTTTCTTATGATAATCACCTTGGTATCTTATGGCACAGGTCCCTGTTCCTTGTTATTTTTCATAATTATTTTTCCTATTCTTAGTTCTTTATTCTTCCATACAGATTTTAGAATCAGTTTTTTAAAAAAATCTTGCTGGGATATTGATTTTAATTACATTTACTTTTATAGATTAAATTCAGAAAATTGACATTTCTATGATCTGGATTCTAGAATGTCCATATTTATGAATATAAGACTTTTAATTCATTCAAGGTTTTCCTGTTCTTCAGTAATATTTTACAATTTTACCCATAAATGTCTAGCCCTTTGTTGGATAGATATTAATATATTCCAAGGCACCATAGAGTATTTAATCCCTTTTAGGAATAGTATTGTTTTGTCTATTACATTTTCTAATTATCAGTTATTAATGGATAGGATATGCTAATGATTGTGGATATTCACCCATTGTGCTGAACTTTCTTATTTGTCTTAATGGCTTATCTGTGGATTCTCATTGATTTCTTTGTGTGTACATAATAACATCATTACAAATATCAAAAATTTTATATATTTTTTTCTTCTTTAGATATCTTAAAGATAATTATATTCACCTTTGCTTTCAGAATATTTGAAAGTACCATCTCTTTGATGTTTATCTGTATGGGCTTCAATTTTAATAAAGTGATATCTTAGATATGTTAAACTAAAAATTTGTTATTTTGAAGCTGATTGAGTTTGTGCATAAATACTGCTTTGCAGTGTTTCTCTCCAAACAGATGTGAACTTGTTAATCATGAAGTGCCTCTCTTAGACCTCAGGGTATTGCCAGCCTTGTGTATAGATCCCTGGATAGGACAGTTTCTCAGTAACTATTTGGTGGGGTGAGATCTCTTATCTCCCTCCTGTTACCTCTTTTCCACTCCCTCATTCTTCCAGTAGAATAAGGTTTAAAATGCCAACCTTGGTTGCACTAAAAGCCCAGAATTCACCACTACACAATATATCTATGTAACAAAACTGCACCTGTACCCCTTAAATTTATAAAATAAAATGCCAATCTTAAAATGATGGGTAGCTGTGCCTTATGCTTGTTTAATATTTCCAGTTAAACTCAACAAGTGCTTTTTAAATGCCTACTATTCAGCCAGCACCATTTACATGATGGTATAGGATATAAGTGAAGTGTGAGACATGTTTCTGTCTTCACAGAGCTTACAAGTCTGGTCACGCCACTCATTCTTCTTCTTAAACCCTCTAGACTCCCCATTGCCCTGAAAATAAATAATCATAATCAAAGAGATGATAATAGATAAATTTTTGAGCTAATAGTATATGCCAGGAGCTCTGCCAAGCATTTTCCTTGTATCATCTTTTTTAATCTGCAAAAGCCCTGGGAGGTAATTAATGTCATTATCCCAATTTTACAGATAAGGAAATAGAAGCTTAGAGAGGTTAAGTTGCTAAGTGACTTGTCCACAGTCTTACATAGCTAGTACATGACAGAGGAAGTTTGAACCCATGCTTTTAAGCAATATACCACACTTTCTATCATAGCATGCAAGATCCCACACCTCTTGCCCTTTTGTTTTTTATCATCCATAGTTCAGCCATACTGAACTACTTACAGGTTCTTAAACTTGGTATTTTCACTCTCCCTTTATATCTTTGAAAAAACTATTTTTTTCTTTCAAAAAACCTGTTTTCTTTTCTTTGTTTTCCTACTAACTGAGGGCTATATCAGATTTACTCCTGGATCGTATGTGGTTATCTGGCATATAATAAGTATAAGAGTAATTATTAAGTTAGCTAATAAATTGAAAGAAAAGATACTCACATGAGCAGGTAACTCAGAGTAGCATTAACTAACATGTCTGCAATATAAATGGCAATAAAGGGGGTTAGTAAAGAGAGAAATGTATTAATGTTGGCACAGAATACTAAAGGAAGCTCTCTTTTCCTTAAGGTAGAATTTTTTGTCATCTCCACCTTTCCTTCAGTTTTGACTCTGAATATAACTACCCTCATTTTATCTGCTTGTTTATTGGTGACTTCATTTCATGGTAATTTTTCCTAATCTCAATCTCAAGTCACTTTTTAGACATCTCACTATTTTATTACTTTCAGATTCTTGCTTCCTCTGTCCTCTCTCTACCTGCCTCCTGCCCATTCTATCACCTTTTTCTTTTACACTATAGTGATTTTCAAGCACTTCAATTTTACACAAAACTTACTGTCAGAAACATATTTGGAAGTCCCAAGTGAATCTAATTTACTCATGTTGAAATTTAGACCCATAGATTTAAATAAATTATACTTTAGACTAAATCTACTAAATAAGTCTCATATCACTTAGTTTCTCCAAGTTAAAATCAGATATCTTCAAACGCTCTCAGATTGCAGAGCTGAAGTTTTCTAAAACCTTGTATGTATCAAAATGTATATTACTCATTTTATTCATGCCTCACTTTCAATGCCTTGGTGTGAAATTTGTCAAAATATCTTACTACATGTTCTTGTTTTGGAAGTTGTAAGATATAGTTTTAATAAATAAAAAAGGAAAAATTCATCAATAATGAAAAATTTAAAAGATAGAATATGTGATTGTTATAGTTTTAAAATTTGGTTTTGTTTTGTACCATTTCTTAGTATTTTGTTTATATAGGTAAATACATTTGATTAGTTGACTTGGTTCTTTTCAACTTACTATGTTGTTGTATAAATGTTATTGCTTTTATAGTCTTTAATATTATTAAGAAAAGTAAATGGTATTTTATTTGTTGTCAATTATGAGCATTTTAGCAACTGATCTTTCCCCGTGCTCTCTTCTTTTTTCTACCACTTTTATATGCAGCCAAATGATTTTGATTGCTACTTATAAAACAAAGAGCTACTTGTGACCAATCTTTCCTATTATGTTAGTTTGATAATGGAAAAATTTCAAAGTAATACTTTATTGTCTTTGTATGTGTTATGTAAAGCAAGTTGCCTGATGACTTGACTAAACCAAGACTAAAAACTGGAAAGCAAAAATGAACAATATTCATTCAATACATTCAGAATGCTTTTTAAAAAAGTGCTAGCTGTTTGCACTGTTGTTGCTTGTTCTCATAATTTAAGTTAAATCACATTTGGTTTTTTTATTGTACTTATGAGAACTTATAAGTAGAAGGTTTTTAAAATTTTTAAAGACAAAGCTGTATACAAAAGACATTGTTCCCTGTACCTTTGTCTCTAATTATTATTCATTTTATTTTACTTTTGAATGGATACTTTTTTATTTTTGATCGAGGACCAGCTAATGGTCTAATTACTATGAGAATTAAGATTTTATCAGATTTCTAATTATAACTTATTTTAATCCTAGTATAGTCTGCCCTGCTTAATTTATAACAAACTAATTTTAAAATTCAGATATTCTATTTCAAGGAATTATTTAGAATGTAAAATAGTTCCAAATGCAACTAGTATATTTACTGTATGTTTCTTTTTAATATCTAGTAATCATTGGTTATTTGAAAATATTCAAGGTAAAGAAATGATTGGAGAAATGCATCTGTCATAGCATCATTCACTCTTATCTATTTTAGCCAGAATTGTTTTCTGCACTTTGGTATTTTGCAGTGTCTGTTTGTTAGATGTGAATTAAATTTCTTTCTAACACTGGTTTTACATTATGGATAAAAATAAGGATCTCTCTAAATGTGTAGATATTAAATACTTGATCAGAGCAGGAAATATGGTGATATAAATGTACACTAACTGGATTTTCTTTGTGCAACAGCACTGAAAAGAGGCGCAGGGAGCAAGAAAATAAATATTTAGAAGAGCTAGCTGAGTTATTGTCTGCCAACATTAGTGACATTGACAGCTTGAGTGTAAAACCAGACAAATGCAAGATTTTGAAGAAAACGGTCGATCAGATACAGCTGATGAAGAGAATGGAACAAGGTAAAAAAATGGCTGCGTACTTTGTTATTAAAACATTTATAATATGTGATCTTACTTTTTTATTAAGAAACTGTGTTGAACTTCATAATTTTATTAATGTTTTTGTTAAGATGCTACTAATTTAGAAAGTAGATCTGAGAGTCTTCTTGTTATAAGAAAGTGGCTTATTAAGTTAACTTAAAAACTATTTGCTTTGGGAAGTTATGGGACCCAGTATCATTGAGTATTGAGTCAGGAGATAGAAGTTGTGGATGTGGGCCTGAGGCCCTGCATAGTAGGATAGTAAAGGATAGTAACTCCAGAAGGGGAAATCTCTCCACCTGTATGAGAAAGCTTGCCTCTGCCTGGGCTCTGGGTGGGGAAAACAATCTTCTTTGAAAAAAACCCTATTGTATTTTTGAGGTTCATATTAATACCACCTTATTTACTGGGAATCCCACACCACCAAACTCCTGGATTGCCTACCAGAAACAAAGGCACAGCACTTTGAAAGAATACTCTCACAGCCTGGCCTCATGGGAGTGCCACAGAAGTAGTGCTTCTGAGGGTGATTTTATGCCAGAAATTTATATAACGTATGAGGAAATAATCTGCAGTGAGTAAGAGCACTAATAACACACAGAAGGACTGGACCCCAAAGAACTTCAGATTATTCACAGCAATATGAAAAGACTATAGACAAATATATTTAAAATGATTAAAATTTTATGATTTTAAGATTTTAGAAGCTGGAAAAAAGATAGCCTAGTGACAACTGATTTAGTAAAGAGGAGAATCCATACTGTAAACCTGCAAAGGGAGCTCCAGCAAGAGACTATATGGCCTCTTCCTTACTTGGTCTCAAAACACAAACAGCCTGCCTCCTCCTCCCTAAGCCAGAGATGGGAGGATTCCTCTGGGGAAATAGAGCAATCCAAGGGCAAAGTCATGTGGGGGTGATACTCAAATAAAAAAATTAGCTCCTTATCTTGCCCCTACTCCTCATACCGCTGCTAGTCAGCATTTTAGTACCTTACTCTTTAATATGAATAACAAGTCAGATATTGTATAATACAAAAGAGAACCACCAAGCAAACAAAGAGAAAAAAGGGAACTCAGGGAAAGCAAAAACAATGCAGGGAACAGAAGAAAACTTAAAACAACCAAACAGTCCCTCAGAGACACAAGGGAAGATATTTCATCCATAAAACAAGAATAAGGTGCTATAAAATGAAACATTCAAAACAAGAAATAGCAAAACAGGATAGATGGAAAAAACTTTACCTCTTTACCTTGTTTCTACTCTATGCCTCCTCACACCCTCTGCCCCGACCAGTTCCAGGTACACCGTGTCTCAGGTATTTACACTTGCTGTCTGCTCTGTCTGGAATGCTCTTTCCTTAGACATCCATATGGCTCACTCACCCCTATCATGTCTCTGCTCAAGTATGTCTTCTCAATTAAATTGTCCCTAACTACTTTATTTAAAATGTACAAAAAACAAAATCTACGCATCCCTCTACACCTTCCTTGATTTTTTTCCCCCACGGTACTTTTTGCATCTGACATATTACATATTTTACATATTGTTTTCCTACTCCCACTAGAACTCCACAAGGGCAGAGATTTTTGTTTGTTCACCACTGTATCCTCAATACCCAAAACAATGCCTGACTACATGGCTTTCAGTGACTATTTATTGACTGAATGGGTGAAGGGATGAAATTTGAAGAAATCCCTTAGAAAATAAACAATCAAGCAATAAAAACTGAGAGAAAAGATAAGAAATTTACAGGATTAATTCAGGAAGCATAATTAGTCCCAGAAAAAGAGAACAGACCAAATAGTAATAAGAGAAAATAGTACCCCCCAAAACCCTTCTCAGAACTAGAGGAATATGTTTCCAGATTGAAAACCCTCATATAGCGCCCAGCACAATCAGTGAAAGAGAAAGAAAAAGAAACTCATACCAATGCATAATTTAGTGACATTTTAAAATATTAAGGAGAAAAAACAAGATAGAGGGAAAAAACAGGTCTCACACACATTAGATTGTTTTCAGAATAGGTTCAGATATCTAAAGAGCATTGAAAACTAGGATCCTAGACCTAGAATTCTGTGTTTATCCAAATGAAGTTGAGTGCAAAATAAAAACATTTTCAGACATTCAAAGTCTCAAAAATGTTACCTCCTATTGTACTTTTTTCAGAAATTTCTATCAAATCCAAGATAGCAAACCTAGAGAGAAAGGCATAGGATCTTAACCCTGAGAAACCATGGGATCTTAACATAGAAGAAAGGCAAAAGGCGACCCAAGATTATAGTTGTGCAGCGTGAAAAATAGCCAGTCTCAATTGGAGCAGGTGGATAGAGGACTCCAGGGAATATTTCCATGGAAAAAAAAAAAAGGAACACATAAGAGTATCTGATAACTGACCAAACTGAGAGGAATTTTTCATCTCTGGAAGAAACTTAGGGTTGAATTAAACTCAGAAAATCTGAAACAAAATATAAGAAAAGAAATATAAATCATAGCATATACCTTGGCTCTCTTATAAAACATATTTATATAGCCATAGTAACAAATATTAAATATTAATTGCTCTAAAAATTGTTAAAACTATACTAGAAGGATGAGTAGAAGGGAAATATGTGTGTAGCAGATTGGTATAAGTCAGTCACATTCTTACCTTTCATGATAGCATGTCAGTAAATTATGTCTAACATGGACAAAATCAGAGTATAGCAAACAAGCATGTTACTGAGAAGTATGAAGTGTATTAATTAGGATATAGGCCAACCTACTGTAACATGACACCCAAAATACAGTGGCTTTAAAAAGATAGCCCAGGTAGGTGTCAGGAATTCAGACTCCTTCCAAAATTTTTCCTCTGCCATTCCTAGGTTGTTGCCATCATCCATAGGGTCAAACATGGCTCAGCTGTTCATGTCCCAGCTGACCAGAAGGGGAAAAAAATAAGCAGGAAGACATGTTTCTTTCCCTTTATGGATAAGACCCAGAAATTGCGCATCACTTCCCTTCACATCCCTTACGCCAGAAACTAGTCACAAAGCCATTCCTACCTTAGGTTTTCCCTAAAATTTTAAGCATTTTGCTTTTCACACATAGTTATTTAGTCTACTTGGACTTGGTGGTTAATATTTTTTAGAACAAAAAACCTTCCTTAGCTCAATGTCATAAAACACATGAAATTATGAAGGAAATGTATCTTAAAACAAAATAAGAAACTCTTATACCATAATAATAATAAGACAAATAACCCAATTAAAAAACAGGCAAAGACCCTGAGTAGACATTTTTCCAAAGAAGATACATTAATATGAATGGCCAACAAGCACATGAAAAAGATGGTCAGCATCATTATCCATTAGGGAAATGCAAACAAATTCAAAACCACAATGAGATAGCACTTCACACCCACTAGGATGACTATAATCAAAAAGACCGATAATAACAAGTGTTGGTGAAGAGAGAAATTAGAGCTCTCATACAGTGCTGATGGGAATGTGAAATGATGCAATCACTTTGGAAAATAACCCAACAGTTCCTCAAAAGGTTAAGCATAGAGATACTGTATAACTCAGTAATTCCACTCCTAGGTATATACCCAAGAGAAATGAAAACATATGTCCATGTAAAAATTTGTACATGAATGTTCACAACATTATCATAAATAGCCAAAACATAGAAACTACCCATATGTCCATCCACTGATGAACAGATAAATGAAATATACCCATATGATGGACTATTACTAGGCAATAAAAAGTAATTTCTAGAATTTACCCTGAAGAAACTGTGACACATGTACAAAGGAGGAAATGTTGAAAATAGTTTATTATAGCACTGTAGTAGTCAAAAGGCCAACCAATAAGGAAATAGGCAAATCAACATGGGTTATTTATATAATGTAATGCTATGCAGCAGTTAAAATGAATTAATCAAATCTAGATGTATCAATGTGGTTAAATCTCAAATATAATATTGTGTGAAAAGAGTAAGTTGAAAAATTCTATATGGTTGTCCCTTGGTATCTGTAGGGAATTGGTTCCAAGACCTCCCACGGGTACTAAAATCCGAGGATGTTCGAGTCTCTGAAGTAAAATGACATAGTATTTGCATATAACCTATGCAAATCCTCCCATATACTTTAAGTCATCTCTAGATTACCTGTAATACCTACTACCATGTAAATGTTATGTAAGCAGTTGTTGTACTGTATTGTTTAGGGATTAATGACCATAAAAAGTCTGTACATGTTCAGTACAGATGCAATTTTTCGAATATGTACAATCCACAGATATGGAGTGCCAACTGTATATATAACTATATATGTTTATGTAAACTTTAAATCATGAAGCATTAATATGTTATTTATGAAATCATGTAGTAAAAGTATAAAAACGTGCTTATGCCAGCCTCAGAATAATGGTTACTTCTGAAAAAGGGGATGAAGGAGGAAGAGTGGCAAGGCTTTAGCTGTTTTCGCAACATGTATTTATTTAAAAAGGAAATACCTGAACCAAATGATGTTAACATCTGTGAAAACTGGATGATGGCTATACGAATGTATGCTATATAATTTTCTGTATTTTTTGGAATATTTGCTATACTTCATATTTTAAACTGAAAAAAATGGATATCTATATTCAACAGTACCATATTTGATTTTTGGTGAACTAACTGTTCTGACAGATTGGAAAATTTTATTCTTTAAGTATGATGCTGCTTTAAAATGATGGGATGGATTTTTCAACATCACCACACTAAAGAGCTCCAAATCATTTAGCAGTTACAGTTTTATCAATCAGAGCATCATGACGTGAATGTGAAGTGTTAGCAAGTTCACACAGGCTCTCACAAGGAACTGTCATATCTTCATTCTATCTTCAATGGCAATTGATCAAATTGGAAAAAGAAAGAGAAAAAAATGGAAGAAATAATCACTCTTTTACAATTTATCTATTTCTCAAAAACTTCTAGTATGGACTTTTTTAAAAGGCTATGTATTTTCTCATTGTTGAAACACAACTTGAGCAGTCAGTATTCATATCCTCATGCTATCACTTATTACTAGTTATATGATTTGGGGCACATTATTTAACCTTTGTGATACTCTATTTTATCATCCATAAAATGAGTATAATTAAGATTAAGTGTGAAAGTGCCTAGATACTACATAAATGTTATTTGAATCTGAAATTAGGTGAATCTATGTCTTCATAAACTTGCCTTTATGGAAATGAGCCCTTTTTGGATATGTGCTCTTTAACGTTTTTTTATTACAGAGAAATCAACAACTGACGACGATGTACAAAAATCAGACATCTCATCAAGTAGTCAAGGAGTGATAGAAAAAGAATCCCTGGGACCTCTTCTTTTGGAGGTAGGTGTCTTCATTGACCCAAAAAGTGATTAAAATCGAATCTTTGTTGTAGCCAATTTGTTATTTTCTTTATCTTATTTTATGCCTTATATCTAATTAATAAATTAAAAAACAAAATAAATTTTAAAGAACTTTTTATAATTATTTTACTATGAAAACTGACAGTTACTATTTCAGAATTAAACGTGAACAATGAACATGAGAAATTTTCATAAAGGCATTCTAAATAGTCAGATGGAAAACTGAAGCGTACTGTATGGGTTCGCTTTTGGGGTGGTTATGACTACTTAAGAAAATAAAGCAAGAGGCCAGGCGCGGTGACTCACACCTGTAATCCTAGCACTCTGGGAGGCCGAGGTGGACAGATTGCTCAAGATCAGGAGTTCGAAACCAGCCTGAGCAAGAGCGAGACCCCATCTCTACCAAAAATAGAAAGAAATTAATTGGCCAACTAAAAATATATAGAAAAACTTAGCTGGGCATGGTGGCACATGCCTGTAGTCCCAGCTACTCAGGAGGCTGAGGCAGGAGGATTGCTTGAGCCCAGGAGTTTGAGGTTGCTGTGAGCTAGGCTGATGCCATGGCACTCTAGCCTTGGCAACAAAGTGAGACTCTGTCTCAAAAAAAAAAGGAAAGAAAGAAAACATTAGAATTATTTAGCTAGCTCGTGTTATCTTTATATATACAGTAGAATTTTACTTTTGAGTGAGGGATGCCTAAGTTTATTGCAGTGAGTGTTTTTCTGAAAAATTTTCTGAATGAAAATTTTTAAATTGTTTGTATAAATATTCTAAGAGAATTACTATTTTAACTATCAGACTTTGTAATATGAAGAACTTTTAAGCTTGAATTACTGTGTAGTTTCCACCCCTGCATTTCCTATCTAATCTTTACTCTCTGTATTCGCAATACAGATGTTTTGTTCCCAAGCATGCTCGTTACCTTAAATGTTTTCTCTCCTACATAAATGTTTAATCTCTCTCTCTCTCTCTCTCTCTCTCTCATTCCTCCCAGCATCTGCCTTTCTGTCTCTAGGTGTAATTTTATATATATGTAGGGGTGTGTGTGTAAACAAATACATGTGTATACACACACATACATATAAAATAATTTCTCCTTTCCTTATACTTCCTCCCAGCACTCCTTTCTGGTAAAGTCTCCCTAACAACTCAGACTTGCATAGGTCTCTTTATTTTCTATCTCCTTTATATGTTTTGTGCTATTACCCTAACTTCTCCTCTTTCTTTTGTATTAACCGTAATTCCCTCCACCTACCATCAGTGTAAGAACAGTCTCAAAATTCAGTTCTGTCTTTTCCAGTCTCAGAAATATGATGTATTCTCATTGCTTCCCTTTCATCTCAATAGAGACAACACCCAAATGTGTACTTCTTGCCTTTACCTCTTCCTATACTTCCTGTACTTTTAACAAGCAGCTAAATATTTTTGACTCTCCTATTAGCAACTCCCCCTTCAAAATATAAATTCTTTATTTACCCTCCACAATATACAAGTGCTTTGTTACTTTACTGGTTTTAATGATTTTTATTTAAGAGAACAAACACATAATTTTGTAGAATTGTAAAATATCAATGATATTAGCCATAGAAACAGGGATAGAAACTATTCTCTGAGTGAATACATACACATATAACTGGGGTATAGTTATGGATGCTGATTTCTGATTCTTTTATTATATTCTTTTCATATTCTGTCAAATTCATTACATGACACTGGACTGCATCTTGGAAAACTGTTGTTACAAGTATAGTAAAAATGTTAATGGTAGAACCTAAGTGGCGGATATATAGGTGTTCACTACAAAATTCTTTCAACTTTGCTATATTTTGAAAACGTTTATATAAATTTCTGGAGGAAAATAAATAGGTACCTTATGCTCATTTACCACTTCCACCCTTGTCTCTGCCTCCTGCTACCATCTGCCACCATTCTACTACTTGATTACAGTTGGGCCTCTCCTGGAGACCTGGTCCATCCTTGCACTTATTGCTTATGTCCTTAGACATACTCTGCAGGATGTCAGTAGACTATTCTTTTTATACCTTCTAGTGTATATAGTTTTTATACCCTGTGAGGGTTCTGTCTGCTCGCTTATTGACGTAAGTTTTTACACTGGCTCCAGAACTTTGTATCTCCTTTCAACTCCTTAAATAGCTGGAGTTTCTGTAGGAAAAACGGTAATCATTTGAATCCTGGTCTCTCCACACATTCCTCAGTAACCACACAGATAAACAAGGAGAGCAAATAGATTATCCATAAACTGAATGCAGCACAACTGGAAACAGAGTACCACTACTGCTACTTTAGTCACATAAATTTTTACTTTAGTTTATGTAAACATTTGTTATTGCCATTTGAGAAAAGTCCAAAACAATTTAAAATGAACAGAAAAATGACAGGAAAGCATCCATTCAAAACTATTATAAGAAGATAAAGTAAGAATTAATTTCTTAGTTGATATTATTACTGTAAAAATCACTGTGGATCAAAGGAAAACTCTAACATTTTACACATGAATTAAATGTCATTAGGCAAGCATTGTCAAATATGAAAGAACACATCAAATTAGAAACTTCAAAAACAGAATAGAAATGTATTGGTGTTCTAGACCTCAAGGAGCTACTAATAATTTTATACGAGCTATACATATATGAAATAGAGTCTGTAAAATATAATAGAATTGTGAAATTTTGCAGACTTCAAAGTTGTCTTAATTGACAACCTAACTAATGTTTTTCCATCTCGTTTTCTTTATTCCCCAGCCTTGTCCCTGTTGACTTGAACTTTATGGAGTTTAATTCAGGGCAGCTAAGACAGGAAAGGCAGAAAAGGTATTAGGAGATTTTCCATTGAATTATCCAGGCTGTAGTCTAGAGCTGCACTGTTCAATATGATAGCCACTAGGTATATGTGGCTATTAAAATTTAAATTGAATAAAGTTAAAAATTCAATGTCTCAATCTCACTACCCACATTTGAAATGTTAGGTATCCACAGGATACAGGATTTTTTTTCATCATTGCAGAAACCTCTAGATCTAAAGTGACCAAACACCCATCATAATATGAGAAATTCTCATTATTCAGTATTAAATTTATTCTTTTTTACTTTTAACATAAAGTAAAGGTAACACAAATTAATAATGGCACATAGTACTCATTAAGTAGAGTATAAGCATTATATTTTTAAGCTCCCCATTTCTTCTCTTTGCTGTCTAAATTCCTCTGCCTCCTATTCAAAGCTCTGCATTATCCAACTCCACCCCCTTTATTTCCCATTGCCTTCCAAGACAAGCGTCTCTGTTTCAGTCCAGGTCTCCCTGTACTTTGCATATACATTCTAGCTTCCTTACTTTGCTTTGTACCATTTCCTACATTTCTGAGTGGCTTTTGACACTTGTTGATTGCCCACCTCTCGCTCTTCCTTAAAACTTCCCATGGCCTGACGGTACACTCTGCTCTATCTCTGGCTACTCCTCAGCCTCATTCTCAGTTTTCTTCTTAAATGCCTCTTAGATGTTAGCATCCCCCAGGATTCTGGCCTTGGTTCTTTCCCTTTTTTTATTCTGTGCGCATTTCCTGGGAAGTTTTATCCATGCTTATGTCTTTATAACATATTCATGTATATATGTGTAATATCAATTAGATTTTTCTGAGTTCAAGCAACAGACACCAATTCTGACTAAATTAAGCAAATGTGAATTTACTGGAGTGCTATTTAGATATCAAAGAACCATGCTTGGAAACAGGATGAAACCAAAACATCTTAAGGAGGCTAGAAAGTAAAAATTTATATGACTCGTCTCTTAAAACCATCCAGGTAGTGTCCTGCTGCTAGAATGAATGTACTCCAGCTATATTTAGCTTTTTGTACTTCTCCTCAAGGTTCACAGTTAGGGAAGAAGTCTCTCAGTGGGCTGATTAAGAATCCCACAATACCTTATTTAATGGGGAAGAAGTGATTCCCCAGAGGAAATCAGAGTATTCTTTGGGAGGGGAAAAGATGATTGTAGTTAAAAACAAATAAACAAGAAACCCAAATGATTACTGTATTTACCTTTGTATTGCGAAAGTTTGTCCTTAGCCCAAATCTCTCTTCCAAGAGATTCTTTCTTTTTCATTATATCCTGCTGCCTTTTAAACATCTCCATTTGACAGTTCCTTAGTCATTTCAAATGTAATATTTCTAAAACTAAATTTATACTCCCCCTTTATTTCCAGTTTAAAAAAAGGAAAAAAAGATAAAAGAGAAGACAGTATATCCCCCTACTGTATACCCTTTCTCAGGGAAAGGGACTTATCTACCAGAACCCTAAAGTCATTAATAAAGGAGTCACTACAGATGCTCAGCTCCCACAGCTGCTAGAGGTCACCAAATGCTATTTGTTCTGCCTCTGTTAAGTTCTCTTCTATCTCTTCCACTTCCATTGCCTTAGGCTCTCATTTGAACTGGGGTGTCACAATAGCATTGCAGCAGCTCTCCTTCCTCAGTTCTGTAGGCCACACCTACCTCCAGAATCTTTGAAAAAGCACATCATAATCACTCTCTGGCTTAAAAACATTGCCTTAAGGTGATCCCCATTGCCTTCAATATAAATTCCTTATCATTATTATTATTATTTCTACTTTTCTTTGAAGCTTTTTCTGTTAAATATAGCACAAATATGACAAGTGGGCATACAGGAAGGCACTGCTGTTGCTGCTGCTGCATCTTCTTCTTTTTTAATCTCTGAGCTGTTTCCTCTGTCTTGAATGTCCTTTCCACACCTCATCCACCTGTTACTTCTCTGTATTCTTCAAGCCTTGGCTCTGCTGTAGGGAAGCCTACTTCAAGAAACCTCACCACTGACAAACATCCCTTCCCCCACTGTGGGTGCCTCACTTTGTCCTTAATTTCCGTTAGTTCCTGTATTGTACTTTATCATAACTGTGTGTATTTGTCTTTTTCCCCTCGGAGGCTATAAAATTGTTAAGAATTATATGTTTTATTTCCAGAACTTTGACAAGTGACTGACACTTGTCTCATTTAAAGCCCAGGGACCTTTGAGAAGCTTGGCTAATGTGAACCCTGCTGTGAGACACAGGTGGTCCTCTTCAAAGGATGACATCCAGGGCAGAGGGGAAAGCTCTCAGATTGCTTTTGTTTACTTAATGGACAGGCATTTGTTATCATCTCTGTGTGCTGCACAACATAAGACCAACTGTCAGGCTTTAGAGGAGTAGGAAGATCCCTTCCCAGGAGCACACTGGAAGTTAATTATATGCACAACATATGAGGGAAACTTACAGAACAAGTAATAGCAGATTATATTAATCAGACATACTTTTAGAAAGTAGCGATGTTTCTACAAGTATTTGGGGGCGCGGTTTATCTTGCACGTGATATTCTGGGAGGTAATAATGTGTGAACTTTATAAATTTTCAGACTATATATTTTACATGAAAAATATGTACAGTATTAATGTCAACCATCTCTTTAAATCTAGCCTATAAACATTGTATGATTTTCTTTGGTCAGAAACATTTGGACTAAGTATTGCCATTTGAGTCAGAATTTTCTTCAGTGTCATTTAGCAAAGCAACTGCCTTTAGTCTATGCAGATAATAAAAGTTTCTATAATTCAACAGAATATAGTTTCACACTGTAAATTTTTCAGGGGGTTCTTCACTATTCTTCTAGAACCTAATCTAGCAAAATTAGAGGGAAGGCTCTAAGATTTATTTCTTTTAAGAGAAAAAGCCAACATTTTCAGGCTAAATAGTTGAATCTGCTAAAGATAACAAATGGTGTCTATCATTTCAGCCTCCAAAATTGTAGTGTTCAGACTGTCGTTTGTGATTTTTTGTGAGATGGTTGAATAAATTCGGGCAGTTAAAATTTTCAGTACCATGTCCCTCCTAAATAAAAACAGAAAATAAGTTGTTATTGTGAATTGACTTGCAGACAAAACTGAAACTGTCCAGCATGTTGTGGTTTTTTTTGTAAAGAGATGACATTTTCCAACCAGGTACATGCCATCCAATTTTCTGTCGATCACAACGTTGTATAAAGCAGCAGAACAGAAGGGGAAAATGATTGTTGTACACACTCAATTGCTTTGCATGGTCTCATGTGAGATAATTGGTGTAAGAATCTTGCCTTTTTAAAAAATATTTGGAAATATCAAAAATGGAAATAAATGATAAAAAGAAAAAAGAAAGTAAAGATGTTTCTATATTCATAGGAATAGTCTGAAAAACTATTCTCTAAAATGTTACTCATCTCTTGAGCGTAGGATTTTGGCAGATCTTCTAGTATTGACCTCACATTCATATTTCAAATTTTCTTAAAAGCATATATTTAATTTATAAGAAAAAACAAAAACTTAAGGAAGTTAAATTGTATTTATACTGATTCAATTAGTAGCTAACAACATTTTTGGAAGAATTTTAAATCTATTTTTTAAAAATCTACATTTTAGTTATCCGTATGTTTATGTAAACTGCAAGGCAAATAAATACATACTGATCACCTACTATGAGATTTATAGTTAATCTGAGGTTTTAAAAAAAAAATTAGTTAGATATGAGCGTGCTTTCCTGTGTTCATCTAAACCCAAATACTTTATTTATTTATTTTTAAATATAGAACGCTTCACGAATTTGTGTGTCATCCTTGCGCAGGGGCCATGCTAATCTTCTCTGTATCATTCCAATTTTAGTATATGTGCTGCCGAAGCAAGCACTAAACCCAAATACTTTAGCAAAGAGTTTATCTATCTCATGTTGAGGTTTTAAGATTGTTAACCACATCTCTCTCTCCTTTGCTTTATGTACTAAGTAAGAAATAATCAAAGCAATCAGGTAGCCTTATTCTTTGTGTCTATTAAAGTAGAAGAAAGAAAAATAGCTTTTCTCTTGCTAAAGAAAATATTAGCTTTTTTTTTTTTTGAGATAATCTCTCATTCTGTTGCCCTGGCTAGAGTGCAGTAGCATCATCATAGCTCACTGCAACCCCAAACTCCTGAGCTCAAGTGATCCTCCTGCCTCAGCCTCCTAAGTAGCTGGGACTACAGGCACATGCCACCAGGCTCGGCTAACTTTTCTATTTTTAGTAGAGATGGGGTATTGCTCTTGCTCAGGCTAGCCTTGAACTCCTGACCTCAGGTGATCCTCCCACCTCAGCCTCCCAGAGTAGCAATATTTTTAATGAGAACAATGGGTTATGCTTCATTATTTATAAAAATATTGGTTATATTCTTTGTGATAGAATGATTTGGAGATGTATTTATAAATTCATTTTAGTATTTGGTTTAAATAATAATCATATCCATTTATCCATTGATGGACACTTAGGTTGATTCTGTTTCTTGGCTATTGTGCATAGCGCTGCAAGGAACATGGGAATACAGATATATCTTTGACATACTGATTTCATTTCCTTTGGACATATACCCTGTAGTGGGATTGCTGGATCATATAGTAGTTTTATTTTTAGTTTTTTGAGGGACCTCCCTGCTTTTTTCCATAATATAATAAATGTACTAATTTACATTCCCATCAAGAGCGTACAAGGATTCACTTTTCTCCACATCCTCACTGACACTTGTTATATCTTTTTGACAGTAGCCATTCTAATAGGTATGAGGTGGTATCTTATTGGGGTTTTAATTTGCATTTCAACCTAAGTATCCAAAAATGGATGAATGAATAAAGAAAATGTGATATACGTACACAGTGGAATACTATTCAGCCTTAAAAAAGAAATCCTGTCATTTGCTACAACATGGATGAACCTGGAAGACATGCTAAGTGAAATAAGCCAGACACAGAAGATTTCACTTTTATGTGGAATCTAAGAAAGTCAAATTCATAGAATCAGAGAGTAGAATGGTGGTTACCAGGGCATGGGGTGAGGGGTGAGGAGATTGCGGAGATGCTGGTCTAATGCTAAAAAATTTCATTTAGACAGGAGGGATAAGTTCAAGAAATCTATTGTACACTATGGTGACTATAGTTAGTAACAATTATTATCTACTTGAAAATTACCAAGAGAGTAGATTTTAAATGTCTTTGCCACAAAAAATGTTAAGTATATGAGGTAATATGTTAATTAGCTTGATTTAGCCATTCTACAATTTATACATGTTTCAAAATATGTATGCCTTAAGTATAACATTTTTGTCAATTAAACATAATAATAATCTTAACTGAGAAAGATACCTCACAAAAATGAGGTAGATGCAATTACAAAGTATATCATTGCTTGCATTTACTAAATTATGATACTCATTTTAAATCCTATCCACCAATTACACAGAGGTTTTTTATTGATATTCCATTTTCCTTGGTCTTAAAAAGTGATTCTTCCAAACTAATCAGAAAATGTTAACATTTTCACATTTTCAAACATAGGGCCAAAGTCTACTAAAACTCTGAAAGATTTTTTTTTAATTCTAAAATATATTTTTAATGAAAAAAATGTAATTTCAAAACATACATATGTTTCAATAGTAACTGTGACCTTTAATCCCCTCTATTGGCTTTTTTTTTTTATTTCAGCATATTATGGGGGTACAAATATTACGGTTATGTATATTGCCCACGCCCCCCTCCTCCCTCGAGGCAGAGCCTCAAGCATGACCATACCCCATACGTTGCACATCTTACTCATTATATTTGTATATACCCATCCCCTCCTCCCCCCTCCCACCCACCCAACACCCGACAAATGTTATTCCTACATGTCCACTTAGGTTAAAACTCTGAAAGATTTCCAACAGGTAAAATGCTCTAAATTTTTAAACTAAGGAATAAGATAAATTTTACAAGTGATTCATGTCATTTTCATCAACAAAATGGTAACCATGGTAACATTTCCTAGCAGCCATTTTCACATGCTATCTCTATAGCAAAAGTGTCTTTTTGAAAAGCAGTTTACTTTTTATTCATTCTTAAAATTTCATCTTAACCCTAAAGAAAAAAATTGTGTTTATTTTCTGGTAAATATCTGCTAGGTTGCAAGTTTGGGACACTGGCCTTTTTTAAAAAGAAAAATGAGTAACCCATCAGCATTGTTAGGACAGCTCTTTTAAGTATCTTGCCACAGATAACAAACAGAACCCTATGTGATACAAAGGATTTTTTGTGGTCATTTTACATCATGTTACAAAATTCTGTAAATGTTCTATTTTTTAAAGATCTTGTTTTTTATTGTTTATATACATTCTGCAGCAGGTAAGCTGCAACATGTTGCAATAAATAGAAAGATTACAAATAAGTGAAGTGCCACTCTCAACCTCTGCCTTCTGGATCTTCCCTCAGAATCCCAGGGTTTATGATAATGTGACTGGCTGGACTTAGTGAGGCACCAGGCTGTCAATGTGTTTATTAAGCTTAATTTCTTTCTTATGTTTTAGATTACAATATAAATAGAGGTTCTGACTTCTTTCTGCAGCCCTGTGGATATTATGGGCCCCTTGGGGCACATATATCTCCTTTTGGGAGACCCCTGGCTCCATCTCCTTGCAGAGGAGGCCCCCTGTGATTTGGCTCCTCTCCACCTCTGCTGACTCACTTCCTGCCAGCAGCTGCCTCATGCCATATACTCCAGCAACTCCAAACTGCTTAGTCGTTTCCTTTTTGTGCTATGCTCTCTCCATTGCCTAGAATGTTCTTCCCTCAGTCCTCTTCCCCTCCTTCTCGACACCTTTTATAAGTCAGGTAGGGGTCTGTAAGGAACCTTTCTTTGTCCCCAACCTCAATCCCAAATTATGCATCCTTCTATGTGCTCATAGTCTATTTTGTGTTTGTCTCTGATACTGCATTTATCACTGAAATTTTGTTTATGTCTCTCTCTCCCACTGTACCACAAGTTCCTTGAGGGCAGAGACTAGGTCTTAACCTACACAGTTTAGAGATGTTTATGACTGAATGAATGGGACAATCCTTCACTTCATATCTGCTACCAAAAAATTTATTTCTAAGGAAGAACATTGAAATATTCATTTATGCCTACTTGAAACATTAATGTACAGTCCATTTAAAAACCCTGGCCCCTTCACAGAGAACATGCAGTATTAAAACTTGAAATATGGGCTAGGTGCAGTGGTTCACGCCTATAATCCTGGCACTTTGGGTGGCCAAGGCAGGAGGAATGCTTGAGGCCAGGATTTCGAGACCATCCTAAGCAAGAGCAAGACCCTGTCTCTGTAAAAAATAGAAAAATTGGCTGGATGTGGTGGTAGCGCCTGTAGTCCCAGCTACTCAGGAGGCAGAAGCAGAGGATCATTTGAGGTTTGAAGCCCAGGAGTTTGAGGTTTCAGTGAGCTGTGATGATGCTACTTCGCTCTAGCCCAGGCAACAGAGTGAGAACCTCTCTCAAAACAAACAAACAAACAAACAAACAAAAAACTCAAAACTTGAAATATTAATACATTTCTGAGTTCTCTTTTAATAGAGAAATGTATGTGTTTATTTTTCTTTTATCTTTTCACCTCCCAACTTTTTAATCCTTTTTTGGCTTTGCAGGCTTTGGATGGATTTTTCTTTGTTGTGAACTGTGAAGGGAGAATTGTATTTGTGTCAGAGAATGTAACCAGCTACTTGGGTTACAATCAGGAGGAATTAATGAATACCAGCGTCTACAGCATACTACACGTGGGGGATCATGCAGAATTTGTGAAGAATCTGCTACCAAAATCACTAGGTAAAAAGAAATCTGTTTTTAAAAGAATACTAGCTCTCTGTAGCTTCTCCTTATATAATATATATTATCTATAATAATGTGATCATTGTATTCATAATACATAGAATTATATACTATGTTATATAATACATTTAAAGTATTTTTTGAATGTAGTTTCAGCCTCACACATAAATATGAAGGGCAATATCATCAAATAGCTGATAGAGAGTGTTCTTTCATCTTCTTCCTCTATATGGTTTGTCCTATGGTCATGAGCTGGTCGGTAGTGGGAGGCAGAGCGGTTAGTTGCCTTGCCACAGAACCTTCTGCATGAAATTCCCTTTGTTTTCAATTTTGATTACGTTTAAGAAAGAGATAAATGTATATCCTTTCCACTACCCTGCTCAAAGAAAAAAAGAAGAGAAAGAAGAAAGGAATAGAAGAGGGGGTAAGGAGGAGGTAATATATGTCATATTACATACTTCTAAAATTAACATTTTTAGTTGTACGTGCTTTTCAACTCAGGAGTTCCAAGTATGGTTGTAGAGGTTGTTCACTGCCAAGGAGTCTAGCTAAGAGGATGAATAGAGTCTGATTTCTAGCCTCTATTCCATTCACTAAGCCATGTGCCTAGGGTAGGGCTGCATCCTTAGGAGTTAGGAAACTTTTTACCAACTCTTGTAAAGGCATGGGTGGACTAACAGCAGCCCTTTGTTTACTTCTTGAATTTTCAGGCTCCTCTAAACTTTTTTCAGTGCTCAGGCTCCAATTACACCTAGTGACTGGATCCCCATGTCTCCATTAAGTGGGTGTGTTTTTCAATAGTCAGTGTACATTTTGTTGGCAAATAGGAAACTTTTTATATTCCATTTCAGATTCCATTCCATTTCAGATTTTTTTGTTCCTCTTTTATCCCATCATTTCTTTCTTCAGTGAGCTCGAAATAAGAGCAATTTATTATACAGATAAATTTATCACACATCAATTTTTCACATAGCTACTGTGCAATAAAATATCTTAATTTTAGAGTTAGGAGGATTCTAGTGCACCATTTAGTATCGGAACTGAGGCACATGGTCAGGGAAGTCAAACAGTGTAAGGTTCCCTGATGTCACTGGAGGTAATGCTTAGACTTCTTTCCCTAGCTGTGGACTGTAGATTTCTTTTGTTCTAATGTCCCACAAATTTTAAAGACTACTAACATATGGGTTTAACTGAGCCATTGCATTTTACTTTCTCGTTGAAAAAAACTAATTTAATTTTAGTCTCATCTTGGGTAGCAAGGTATCTGTTGGGTTTAGCAGCTTGCCTGGTTGGGAGGAGGCCTGAGGTCACAGAAAACAAGGCTGAACTGTTTTCTGACTGTTGAAGAGAAGGAGCTCATTGTTTATGGAAGGGCCACATTACCCCATCCCTGCCTGGTTCTCAGGATACTGTAGATCTGTGACTACTCAGGTTCCTCCAGGTCACTGCCAGTAGGTAAATATGGAGGAAGTGTCATCTACTAGCTGATGTGCAGGTGATGCTGCTCCCAGCTACATACAGGACAGTACCCCTTAGCTGGTCTGACAATTCATTGTTACCTTCTCTGAGCAGCCTCCTTTCACAGTAGGGAGGAATATGAAGTTTCTTCTGCAGAGATATCTCTCTCTCATTGCTCCAAATAAGGAAAGAATGGAAACATTGAAAAACTAATACCACTTCCTTTACTGTAAAATACAATAGAGTAGACAAGCAAAGATAAAGCAAGCTAAATAGGAATAGAGTAGATCACCCAGTTTTACAGTGTTGATTGATAATCCATTAGAAACCGATGAGATGATCATGTCAAAAGAATAAAGCCCACCACACTAACTTGGAAAAGCCAGTAGCTTCTTTCGACGTATTTCCAGCAAGCATTTAGGAGAAAATAAGTTACAGTACCTATCTTTAAACCTCCATTATTAGAACAATCAAATTATTAGAAAATCAAAGAAAGAGCCAAAGCAGAGTCATTTTATATGTATTATCAACCTCTGGAAAAAATATCAAATCAAGACTCAGAAGTTATCAAGGAAGAAATCTGAAGAAAAAAATTAAGATCATTATTTATATATGTATTTACCTTGTATACGTATATCACTTGTGCGCGTGATTCAAAAGATTGCCATCTTAATTTTGGTTTGTTATTCTCAAGGAGAAATTGTGAAGAAAAAAGTTAAAAGTCAAACTCTTCAAAATTGCTTTTAAATTTACTGATTTGGAAGATTTCCATATCTAAAACCTATACCTTTTAATCATAACATTTTATTTATAAACAAAAATAAAATAACACTGGGAAGCTGGTGTGGTGAGAGATTTTGTCCAAAAGAAAAAGTACTCGTAGATGTACTTGCACAAATGGTTATAAAAAGATTATATTGTGAAAGGCTAAGATTACAAAGGATGAGATATTAGTGAACATAGACTTATTTGTGAAGTTCTAATAAATTGGAACTTGATGTTTGAAAAAAATTTTTTAAAGCAATTCTATTCCTAAATTGATGATGTTTCTATCTCAAATGATGGGGACACCATAGTGGCATTTTGGTATAAAATAGATATGGGCAATGTGTTCTGTCTGGCTCTACCCCATTCCTAGCCATGTGACCTTGGACAAGACACTTGACCCCTCTAGGCCTCAACTTTCACAGGAATGTTAAGGTCCTTAGCATTTCCTGGCTGGCATTAAATTCTCTTTAAGTTTTAGCTATTGTTATTACTATTACTGGCTTTATCTAAATGTTGTAGAGCTTTTAATTTCATGAATCATAGAGCTATAATAATGTGTTATACACAGCTACTAGATGTTTTACATTATGTTTTTAGCTCAGAAATTGATGTCAAAGAGGGACAATCTTGTCCTTTCATAATATGCTCCTTAGTTCTGTCCCATTGATATTATATTAGCAAGGCAAATTTTTTTATAGATCACATCTATTAGGATAGTTCAGTTCTTTTTTAACTTATAGCTGCCACTTAAACCTAAAACAACAGCTGTTGTTGTTTTGTTTTGTAATACTTTGGGCTTATTTGTGTTACCAGTATTTTTAACATAAGCAGTAGCATTTATCCTTTTAAAGAAGAGTCATGTGATGAGTTAAAAGAAAGTAATTGCAAAAGGTTAGGTAAAATGCTTCTAACCTAGATAATCTAAACAGTCACATACAAAATATTGAGTTTTGTCAGAAGCTTTATACCTCTAATCTAGGTCTATCCTCTTGTTTCCATTCCACAGAAAACATAGAGCCTTGTATTTGTGATGCTGTTGTCTCTTTTCACAAAAATGTAGCTTAATACTTACTGTTTTAAAGGAGATTGAGGTTCAAAAAGGTTTTAAGCTCTGTTATTTAATTTGAATAACTTAAAAGAAATCTAATCTATTGAAATACAGGGTATCTAGAAATATTTACCAGCTTATATTGGAGGAGTCTGTTTGTTTGAAGTGATCTTGCTTTCCATTATTATTTTTATTAGTAGTAGTAGTAGTAGTAGAGTAGCAGTATTACTTTAAGAAGATATGATAGTTGATACATAAATTGTCTCCAGAATTACTTTGGTTGTTTTAATATGATGATCAGTTCTCAGCTTTTTTTTTTATACTTCTCTAAAAGTTTTCCTTAACAGTTTACATATAATGACTCCTATAATAGGCCATGAAATTAAACTTCAAGGAAGTACCTTTCTCTTCCTCACTACTGTCTGTTCTTCTCTTGGCTCCATATTCCTGATCCCTACCCACTCCTCTGCCCTGTTGCCTTCTTTTTCTCTACCCTCTTTTCTTTCACCAGAACTGGATGTAATTAGATATTTAGCTGAATTTCCTCTAACAACATTTAACAAGTAGCCTTCTTTGCAAATACTTTCACAAAGTTGAAACTGTCCCTTAAAGATGAATAGATCACTTTGGGCATGTTGGCAGACGCCTGTAATCCTAGCAATCTGGGAGGCCAAGGCAGGAGGATCGCTTGAGGTCATGAGTTTGAAACCAACCTGAGCAAGAGCAAGACCCCATCTTTACTAAAAATAGAAAAATTAGCTGGGTGTGGTGGTGCACGCCTGCATTCCCAGCTACTTGGGAAGTTGAAGCAGGAGGATCGCTTGAGCCCAGGAGTTTGTGGTTATAGTGAGCCACTGTACTCTACCCAGGGCAAAAGAGTGAGATTGTGTCTCAGAAAAGAAAAAAATAGATCAGGGTACAGGAGTCCTCAAACTACGGCCCACGGGCCACATGTAGCCCGCCGAGGACATTTATCCGGCCCACCGGGTGTTTTTGCCGTTTTGTTTTTTTACTTCAAAATAAGATATGTGCAGTGTGCATAGGAATTT
>VBSM01002608.1:156623619-156669339 GCA_008086735.1 Cheirogaleus medius | reverse complement strand
AAAAAGGAATGAGTATGTTAATTTTTATATTAAATTTTTTCCCCTCTTCTACTCTTCAGTCTATATGTGCTCCAAAAGTGGAAGGGAAGGCCATGGCCAGAAATCCTATATAACTAAAGCAAATTTGTATATAAAATGCTATCCATAGCTCTTTATTGCTTAATGGAATAGAACTTTATTTCTTCTTTGAAAAAAGTAGTATGTGTCTGTGGTAACTGGGGACCTGAAATAATAGTTTCTATTAAAGTCACTAGTTTGATATTTGAATTATAGTATCAATTATAGTATGTGATTTATTATAGAATGTTAAAGTATAAATGACTTTAGAGATAATGTAGTAGATCCCTTTATTTTAAAGATGCGGCATCTGAGAATCAAAGATTAATTAACCAAAACCTTACAACTAACTAATAGCAGAACCCAAGACTCTGTACTCCAGTGGAGGTTTGTTTCCATGATTTCCTCTAACAGTTACAGAGTGATGATATGGAATAAAAAAAAAAGGTGGGTCAGTGGAGAGTTATTTGGGAACAGTAAGACAACAGCCTTAAAAACCCTCTGACCACCTCATGGCCACTATGGTTTGAATATGGCACTGTGACAGGGAAATCATGACCCATCACACTGTGATTTTTGCTTGAAATATAGACATATTTTCTATAACAGAATTCAGTTTTCTTATACTGAATCAGGTAACATTTCTTTTTTAGCAATCTTTTATATATGATAACTCATTGATTATCCACTATATTCAATCCATTATAGCATTGTGCCAATTAAATAAAATAAGGCACAAGAAAAAATACTTATAAAAACCAAAATTGCTCTCTACCTATTCTAAATCTTTTTTTGAGTCACACATTCCTTTGAGAAACTTTGAATCTTCTCCCCCAAAAAAGGTGCATATATACTCAAAACCCACCCATAAGAATCAGTGATTGCCAGGTTAACAGTGTACCTGTGGTTTTTAATCATTTTTTCATTGCCAAAATATAACTGGAAACAAATGGAAAAGCTCATTAGTTAACTGCTTTAAAATTTTGAGCAAAATTGTAGATTTTAATTTTTGTCTTTAACTTATTTATAGCAACTTAATTAATTAGGGTATTTGAGGGAGGAGAGTGTATATATGTTTTTGGAAACAATATACTTTTCTAATTGGTAGACATTTATTTGCTAAATAAATATCCTCTTGCCTCAGGATAATGTTAGATCCAAAGAGGTCAGTCTGTGTTTTAATCTGAGTATGTAATAAGCAGATGGCTTAAAGTATGTCTTTTGTATCTTCGGTGTTTATATTTTTTCACCTTATTCACAAGCACATAAACAATTTTTCTTCCCCAGTAAATGGAGTTCCTTGGCCTCAAGAGGCAACGCGACGAAATAGCCATACCTTTAACTGCAGGATGCTAATTCACCCTCCAGATGAGCCAGGTACCGAGAACCAAGAAGCTTGCCAGCGGTATGAAGTAATGCAGTGTTTCACTGTGTCACAGCCAAAATCGATTCAAGAGGATGGAGAAGGTAAAGCAAAGGGTCATTTTAAAGTGTCTGCTTTTTCTATGACATTAAGGAACAGGGAGGTAATTGATTAATAAACTGCCCTCTTCAGATAATATTTTTGGTTACTGTAATATATATTATAGTAGCTTTTCAATTTGTTATATATTTCTTTTCTTTTTTTTTTTTTTTAGAGTCGGAGAGTCAAAGTTTATTCACCGCGGGCTCAGTGGGCTTTCGCCACCAAATTCTGAGCCCCGTCTACCCGATTTTTCCCACTTTTATTAAGTTGGGGTGGTCCAAGGGGTGGGGTCTCAGTTGGCTAAGGTAATAGATTGGTTGAGGGACCAGGTAATAGGTCTCAGGTGGCTAACGCACCAAGTAATAGATGGGGGTTTTCCTTATCAGTGGCTTGGTCCCCAGGGGCAGCTCTGTTATATATTTCTTAATACTTAAAAAAATTACTAACATCTCGCATCAGCCCTTTAATATGTCCCCAGATTCTCAGTTTTAAACTGGCATTCCCACTAAAATGTCAAATAATTCAAACCAACTTGCTGTCTAGAAATAAGATATGTAACTAACTGCATCCAGTTGGAAATGTACCAGATGCAGCAGACTGCTGAACAGCTCTGCTTTTTAGAAAGTTTCAAGTTTAGAATATAGGGAACATTGGAGAATAGAGTTGGCATTTTTCAGGCTATCCAAGGTAATTTATAAGGAGAAAGCTTATGAACAGATGGAAACATAACTGAAGCTCTAATATGAACGTGGCATCAACATGGAATTAGTTAACTGTGTGACAGTGGATGAGTTTTCTGTGTAAACTTAGACTCGACTAAGTTTAGGAACACCACACATTGGGAACTGGAGTAAGAACCAGGGAAGGTAGTAGACAAGAAGTCAGTCATATGCAAAAAAAGATATGTATGTAGCAGGTCTTGACCAGGAAATGGAGGTCACGGTCAACTGGGGACCTTTTACAAAATACACTTGCCACATCTTGTATGATTAAAGTTCATTTTTAGCTGTGTGATATTGTGTGTAGCACCCTTAAAATTTGGCACTTTAAAAAAATTGTATATCCCAAAAACTTAAAGTCCTCTGTCAAGGGCAAAATAATGCTTCTTCAGAATTAAAAGTTGTTTTTCTCATATGATTATCTGCATAATGTTTATAAGAATAAACTTTGTAGCCATTAAATGCTGATGAGCATAGGAAATTGACTACAAAACTGTATTTTTAAAAACACCATATTGCTTATATGTAACCAAAACTACTACTACTATTTTGTCAATATAAGTGCTAGCCAAGCAAAACTACTACTTCTAATTGTTATCATCCAAGTACATGAGATGTATTAGTCTCCTCTAGTTTAAGTAAGAGCATTTAATAGGAGGAATAATTTATACTAACCAACTCTCTACCTAGAGCTATCAGTATTTGGTTGCCAGCAATTTTATTTCTAAAATACTATTAGATCAGAGTGGATTTCAATATTCTATCAGGTCCTGTAATGTGTATTATTTTTATAAAAACCATTAAAGGCAAGTGATAGATATAAACCATTTTCCATCCTCCTTCCTTCAATTCACCCTTCTTGTTTTGGGCAGATTTCCAGTCATGTTTGATATGTATTGCACGACGATTACCTCGGCCTCCAGCTATTACGGGTGTAGAATCCTTTATGACCAAGCAAGATACTACAGGTACTATAAACTTCAGAATGTTGTATAGGTATTAATAATATGACTGCACCCTTAAAACTAATTATATTCAAAATGTTATATCCTTCTGTTCTATAATATTCAGCTTCTACTCCCTAGTCTTATACAGAAAACATTTTAAATGATATTCTTTTTTGTTGTTGTTGTTTTTGAGACAGTCTTGCTCTGTTGCCCTGGCTAGTGTGCAGTGGCGTCTTCCTAGCTCACAGCAACCTCAAACTCCTGGGCTCAAGTGATCCTCCTGCCTCGGCCTTCCGAGTAGCTGAGGCTACAGGCACGCTCTACCACACCCAGCTAATTTTTCTGTTTTTTGTAGAGATGGGGTCTTCATCTTGCTCAGGCTGGTCTCAAATTCGTGACCTCAAGTGATTCTCCTACCTTGGCCTTCCATAGTGCTAGGAATACAGGCGTGAGCCACCTCGCCTGGCCTAAATGGTGTTCTTGGTATTATGCATTTCAGATGCTGTAATCATTGTCATGGGCAGGGTGCTAGAGAGAACATCTTTTTATGACTATTCACATACCTATATTTGTTTGATTATAAATTATTTTTCATAATCATGGAATAAAAGAAATTTGGGAGGTATATAAATATATATAGGTATAAATATATTTACTACAAATGGATATGAATATGGTAGTTTTAATATGCTTAAATGTATCTGGCTATTTCTTTTTCCCTTTATTCTTTTTCTTTAAGTTTATTTAGCACAAAATGACTGAGTCCCTAGAAGTGCCTGTCTTTGGGTTTAAGGTATATATGGCTGAGTAAATATCAGTGATTTAATAACATTTTATGACGGAAAAAGTGTAAGATGGTGTAAAGGGGGATATATAAAATTAGCTGGCCAACAAATGCCTGTCTGAGGAGCCGAAAGGGAGCCTCAAAGGATGAACTGGTATCAGCTATCTAAAGTATGGGTGTTGGAAGAGGGGCAGCAGTGAAGCATCTTGGTATAGAACGAGTGCTCCTCATTGAGGAAACAGAGCTGCAGGAGTAAGACAGGTCTGGGAGAAGAGCTGAAAGGAGGGCAGAAGTGCTGCAAAGTGAGTAACAGTGAGACTGCCTGAAAATAGTCCTTCTTTTTAATGACCTACTTCAGATTTGATTTTCAGCAGGAACAGTTTTATTGTTCTTTATAATTTATAAAGTATTTTTCCTATATTATTTGATTTTATCTTTACACTAATACATCAGATATTCATCAATCAGAGTTATATACATATCATTCACCTTTCTAGTTTTAAAATATAGATACTAGAGATTTTTTTAGCATATTGAGATTTTAAAAATCATTTCTACTGACTTTTTACTCTTTGTGAAAGTTCAATTTTAATATACATTTTGACTTTTACCATTTTTATAGGATCCCCTTTCATTATTAATTTTTTTAGTCCCAGTATTCTAATATTCCTATGTTATATGCTTTGTTCTTATTGACTGAGACAGAATCTCTCTCTGTTGCCAGGCTAGAGTGCAGTGGCGTCATCATAGCTCACAGCAACCTCAAACTCCTAGGCTCAAGCTATTCTCCTGCCTCAGCCTCCTGAGTAACTGGGACTCCAGGCACATGCCACCACACCTAGCTAATTTTTCTATGTTTTGTAGAGACAGGGTCTCGCTCTTGCTCAGGCTGGTTTCGAACTCCTGACCTCGAGCGATCCGCCTGCCTCGGCCTCCCAGAGTGCTAGGATCACAGCCGTGAGCCACTGAGCGCAGCCTGTTGTTATGCTGGCTCTTGCTAAAGACTCAGTAGGGATAAATTAACACAGATAATAGAAGGTATTAAAAAGAATGTCCAGAGAATGTTCCCTTTTTGAGTCTACCATGTGTCATGTTCCTTTCCATTCTCCACCAATGAACAGAACTGGAAAAAGCTAATAAACCTCTATTGAAAACCAAAAATATTTTGCATGAAGGAAAAATGGAGACCATTGAAAAAGAAAACTGGTCTTTTGTATCAATTACTGGTTAACATAAAAAGAAACCAAGTAAGGGCTTTGTGAAATAGCAAAATGAAAACCTGTTGGAAAGGGTGATTATCATGTCACAGAAAAAATGTCAATGATGAGGGAGGCCTAAAAGTTATGAGGCTAATTTAGGAACAAAATTTCAGCTTTTCTTCATATTGCATTTCTATAAATTAAATCCTAAATTGGATTGTTTTAAAGAAAACCGTATTTTCTCATAGGAACAATGTTATCACTGGTAGTTTTATTTCTGACCAAGGGCTCAGCATTAAAATTTTAGACACACCTGACAGTATATATAAATATATAAAAATAACCATAATCATTTAAAATAAAAAAAATTAACCTCAGAGATCACAGAATCCATTTACAATTGAGGGAATGGTGATTTGATCAAAACAATATGCATGGTCTGGGAGGGGCACGCTTGTAGCTCTGATTTGGGTGGTGCAGATGCAATAGATGTAACCCAAACGTTTGTACCTCTGTAAAAATTTTGAAATAAAAAAAATACAGCCTATTGCTGAGAACAGAAATTTTTAGGCCCTAATGTAGAATTCTTCCTTTATATTACATTGCTTTCCACTAAAGTGCTATTAAAAGGGCATTACTGTACTGTATGCACTTATACAAAGATACCAGAAAAATATAAAGTATACTTAAATGTAAAACTAACATTTTATTATATCATAGACTTAGCTAAAAATAAAAGATGAACTATAATAAATATTAGTCATTTAATTTATTGAATTGTAGTAGTATTTTTTAATTCCACGTGGGGTGATCTATATCCCTTAAAAAAAGAAAAAAGTATTTTGCCAGTGGTTTTTTGGTTGTTGTTTGGTTAGTTGGTGGTGGGTTGGTTAGACTTTCCTCTGGCAAGCAAAGGTATTCTAAATCAAGCTATTCATGATTCTTCTTTAAGACAGTCATTGCATTACAGGTTTAGCACCACTACTGATAACTTGATCACTTTCTCTCAGTCTTACAACTCCAGACTCTCTTGCTCTTTTGTGGGGCCAACGCTAACACACACACATACACACGCACACACACGCACACACACACATGCCTCCCTTAGTCACTGCATTATTGTATATGAAGATTATGTAGCAGTGGAATCCCTGCTACAGCCAGTTCTTTATCTCTGACATGATAAGAGAAAAAAATTTAATAATTAAAATATTTTAAAACCCAAAATCATGTATAATTTCAGCTACAGTGTTCACCAGGCTTTCCCAAAATTGTTTTTAAATAACAAAATTCCTTTATTTGAGTTTCAGTTTATTTTCTTTCTGCCATCTACATTTATGCCAAGACTTGGGTGATAACCTGATCAAGTAGGGTTGGGTACATCAGATTTAAGACCATAACTAAATTAAAGAAGTCATTGAATATTTTATTTGTAAGCAAGGATATAAAGAAAGGATTAGTTAAGTGAGGAGGCAAAAACATTAGGGTAGATTTGAATTGACTGTATGAGGAAAGGAAAAATGGAGAAAAGATATAATCAGGCATTCACTAAAGAGGAAACATTAGTGGTAAATAAACATGAAAAATACTCAGCCTCATTAAGAATTGGGGAAATACAAATTTAGACCACAATAAAATATTATTTTTTACTTACTGATGTGAAAAATAAAGAAGCCTGACAATATCAAGTAATGGAAAGGATGTTAGATTAATAGTAACTCTTACACATTGCTGGTAGAAGCACAGGGTAGTACAAGTTTCTGGAAAACAGTTTAAGTTAACATTATACAGTTGAACATTTACATAACCTGCAATCCAACAGTTCTACTCCTACATCTATAGCCTAGAGAAACTCTCACACACCTGCACCATGGAACATGTGAAAGATGTTCATAGTAGAGTTGATTGTGATGGCAAAAACTGGAAACAATCTAGATGCTCATTCATTGGAAAATGTAAAGATGGGGTCAGAGGATTCAACAAGGGAGGAGTGCACACGTAATGAAGTGATATGGGCAATGTCAAGTTCTGAAGTTGAGTGGTGGGTTTGCAGGTTTTTATTTTATTAATATAATTCTTAATTTATATGTATTATATATCTTACCTATATTGTGTGAATATAAGATTGCATAAAACATACAATAAAACAAGTTTGAATAATCACAAAGTAGATTAATTGGCCTCTGATTAACTGAAAAAAAATTTTTTCTTGAATTGTCTCATAGCCATTTAGGAAATTTGTTCAAATATGGTAAGAATAGAAATCCTTACTAAATTTTATAAAGCATAGTTTTGCATGCGTGATGCCTAGCAAATCTTCATCTTCTCACTTATTATCCTTTTCTGATTTAACTTTTGTTGCCTTCAGTCTTTGTTTATTCTTAAATGTAATATTGTCTACATTTAAGAATAAATAATATATGAGAAAAAAACTTGCCTTTTTTCTCAGATTCTCTGCACTTAGTTATTGGAAATTAAACCAAAACAATATATTTCATCTCTGCCTCTCACTCCACAATAAGTGATCCAGTCAGTCATCAGTATATAGAGAGCAAGGTGCAAAGAGCAAGCCAGAGGAGTCTGAACTGCATTAGTCTCAGCAGCTTCAGGTCATTATAGTATGACCAAATACGACTTTAATACTTGACCAGAATTGAATTTTAGAATATGAAATACTAGTACATAACACACTCCAAAACCAAAACAATTTTTATGTTAATAATATACTTCATTACTATATGTAATAAAAATTAATAGTGCTTTTTAATGCTTTTGTCTATTGAGCATTTGAAAGGAGAGACTATTCCTTAAATGCAGTTGTTAGTTTTGAAATATGGATGATTTATATCAAAAGGCTGTCATAAATGTAAACTTTCATTCTTTGTTTAGGTAAAATCATCTCTATTGATACTAGTTCCCTGAGAGCTGCTGGCAGAACTGGCTGGGAAGATCTAGTGAGGAAGTGCATTTATGCTTTTTTCCAACCTCAGGGCAGAGAGCCATCTTATGCCAGACAACTATTTCAAGAAGGTAAAGTTTCTCTCTCAATTATTTTTATTAACCTTTCTCTTTAGTAATATTGTATAGTTTGTATAGAACTTATGGCTTGATAAGTATTTTCTCCAAATTATAGTTTTTGCAGTAATCTGTTTTAGGAAAGGAAGAAATGGGTAAGCAAAGTAATTCATGAGTGGATCCTAAAATTTGGATGCACATTCTAAAGAACAGGATATCATGTGGTGGTCACTCATTCATTCATTCATTCATTCAGCAGACATGTATCAAGTTCCTAACATACCTAGAATACTATATAAAGTGCCAGGAATAACAGTAATGACTAATAAGCAGGGTTTTGCCTTTAAGGAGCTCATAATATATTAGGAGAATATATTACAACTCTAAAGATCATTGTGATGTGGGTTACAATAGAGCTGTAACCAAAGAAGAAAAAATTAATTCTGACTGGGAAAATTAAGGATAACTTCAGAGAGGAAGTGATATTTTTGTCTGGCTGTTGAAGATCATTCCCAGCAGAACAAACACGTCAAAGGGCTTCTGGATAATACAGAGATTAGTTAGTATCATGCATGTTTACTTTATGACAGGGCACCGGTATCTCCCAACTCAGATTGAAGTTTCAAGTCAAAAAATATATCCTATGAAATTATTAATTATTAAATAGCTGCTGGGTCTTATTAAGTACTATGGGAGTATAAAATAAGTATATTCCCTGCCCTTAAGGAATCAATGTTACCATAGGAAAGGTAGGGAAGTTATTTGAGAATTAAGGCTAGAAAGTTCACAGAGATTGAGAATTAAGGGATTCTGATGTACTTTTAAAATATTGTAATTTAATTATGGTAGCCTAATACTCTTTTTCCAATGTAATTTATTCTCTAGTCTTTAATTAGATATTTGCATTGATAAGAGACTCTTTCCATGGCTATTTCTGAAAAACAAATTTAAGATATTTTTCATTATTCCATCATCTTTCTTAATTTTAATATTTTCCCATAACATTAGATTTTCTAAGTTTACAGATGATTTTTCATTCATTCCATTTTAGGTCATCTGCTTCCTAGTGGTATATGGAGGAAGTAGCTTGATTTTTTTTTTTTTTTTTTCAGGAAGCCATCTATATAAATCTCACAGTCCTAGTTACTTCTGGGACAGCTTCCTACAGATTAATGTTTCTCCAAGGGACTCCTAACTAGACTCGCCACCCCCCAAGATTATATTTCACTGAGCCAAAAATCTGAATTTTTAAAAAAGTTTCCCAGGCAACCCTGAAGTGCAGTCAGGTTTAAAAATCATCACAATAAGTAACTAATGCCATCCACTGAAGGTGAACTTTGTGACTTCCTCTACCAAGGGTGGCACTTGACTTTTGCATAGGTTTGGGACTCAGCACTGTCTCCATTCACGGCCTATAGTTCTAAAGTATATGGTACTCCTTGATTTTTTTGCCTTAACTTTATAAGTTGGGCTTTTTAAGGCTTTACTTAAAAGCCTTAATTTTTTTTGTATGTAATTTATATACATTTTCACCAAGGCAAAGCAGGTCTAGATTATTATCTCATCATCCAAATGACTAGGCACATAGAAGTGATTGAGCCACAACTTAAGGTATGTGTTTCTAAACTTAGAATTCCCCATAAAATAGATTAATTAAATTATGATAATTAACTAGTCTGTCATCAATATATAAAGTGAAACAATTTAGAGTAAAATGTAAAGAAATATAAGTATAGTCCAACACCTCTTCCCAGTTAATCATTTCTTAATGTTCTCTCCCTCTACCTTGTTTTAGGAAAAAAAAAACTCCTCAATAGAAATAACTTATATTTTTCTCAGAATTAAGTTGTCCAGAGTTCACATGACTCTGATTCTAGTGTTTAGGAGATTCTGGACAACTTGCCAAACAGCTTTCATGGATTGAGCATGCCTTTTTCTGGCATATTATATTTAGTAGTGTCTAGTAAAAGAAATGTGGCCCCATAAAACACTTACATGAGAATCACCTGTTAAAGATGTTGACCTGCTGAATTAAAATCTCAGATGAGGGTCCAGATATCTTAACAAACCTTAAAGATAATGCTTAAGTTTGAGAACCACTGGTCTGTTAAGATTAGAGAGGTATAATTTGCATTTGCAGTTGCCTTGCTGCCTCTTCACTTAGGGACAGTGTGAAAAGAGTGAGACAAATTATACCACTGCATCCTTGATTTCTGTTAAACTTTACAGTGATTGCTATCTAGGCAAGAAAAATTTGTCCTCCATCTGTTGTCTTCTCTCCTGCCCATTAACTTGCTCTTTGAAGGCAGCAGCTGGTGTAAAATCCTAATATGCATTAAAAATTTTAGTTCTTAATTTTTTGGCTACTTTTGACTGAGACAACTCATGAACTGCTTTTAACTATTTTATTTTCCAGAGTCAAATTTGAAAATACATTTCAGTCAAAGAATATGTGGGAATACTCAGCAATGGGCTAAATTAAAGCCATGGTTCTACATTAAAATTAGGAGGAAATGGATATTAGAATCATTTGAGGAGCTTTTTAAACTTGGAGAAGGTCCATGCAAGTGTATGTAGTTTGGAAAAGGTTCCAGGTTCTGTTCAATTCAGAACCATAATTTTAAATAAAGGTCTAGGTTATAATGCTTCCCAAGGTCCCTGATAAGACAGATTCATCTGGGGCAGTTTTCTTAAACCAGATTTCTGGATCCCACCCCACACTACTGAATCAGAGTCTGTAGTCTAAGATATTTTCTTACAGTGAAGTTTGTAAAACATAAACCTAGGTTCTACAAGATATTAATAGCTATAAGTGGGAAATGATGTTTCATGCTTAATTAAGTTTGGGAAATGCTTTAGTCTCCCACTTTTGGGGATTTATAAGGCACACTTAAAGTATTTAGGTTTCTAGGAAGTTCTACAACAAAAATACCTTTTAAACCTTGTTACCCAGACTTTTTTTCATACAGAATACCTTTTCCTGGAACACATCAATTAGCAGTTAGAGAGAGTAGTAGTCATGGGAAATGTTAGGCTATGTAGGCTAGAAACTAGTTTTATGAAAGTGCTATTACCTGTATACAGTGATGTAATGGATCATTTCCTATCTTTGAAATGGCTGTGATATATTGTCATATTAAAAAGTAGGTTAAGAAAGCACAGCATATATAGTGTGATCTCACTCTTGTCTATCCTCCTACTTTCCAATTCTAGAAAATTAACAAAATGTTAACAGTGGTTATCTATGTGTGATAGGATTACTAATGACTTTATCTATTCTTTGTTCATCTGTTATCTTAACTTTATAATCACAAAATAAAGCTATTTTCATTTTTAAAAAAATATGAGTCAGAGTTTGAAGGAGATTATAGTATTAAGAAGTTTGGAAATATTGCTATAAAACATAAATACCCATATTAATGATTAACTAGAATTTTCTTTGAGACTTGTGTAATGTAGCTAATTCCATAGTCCACATAACAGTTAACTGAAAATCTTTTCATGTCAAACTCTGTTGTGAAATTTTAAAATAAGAGTTTATTATCCTCTTGTAGAAATTTTGATACACTAAATAGAATTTACTCATGGTGACTGAAAATCTTAGAACATCCAGGGGTAATTATTTTTTCTGTACCTAATAACAATTTTTAAAAATTGCATTATTTTGCATATATTTAGGTAAATACCAAAGAGAAAAAGAAATCTCTACAAATATTGACCCATAGTATCCTGCCACATATTTCATACATTTAGTTAACATCAATAAGGCATGCTTGTTTGAGGTTATCTCAGCACCAAATTGGGAAGGATCAAAAACCCAAATAGCTCTACTTCTACAGCTTCTGTAACCAGGGAAAATTTAATGTTTCCTTTGCTTTGTAGCTTTTTTGAGGCCTATTCTAGAGAGAAAAATGAAACAAAACAAAAACAGTTGTCATATTAAAGGTTCTTTGGAGAGTTTCTGGGGTGTCAGTAATACCCCTTCAATAATATCCTTCCCCACTAAGTGTTCTATAAAGTTTAGAAATGGACACAGGAGTCAGATATCAAAATACTAGCTATAGCTGGCAAAACTAGATCAGAAAACAAGGCTAGGACTTGTGATCAAAATGGGATTTCAAAACTAATCCTTGAAACCCACTTAAAGGGAAAGTTTGGTGTGCAGAGCAAATCTTGATTGAACCAATTCTGTAAAGAATTGTGGCTACCTTATCTCTTAATTCAAAATATTAGTGATTGGTTATATAGGGTTGAAGCTGTTGGCATAAATGGTGTCTAGGGATTGACTGAATGTGTATATGACTCAGGATATACACACTTTGGAATCTGCTTATTTGTTGTTTTTCCTTTGGTGTTTATTAAGGAACGATTTATTCAATACCTGCTGTGTACTAGGCTCCATGATAGATACTATCTCATAACATTACTGGCTCCATTTTAGTGATGAAAAAACTAAGATGGGTGAAGGTTAATTTGTATTAAGTCCTAAACTTATAAATGACAAAGTCAGAAGTCAAACCTGAATTTGACTCCTAGGCTCTTATTTTTTCCATTAACCTATGCTGCCTTCCTGTTTACCTCTTGATCTGAACAATTAGGTAAGCACCAGAATTTCTGTTAACTGGAGAGTCTTATTGAGTTCTAATTAATTAAAGTTTTACCAAATTAAATACTGCCTTTTTCTCATTTCAGAGTATGGCTGTGTGAATTATAATATGCTGAGTCTTACTCCACACATTCTCATCCCAAATACTCTAACTTCAAAACTTAAAGTGTGATAATTTCCTTGTATTAAATTAATAGAGTTCCCCAAATTCAGAAATGTTTCCTAGTTTAGATATAGTTCTACAAGTTAAGGCAGTATAATTAACAAAAAGACTATTGATGTTTCTATAATCCACATACAGTATGTTAATGTTCTTATGTTAGCCTGAGTTTCTAGTTGTTTCTTACTTTATAGGGCTTGTCAATAGATCAAGATATTTCCTTTCATTAATTTCCATTACAAAATTAAGTCCAGATTCCTAAATGAGCAAAAACATAAATTGAGATATAATATGAATATTTAAGAACATAGCTAAGATTGAAAATCTGTCCTTTAAAGAAAAATTATAACAGTTTGTCACATTATCAGTCTAGTTAGATGAGATTCAAGTTGAAGAACAATCAGCCAGTACGTACTGGAAGATTTTATCACAAAGCATAGTACAGGATTCAATAGAGAGTGGAAAATAAGAATAGGACTTATAGTAGTCTTTATGTTTATTCTAGCTAAAGAAGAAAAATGAATGTGTAAAAATGAGCTAGTTCCTAGTGAAAGGGATATAAGTAATGAGAAATAAAGTTAAAAATGCAAGTTGAAGTCAGATTGTATACAGCTATGCTGTCCAATATGGTAGCTGCTAATTACATGTGGCTATTCAGTACTTAAAATGTGGCTAATATGATTGATGGACTGAATTTTAAATTTTATTTAATCTTAAATTTAAATAGCTACATGTGGCTGGTGGCTACCATATTGGACAGTGGTGCATCTCTATAGTGAAGAGCCAGTGACTGTTTTCAAACAGAATGATGATATCTTGAAGGGCAGTAAACAATGAGGAAATGGATAAAATGGCATAAGCAAAATAACATGAGATATAGTGTCTGTCTTGTCTGGCCCTTTATATATCTTTAGATTTATTGTTATCCTGGGTTAATGATTTATTTTTAAATGCCACCTTTTTGTTGAAGTTGTATTTTCCAAAATGGATTGTTAAGGAGATTTTAACAGTTGAGATTGTTAATGTTTTTAGGATTTGCCACAGTAAACCTTTACTTATATCCTTACACAAAAAATTATCAGTGTCCAATAAAGACTCTTTTTCATCCTTTAGTGTTTCATTAGATACTCAGTTTCTCTGTGCATTATATTTGGTATAATTTCAGCCAATGATTTAGCTGAAATTGCCAGATAGGTAAAGAATGTGGTTGGTTAGACATAAGTCTTAATCCTTTCAATTAAGTTTATATCCTGATTTGGATCCTTAGGCAGATTTATTATGGTATAGATTTATAACTTTTTCAGTTGATACTATATACCCAAGACAACAAAATAGGACATGTCTTCTCTTCAAGTAATATGTAGCTTCAAATATTATTTATTAGTTGGTCATTTGAAGTCTCTTTCACTGTTCTTTAAAATGTAGTTGAAGCCATTTCTGAAATGTTTTTGAAAAATAGGACTTACATTTATTATAGACTAAATTATAGTAGTCATTTATGGTAGTAATTCTTGTGTTTCAGTGAATATGATTACTAACTTTGATATAGCTGAATCTATCTGTTAAGTCTTTCTTAATATAGAATTCTGTTGTATTACTAAAACATCAGTGATATTTTATTAATAGTCTGGTATAGCTTTTACATATTTAATAAAGACTTACCTATATGGTTAGAATTCTGTCTGCTAATAGTAAAGCTTTAAGACAAAAGTAAGTAAATTATGTTGTTTATGAAGTGATTTGACTATCTTAAGCTAGTTTTTGTTCTTTATATTAGTAATCATTGGCTTTATCTTAATTTCTTACTAAACCTAAAAAATTCAAACATTAAGATAATATATATAAATATAATAATTTGTAAAATGGGACCTTAGTGACTCACATTCCTCAGTGAAAAATTAAATTTGAATATTAGTTAAGAAACTTTGTAAACCAATCAAAACATAGAGGGTGAATTTTATGGTATATGAATTTTATTTCAATAGAGCTGTTACTAAAAAATCAGCCAGGAAAATAAAAAACAAAACAAAACTTGTTCAAGATAATACTGAGAATGAGAGGGGAGAAAAGTACTTCCTGGTATTTTTAATGGAGACTTAATAGATTTGAAGAGCTGCCCTATTATAGGGAAAGATTTAAAGTTGATATTTTCCTGGTTTGGGGTTTCTTTATAATCATAATTTATGTGAGGAGGCACCCATTCAAATAGAACTAAATTAAAACCTGTCTTCAAGTGGTATATTTCATCTGGAATCATTTTTCCCCCTCAAATAATCTGCTTTGTCTGAACTATTCTTTATTCTGAGTCTGAGCAGGCAGCTGTTGGGAGGACATTTAAAATGAAGTGCTAGGTAGAAGTAAGGCCTAGTGACTCTCCTTTGCCCAACATACAAGTGTCAGAATTTTAACTAGGTTTCTCTTTTGTTTGAAACAGTGATGACTCGTGGCACTGCCTCCAGCCCATCCTATAGATTCATATTGAATGATGGGACAATGCTTAGCGCCCACACCAAGTGTAAACTTTGCTACCCTCAAAGTCCAGACATGCAACCTTTCATCATGGGAATTCATATCATCGACAGGTACTACTTATTTGGAGAGCTTCATATGAAATAAGTCAGTTCACATATCTCTTCTTAGAGAAACGTTTTATGCTCTTGATGATAAGAAATCAGAAATTCTAAATCAGGCATAAAACTAGTATGATGAGTATATAATTAATATATCCGTATTGGGTTTTATAGTTTTGTTGCCTAATAGCTTTGTTGTTCATAAAGAGAGACAGGAAAGGTGAGGCTGAAAATATGTGTTTTAGGAGATAAAACCAAAAAGGTGGCTAAAAATTTCCAACTTTTCATATATGAATCTTATAAAAGATTGAAAGTTTATTAACATTATTATTTTTATTTTTATTTTTGAAAGTGCTTTATTTTCATTAGGGCAAACTTGATGGCTCCTGAATTCAAGATGACAATTTCTCACAGAAACTACAAATCATTACACTATCAACTTGAGATTTTTGAATGTCATTACCTCTGATTTGTTCCCCTCTCTAAATATGTTGTATATTGGTATACTTGGTAAATTCATGGAACTATTCTTTTATCTTATGACTTATTCAAAATCCTGTATTTACAACTGTTTAAAATTTAGCATTAAAAGCAAAGACATTTCCCCTCACTTCATCTTTTCCTCATCTGATATATTTGCTTATTGGAACATGGTAATGCCAGTCACAAATCTGTTATCATAATTATGAATTTGAGTAAAGAACTCACTGAAAACCTGAATTCAGCCTTCAGTTTTTTTCCAATTTTAGTTTAAATTATGCTTGTGAGTAGAATTAGCACAGTTCTTTTTTTCATATTGTGATTTCTCTTTTAAAACATCTGCTATGTTTGCATATCACCCTTTTTAATTTTTACATCAATGACATAGTATTTTCCTTACCCAGTCTTCCTCTTTGGAGTTGAAATACTTAAAAGCTGTAACAGGAGAGTCATGAATAAGTGCTTTATAAACAGAGGTGTGAGAAATTTCTTTTTCAACCAAAAGTATTATAATGTTTGCATTAAGTTTAGAAAAATTTAAAAGTATATATACTAGATTTTTTCAAAGACCAAGAAGGATTTCTTTCACATATAACTGAGACCATTATAAAATTTGAGTCCATAAGCACTATTTCTTATCAAATGGTGCTAATATTTCACAGAAGTACTGATAGTCCAGTGTTTTTCCTTAACTTAAGGTGAAACAGAAGCTCTTTACTTGATAGCTTGCAATATTAATGAAGTTAATAGTCTTGTTTTATAATATGCATCATAAAAATATATTTTAATGGAAACAAGGGAAGATGTCTGAATGATAATGTCTTTTTCCCCCTAGGGAACACAGTGGGCTTTCTCCTCAAGATGACACTAATTCTGGAATGTCAATTCCCCGAGTAAACCCCTCAGTCAATCCTAGTATCTCTCCAGCTCACGGTGTGGCTCGTTCATCCACATTGCCACCATCCAACAGCAACATGGTATCCACCAGAGTAAACCGACAACAGAGCTCAGACCTTCATAGCAGCACTCATAGTAATTCTAGCAACAGCCAAGGGAGTTTTGGATGCTCACCTGGAAATCAGATTGTAGCCAATGTTGCCTTAAACCAAGGACAGGCCAGTTCCCAGAGCAGTAATCCCTCTTTAAACCTCAGTAATTCTCCTATGGAAGGTACAGGAATATCCCTAGCGCAGTTCATGTCTCCAAGGAGACAGGTTACTTCTGGATTGGCAACAAGGCCCAGGATGCCAAACAGTTCATTCCCTCCTAATATTTCAACATTAAACTCCCCTGTTGGCATGACAAGTAGTGCCTGTAATAATAGTAATCGATCTTATTCAAATATCCCAGTAACATCTTTACAGGGTATGAATGAAGGACCCAATAACTCCGTTGGCTTCTCTGCCAGTTCTCCAGTCCTCAGGCAGATCAGCTCACAGAATTCACCAAGCAGATTAAATATACAACCAGCAAAAGCTGAGTCCAAAGATAACAAAGAGATTGCAACCATTTTAAATGAAATGATTCAATCTGACAACAGCTCTAGTGATGGCAAACCTCTGGATTCAGGGCTTGTGCATAACAATGACAGACTCTCAGATGGAGACAGTAAATACTCTCAAACCAGTCACAAACTAGTGCAGCTTTTGACAACAACTGCCGAGCAGCAGTTACGACATGCTGATATAGACACAAGTTGCAAAGATGTGCTGTCTTGCACAGGCACTTCCAACTCTTCCTCTGCTAACTCTTCAGGGGGTTCTTGCCCCTCGTCCCATAGCTCACTTACAGAGAGGCACAAAATTCTGCACCGACTCTTACAGGAGGGTAGCCCCTCAGATATCACCACTTTGTCTGTTGAGCCTGATAAAAAGGACAGTGCATCTACTTCTGTGTCAGTAACTGGACAGGCACAAGGCAACTCCAGTATAAAACTAGAACTGGATTCTTCAAAGAAAAAAGAATCAAAGGACCATCAGCTCCTACGCTACCTTTTAGATAAAGATGAGAAAGATTTAAGATCAACTCCAAACCTGAGCCTGGATGATGTAAAGGTGAAAGTGGAAAAGAAAGAACAGATGGATCCTTGTAACACAAACCCAACCCCAATGACCAAACCTGCTCCTGAGGAAATTAAACTGGAGTCCCAGAGCCAGGTAGGTAATTCCTTGCTTCACGGAATGATTGTTTGTAGTTATTTTTTCTTTTTCATCTATTCTACTCCAACCATAGACCAGATTTGCATTCGTGCTATGTTTTTTCCTATCCAATGGGAAGGATAGGAAAAGTCCCACAGGGCCTAAGATAGAGTGCAGTGGCATTATCACAGCCCACTGGAACCTCAAACTCTGGTGCTCAAGCAGTCCTCCTGCCTCAGCCTCCCAAGTAGCTGGGACTACAGACATGAGTCATGATGCCCAGCCAATTTTTCTATTTTTAGTAGAGACGGGGTCTCACTCTTGCTCAGGCTGGTTTGAACTCCTGAGCTCAAGCTATCCTCCCATCTCGGCCTCCCAGAGTGCTAGGATTACAGGTGTGAACCACGCCTGGCGCAATGGTCATATATTAAGAGGTTAGCAGCAGTAGTTGAAAAGTCACAAAATGCCCTAAAAAGTTCTCTTTAGAACTTCAGAGGGCTACAGTATTAATGTGGCATTCTCAAAAAGCAGATTTTCTTTCTTTGTATAAAATCAGAGTTCATATCTTTAGAGATTTTTAATAATACCTTCCCTGCCCTCTCCTCTCAGCCCTACCTATTGAATCTAACTCTCTGGGAATAGAATCTAGAAATCTGTATTTTAAAGATGCTCCCCAAAGCACTCTGATGTGTAGCTAAGTTTGGGAACCTGTGATGTAAACGAAGTTGGAGAAAAATGTGAGGAGGTAGACAAGCTACCTAGTCTGGCTTGCTTTTTATTTTCTTTGAAGCATTTTCTAAGGCTGTTTTCCTTTTCGTCTGATTGTAACCACCCTCAACCATCATCAGAGAATAGGGACTTGAATATTCTGGGTAGCAGAATGTTACCCTTTATAAAATGCCCTGAAAAAAGTAAATAAAAATAAACCTTTCCAGAAATTGTTATGGATTAGGAACCTCTATATTTAGGATGGGGTGGAGGTGGGATGAAAATTAACAGGTACCTTCTTTTATTGAATAATGGCTTATGGACTCTGAAGGAATGTAAGAAAATAAAAAATATGGTCCCTCTCCTCTAAGAGCTCTCACATTATTTACAGACAGAACATAGACATTCATGAAATAGCTGGCAGTGTTTTTACAAAGCAGTTTATCAACAAGACTCTCCATTGTGAAACAAGATTTACACTTAGTATGCATATGTCCTTCAGTTTCTTGAACCAACTTGATTTTCTGACCTCATCTCACAAAAATCTCTCTTTTCCCTCAGGCATACTGCATTCTAGGCACATGGAAGTCCATGCCATTCCTGAGATAAGCCATGTCTCTTCTAAGCATCTTCTGCCTTGCTCTTCTTTTTCTGTGCCTGCTGAACTTCTACTCATCCTTCACAAACCAATTCAAACAACATCTTTATAAAGCCTTCCCCAAGAGGCCCTAGTTAGACATTTTCTTCCTCTCTACTCTCATAGTGCTTTGTATTTTCTATATTTATAATTTATAGTAACACTATTTTGACTGGTTCTTTGTATGTGTGCTCTTTGAGGGTAAGGATGTGTCTCATGTTTCTTGATACAATGAAACTAATATTGTGGGGTTTTTTTAAAGCAGAAAAACAGCTTTAAATAATAAGTATATTAAAACTCTCTTTAAAATTAACTTTATAAGTAACAGCTTTATAAAATAATGCCATCATGTACAATCCTGACACATCTGTTTTGGTGCACATGTGCATGCATTTCTGCTGAGTTTATACCTTGGAGTAGAATTGCAGGATCATAAGATTTGCATATGTTAAGTAGATGTATGAGAATTTTTTCTAGTTGTTCCATGTCCTTGCTAATACTTGGTATTGTCAGTTTTTTAAACTTTTAGCCATTCTGGGGTATGCATAGTGGTATTTTATAGTTTTAATTTACATTTCCCTCATAAATGTTCATTGGTCATTTAGATATCTTCTTTTGTAAATTGTCTAATCTCTTACCCATTTTTTTAATGTGTTGTTTTTGCTTACTGACTTGTAAGAGTTCTTTTTGTATTTTGGATATGAGTCCTTTATTGGTTATATATTTGTAGATATCTTCTCCATGGTATCTCCATGGCTTGCCTTTTCTTTCTCTTAATGGTGCTTTTTGATAAAGTTCTTCATTTTAATATAGTTCAGTTTCTCAATCTTTTCCATTATGGTTAATGCTTTTTGCACATATGTAACAAAAGACACATTCAGAAATGTTCATAACAGCTATATTTGTATTAGTCAAAAACTGGAAACAACCCCAAAGTCCATCTCAGTAGAATGGATAATTATACTGTGGCATACTAATACAATGGGATAGTATTCAGTAATAAAATTAATGAACTACTTACTGCCACATGTGACAATATGCCTGAACCTCAGAAATATAATTTTGAAAGAAATCAGACATTTTAAAAATGCATACATATAATTCTGTTATACAATCTGGAAACAAAAATTTTAGTTGAACTAAATAATGAAACCCAAACAGATAGACATTTCATGTTGATTAATTATCTTAAAGTAATCATAATGTAATAATATTGTGAAATAAAGGCCAATTTTCTTCTTCTATATATAACTTTCCTACATTTGACTTTCAGACAAATGTAGTAACTCCCTAACTATTCTAGAAGATATGTTTCTTATATTAAATCCTGAATTTGGAAGTGACCTTTCTGAGATCTTATAAAAAGCTTTGCCAGACTTTTAAAAATTATTTTAAAAAGTTATGTCAATATAAATATAAATTAAGTCATTGTACATATCATTTTGAAAAATATGACAGGAAGAAAATCACCCATAATGTCACCATTAAGACACAGTGCTCTTGACACTTTTTTCTCCTGTCCAATCTTTTTTCTATACATAAATTTTATGCTGAGATACAGGAGGTAAATATTATATGTATATTTTCTTATATCCTGCAGTATATTAATATTATCCCATAAGCATCCAAGTATTTTTCCCCAGTAGAATAGTTAGCTCATGTAATTTCAAAGAAGCCCCAACCATTCTAATTACTTTTATTTTTTTATTCTCTCATAGTCACACTTAATTCATAGAGTTTAAAGGAACAACTTTTTTCCTACATTTGTTTCAGATGAAAGTGTAGAATATATTTCCTCTAACTTTGGTTTCTATTCTTAGTTTACAGCTGACCTTGACCAGTTTGATCAGTTACTGCCTACGCTGGAGAAGGCAGCACAGTTGCCAGGCTTATGTGAGACAGACAGGATGGATGGTGCGGTCACCAATGTAGCCATCAAATCGGAGATCCTGCCAGCTTCACTACAGTCCACCACTGCCAGACCCACTTCCAGGCTAAATAGTATGTGTTCGGGACAACACCTCATTTTAAATGTTTAGTGGTAATATGGATTAGCACTTTGGCTTTCACCATTTTTACATAGACCTTTCGCTTACAAATGAAATGTGTTTTCATTTTCACCACTACAAATAATTACCAGTTATATTTAGACACGTGAACTTCATTCATTATGTGTATTTTAAATTATAGCATGACCTGTACCCTTTTATAATTAATGGTCAGGTGAGCAGTTCATGTTAAGGAGAGCAATTTTGTGTTCTTACTCAAAACTTCCCATAACAGTACTTTCAGAAATACAATATTGGGTTTCCCCAATACTTATGTTCCATAAATACTTACGTTTCCCAAAGTGGCTTCCTTGAACTAGAAAAAAAAGGATCTGTACTAAAATACACTGGGCAAATGCCACATGTCCCATACATTCCTCTTTTGAAGTTTCACAGTGCCTATTAAAGATTTTAAGAAGTCCTGTATTAAAGAACCTAGTTGAGATTTCTTTAACCTAACATTTCCCAAACTTTCTTGATTATGAAATTCCTTTTCTCAAGTAATATATGTTACCCTACAGAATGAGTTTTCCATGAGGTATTGTTTAGGAGGTAACCGTGTTAAAATATGTTACTGTTGTTCTAACCCAGGTTAGCATTCTCCTAATTAAGAGACATTTGGATAGTATAAGACTTCAAATTCATGAAGATAGGACTGTCAAATTTTTTAATCCATCAAATTCTGATGTCCAAAAAAACAGTGATAATAATTCCATTATGTGACCTTGAAATTAAAGGAAATTAACCAGCTCACTTTCAAACTTTGTCTGGGTTTCAGACCTTAGTCCTATCCCTCCTCTGATGGGATCAAGTCTGGGACTTCATTTATTTCAATCTCACCAGAGCTTTTAGCTGTCATGACCCAATCCTAAAAGTTTACCAAGATTTCAAGACAGCTGCAAAGAAGAATCTTGAGTCATTTGTGATGTTTTTGGAAGAAATATTTTAGCTGACCAGAACAACAGAGGAGTCGGGAGCCTAGATTCAAGTCTCAGATTCTCTATTTATTAGCAGTGTTACCTCAAGGAAGTGAATTTTCTGCAAAATAAGAATTAGATAAAATGATTTTGAATTTCTTCTAATTGAAACAAAAAGGCTCCAGACTCTGGGATATCAGGCACAGTTGGGGAAACAGATACAAGGATGAAAAGAGATAAAATGAAAGTCAGGACCAGGTTCAGGGGCTTGCACCTTCTACTTGTGATGCTGAGGTGGGAGGATCACTTGAGGCCAGGAGTTTGAGACCAGCGTGAGCAGTATAGCAAGACCCTGTCTCTAACAAAAAGAAAAAAACCAACATCTGCATATTGATTGATTTGTGGTCCTTGTCCCCTTTCTCATTCAATATGAGAAACTGGAGGAGTTTTCTCAGGGGACACTGAATAGCCAGAAAGAAGATGTCTAGATATGAGTGTATAACTGCCAAAGCCATTCTGCCATTTAATCATCCAACAGTGAAGGCCACCAAAAGAGACAAGCCTTGTACTCAGTCCTCCCCATCAGTGTCTTAAAATAAGGACTTAATAGACACAGTCAAGGATCATCAGTACTTTGAGGAAAGTCTGTTACTTGAAAGAGAGCAAAAGAAACAAACAGAAAAAAGGTATGCAATGGAAATAATATAATGAGTGCATGGACCAGGAAGAAAAAAACTACTAGAAATTTTGGAAAGACAAAGATATATTATCCATGAATAATGTGGGAAGAAAAAAAGGACAAAGAACAGAAAATAGACTTAGAAATTAGATATCCAAAATCAAAAATTTTAGGAGAAATGTGAGAAGATAAAGCTGAGAAAAGCTCTCAGAAAACAAAAAGATGAAAAGACAAATGGAAGGTAGGGAAGAAAAAGTTAAGGAAATTACAAGATCTACCTCAGAGAGCCAATAATGATTAATAAGAATTCCAGAGACAAACAGACCATGAGGGGGGAAAAATGGAAAGGAAGATCTTATCAAACAAAAAATAAAAGAATTTTCTGGAACTAGCTAAAGGATATGATTCTACAGAGTGAAATGGTTCAACAGGTACCCAACACAAGTGAAAACAAAATTACTTGTACCAAAGTTTGTCAGTATGTCAATCTGGAACATTAGAGATAAAGAAAAGATTCTAAAACCTTCAGAGAGAAGAAGTGAATTATATACAGTGAATCAGGAATTTTGCAAAGGTAATATTGGCACTGGAAGACAAAAGAGCAGTGTCTTATGATTTGAGAAAAAGAACTTCTAATTTCAACCGTGATGACAATAACTGGCATTGGACTAGCCTGGGCACTGTAAATAACTGGAAAACTGCAAAACTATATGAAACAATTCTTGTCAGATAATAGACAATAGGCAGTGTGGGACTGTGATCTCACACTCAGAGAAACAAACAAGGTCAGCTCCACAGTCATCCAAGCTTTTTTCTTAGAGACATTTACCAAACCAAGTACAGGTAGGACAAACCCAAATGAGCATAGATATTTTACTAAACTGAGGAAACAGCAGTCAGAATTCAGTGAGACTGGGGCAGCTAGAACTTGCCAGACAGAGTTACAGAGAGGAGAAGGATATGTAGTAAAAGAGCTCCATAAATCTGACTAAGAGTCCTTTTCATTCTTGGGCCGAATACTATACTGTACATGATAGGCCATCAGGTGGGGCACAGAACAACTTGTGAGGAAAGAACAACTGTCAGGAAGTTATGAGCTGAATTACTGCTAGAACACACAGAGGATTGGAAGATATTCAAGTTCTGACCACAGTGGGTAGACCTTCTTGAACATCTGGGACATTTAGTAGAAAATAAATTTTTTTCGAACAACAGAGGAAGCTTTATTTATCCACTACCACTCCTGAGAAAAGCAGGCATGCGTGGACCTCTCACTTTAAGATGCTGTCATAGATGAAGAAAAAAAAATATGCTATCATCTTGGGCTTCTGCCACTTTTCTCACAATCCTCTTCAATTCATTCTTCTTTTTCACCTCCACTGCTATCCTTCTCTCCTCTTCTGCTTGGGATTTTAGGTAACTGTAGCATGTGGCTCCCACGCCAAGGAACAGAGCAGAGTAGTGGCCAAGCTTGACAAGCAGAGAGACCTATACTTGTGGCACCATCTTGTCTCTGACCTTCGCACTGGAAGCACAACCCCAGTAGAAAATTTTAAAAGGCCTCACCTTAGGAATGGGTTTGCTGTAGACCTACCCCAACAAATCTAAAAAACAGACTTCAAAAGCATCAAGCTAGACTGGGCGCGGTGGCTCACGCCTGTAATCCTAGCACTCTAGGAGGCTAAGGTGGGAGGATCGTTTGAGCTCAGGAGTTTGAGACCAGCCTGAGCAAGAGTGAGTCCCCATCTCTACTTAAAAATAGAAAGAAATTAGTGAGACAACTAAAAATATATATGTTTAAAAAATTAGCCGGCCATGGTGGCACATGCCTGTAGTCCCAGCCCCTTGGGAGGCTGAGGCAGAAGGATTGCTTGAGCCCAGGAGTTTGAGGTTGCTATGAGCTAGGCTGACACCAAGGCACTCGAACATGGGCAACAGAGTGAGACTCTGTCTCCAAAAAAAAAAAAAGCATCAAGCTGATATAAAAGTAAATTAACATGTAAGAATAGTATTCAGTAGTCTTTAAAAGACACCAAAATTCAGACATCCCACAATGTAAATTCATAATCTCCAGCATCCAATAAAAAATTAATAGATACATGAAGTAGCAAGAAACAGTGACCCAAAACCTGAACAAAAATCAGTTAATAAAAACAGACCTAGATATGATAGAGATGTTAGAATTAACAGAAAAAGACTTCAAACAGCTATTATTTATATGTTTAAAAATTTAAAGAAAAACATGAACATAATGAGGAAAGAAATGTAAACTACAAAAAAAGTGCCAGATAGACCTGGCAGAGCTGAAAAATACAGTATCTGAAATGAAAAATTCATTGGATGCTCCTAACAGCAGATTAGACACTGCAGGAAAAAAAAGCAGTGAACTCGACACAGTAACAGAAACTATTCAAACTGAAAGAGAGAAAAATGGCCAAAAAAGTATAGAGGACCTCATTCACCTATGGGATAATCCCACATAGTCTAACATACACATGATCATTCAAGAAAAGAGAGCAGAAAAATTTTTTTGAAAAAATAATGGCCAAAATGTTTATAAATTTGATGAAAACTATAAACCTACAGATCCAAGAAGTTTAATGAAGCCCAAGCAAAATAAACACAGAGAAAACTAGTAATACTTTAAGCCATATCATAATCAAATTGCTGAAACAAAAATCTTAAAACCAATCAGAGAAAAATGACACATATGTCAGATGAACAACAAAAAAGACCTACTGATTTTCTATACCTAATATCATTCAAAATGATAGATGAAAAAAGATAGAAAAATGATATAAGATATACCAAGATAAGAAAATAACTGACTTTCTATATCCTGTATCATTTAGAAATACAGCTGAAATAAAGATGTTTTCAAACAAAGCTGAGAAAATTTATCACCAGCAGACTACACTAGTGTTCAAGCTAAAAGAAAATGAATCCAGATGAAAACTCTGATCTACATAAAGCAATAGAGACAGATACAGTAAAAGTGCAAATAAATGGAAAATTCTTTTTTCTCATTTGTTCATTTTTTTAAATAAAAAAATGATAATTATTTAAACCACAACATAATATTGGATTATGTAATATTTAGAAGTAAATTGTATGACAATGATAGTACAACAGATGATGTGGAAGAAATGAGACAATTCTGTTTATATAAAATAGTATAATATTTGAAGCTAGATGTTAAAAGATAAAGATGCATTTTGTTAATAGAAAAGTGTTAAAGAATAGGAGGTAAAGGCTATTTGAACTAAGTGAACTTAGCAAGGTCACAATACGCATGTTCAATGTTATAAAAATCAATTATATTTCTATGTACTGGTCAAATACAATTGAAATTGATATAGAAAAAGAAATTTTAAAACAAAATTTTGAGGCATAAATTTTAAATGTAATAATGTGTGCAGCACTCTACATGAACACTACAATGCTGAGAGAAATTAGAGATGGCCAAATAAATGGAAAGATATACCATGTTCATGTACTATAAGATGCAATATTTTAAGATGTCAGTTATTCCAGAATTGAATTACATAATCCCAATAAAAATCCCAGCAGCCATCTTAGTATAAATGACAAGCTTTTTCTAAAATTTATATGAGAACGCAAAGGTTCTGGAATAGCCAAAACCACTTTTAAAAAAAAAGAAAATTTGAAGTATATATACTACTTGATTTTTAACAATTCTATAAAGCACCAGTCATCAAGACAGCATGGTTTTAGAATAAGGTTCAACATAGATCAGTGCAACAGAATGGAAGGTACAGAAACAGACCCACATTTATATGGTGAATTTACCTTCAACAGAGACACCAAGGCAAATAGGAAGAATAGTCATTCCAACAAATAGTGATAGAACAACTGGATATCCATATGGAAAAAAATGAACCTTAACACCCCCTCACTGCATATGCAAAAAATGAACTCATTTCAGATTGATCATAGACTTAAATGTAAAAGTAAAAACTATAAAACTTTTCAACAAAAATATTTATGCCATTGAGATAGACAAAGACTTTAGGACATAGTACAAATCATTAAAGAAAAAAATTGATAAATTGGATTTCATTAGAAGTTAAATCTTCTGCTCTTTAAAAACCACCTCTTTAAAAAAAGTGAATCAATAATAATCTTCCGAAACATAAATCACTAGGCTAGATCCAGATGGGTTCACTGGTAATTCTACCAAACATTTAAAGAAGAAATTATGTTCTCTATAATCCCTTCCAAAAAATAGAAGCAAACATTCCTAACTCATATTTGCAAAACACATAGCTGATATAAAGGATTGGTACCCAAAATATACAAAGAACTCTTAAAAACTCAACAATAAGAAAACAAGCAACCCAATTTAAAAATGGGCAAAAGATCTGAACAGACACCTCACTAAAGAAGATACACAGATGGTAAATAAGCGTATGAAAAGATGCCTAACGTCATATGTCATTAGAAAATTGCAAACTAAAACAACAATATGTTGGCGAGGATATAGAGCAACAGGAACTCTCTTTGCTGGTAAGAATGCAAAATGGTACAGCTACTTTGGAAGACAGTTTGGCAGTTTCTTATAAAACTAAGCATACTCTTACCATATGATCCAGCAATCATGCTCCTTGATGTTTACCCAAATGAGTCGAAAACTTATGTTCACACAAAAACCTGCACATGAATGTTTATAGCAGCTTTATTCATAATTGCCAAAACTTGGAAGCTATCAAGCCATGAAAAGACATTGCTGAGAAGAAGCCAATCTGAAAAGGCTACATACTGTATGATTCCAACTATATTCTGGAAAAGGCAAAATTGTGGAGACAGTAAAAAGATCAGTGGGTTGCCAGGGGTCCGTTGTCAGTAGTTGCTAAAGGCAGGGATGAATACGGAGAGCACAGGGGATTTTTAGGTATGTTCCTGTTCTACTTGATTATTCTGTATTGGTGGATACATGTCATTGTACATTTGTCAAAATCCACAGAATGTACAACACAAAGAGTGAGCCCTAATGTAAACTATGCACTTTAATTAATAATTATGTATCAATTTTGGCTCATCAATTCTAACAAATGTACCACACTAAGGCAATAATAGGAAAAACTGCCCAGTCTAAAAAGTAGGCAAAGGATTTTAAAAGATACTTCACAAAGAAAAAGATATGAAAATGGCCACTCTGCACATGAAAAGATGGTCATTATCTTTAATCATCAAGGAAATGCAAATTAAAACTAGTGCAATACCACTGCATACCATTAGAATTTTTAAGAATTAAAAATTCTTAAAACTGACAATACTAAATGATAGCAAAGATGTGGAGCAACTTTAACTTTTATTATACATTGCTGGTGAGATATAAAATGGTACAGCAAATTTGGGAAATTATTCAGCAGTTTCTCATAGAGTTAAACATACATTTACCATTACCAAATACCATAATCCCACACTTAGGTATTTAACAAGAGAGGCTGGGCGTGGTGTCTCACACTGTAATCCTAGCACTTTGGGAGGCCGAGGAGGGAAGATTGCTTGAGCCCAGGAGTTTGAGACGAGCCTGGGCAACATAGTGAGACCCTGTCTCTAAAAAAACAATTTTTTTTTTTAATTAGCGAGGCGTGGTGACATGTACCTGTAGTCCCAGCTACTTGGAGGCTGAGGCAAGAGGATCACTTGAGCCCAGGAGTTTGAGGTTGGTGTGAGCTATGATCATGCCTCTGCACTCTAGCCTGGGCAACAGAGTGAGATCCTATCTCAATTAAAACAAATAAACAAACAAACCAAGAGAAATGAAAGTACATGCCCATAAAAACTTGACTCTACAAATGTTTATACAGCTTTATTCATAATAGCTCCAAACTAGAACAACCTAAATGTCCATCAATAAGTGAATTATATATTCATAAAATGAAACAATTCTCAGCAATGAAAAAGAAGAAAGTACTGTTAAATGGCATGAATTATTCTTGAAAACATGCTGAGTGAAAAAAGTCATATGTATTCCTTCTTTTTTTAAAGTTCTCAAACAGAACTAATTTGTAGTAGTAGAAATCTGATCATTTGTTGCCAGGGGTGGGGCTGAGGTAGGAAAGATTGACAGCCAAGGAACATGTGAAGCAACTTTTAGAGGTGGTAGAAATAACCTATTTTCTTGATTTGGATAGAAGGCCATGGGTTTATACCTTTCCCAAAATTCATTGAACAATACAAAATTCGTTGAACTTAAAATGGGTGCATTTTATTGTGTAGAAATTATACATCAATAAAATTTATTTTAGAAACATCCAATGTTAGAATCATTTCCAGCCAATAATTAGGTATTCACTTTTCCAGTAGCTGTGAAGGTAAAGACATTTTCAGATATAAAAAGGCTCAAATATTTGCATGGTATCTTCACCTTTTCTAGTGAAGGTCCTAGAGGATGTACTTTGGCAAACATGGAGAAAACCAAAAAGGAAAAAGGTACAAGGTCCAGGGGAAGCAAAGTATCTGAAAGGTGTCTAGGAATGACAGCTGTTGAACAACACTAGGGAACAACGAATGCACATTGAACCAGGGGGCCTGGTGAGTCCTCTGGAAAGGAGGCCTCCAGGGAAGAAATGAAATTGATCTTGAGTCTATAGAAAATATTATTGATAGATTTATGTCAAAATATTGTAACATCTGAAAAATTCCCCTAGAAAAGCAGACAAATGAAAAGATAAGAAAATTGTTAACTCCAGAAAAAAGAAAGTATGGTACAAGAAAAGAGGTTTGAACAAAGTGCACAACTTAACTTAGCAGTCAGTTATATTTGCATAGTCATAGGAGTCAGAAAGAATTAACCTTTGATTTTGTAAAAACTATAATCTCTGTTGGAGATTGGGAACCAAGATGGTAGTAGGAGAGGTATGGGAGAACTAAGACCTCATCTATAATGATGGACAGTCAGTAAATGTAAAATTGGGATATCAAGAAGTATCATATGCACATTTAGAAATACATAGATGAATGAATGCCAAAGAAAACTGCTGTAAGAGTTGCAAGTGGTTGCCTCTATTGAGAGAGAGGTAACCAAGGGATCAGAATGGGTGGGGCAGGAAACTGCTATTATTCATTATGGGCCTTTTGGTTCTGACTTATAAATTATGTATGTGTGTTAATTTGATAAAAATTAAAGTTAATAAAAATAGAAAGTATCTTCTAGCTCTACATGTCTGCAAAAGTGGGGTGTTTCCTTCATAGTCTGTATTGAAGCAAATAGCTCTTTTTCTCCCTCTTCGAGATTTCCCCTCCTGAATACAGCATATAAATAAAAAATATGCAAATAGGCCAGAATGTTACACCTTGTGCTAATAAGTTTGCAAAGGCCAAGAGCAAACTGGGGAAGATATTGAGGTAGGTGAGGGCGAGGACAATAGATGCAGCTGGCCAGTCTGTAAGATATGTTTAGATATAGACAGGAAAGAAAAAAATAATTCAGGAGGCATAAAGCTAAGGAAACAAGCTGGGTGTGAGAGAGGAAAAAAGAAGGATTGGAGAAGGAAAAAGAAAAAAGAAGATGGAGACAAAAATATGATAACGTATAAAAGGAAGAGAAAAAGAGTCACATTTAATTCTCTGCCTGCCTCTAGCCTCTGTGCTGTCCATTATTACCTATTACTAGAACCAGTCTGTTATTGATTGGCCCATATCTTAACCTTGTGCCCACCCAGGAATATCAGGCATCTTTACTTACTTTAGTCTTCAGACTTAAGCTGGACTATACCAAGTGCAAGTGTCTCACGTGGGATAGTTTAATTATCATCCTACATTACTACCTGAGATACTTCTGGCTCTATCCTCTATGGCACATATCTTTTCTCTTATATTTTTCTTTCCCTTGCCATTTATCTTTGTATTCTGAGAGAATCTCTGGTCTCAGTTTTCCAGATCAAAACTAAATCTTCAACTGTGTCCATTCTGCTTTTTGGTCCATCTATTGGGATCTCTTAAGCATAGCTATCATGTTTTTAATTTCTAAAAATTCTTTTTCTTATGAGTCTATTACTTTTTATGGATGTGACAGAGTTTCTAATCTGTGTGACAATATTTATTGTACTTACTAATACTTTAGTGTTTATCCATTTTCTGTACTAATCCTTTTTTCTTCAAAGTTACTTTCTTTGTTAAATTTGCTTTATTTCCTACTTTTCTTGAATGTTTGGTGAATTGTGACTGTTTCTCCATATATATTGAAAAAAACCTAGAATGAAAAAATATTACTAGCTGGCTGGGCACGGTGGCGCATACCTGTTATTCTACTTTAGGAAGCCAAGGCAGGAGGATTGCTTAAGCCCAGGAATTCGAGACCAGCGTGGGCAATAGCAAGACCTTTTCTCTACAAGAAATAAAAAAAATTAGCCTGGCATGGTAACATGTGCCTGTAGTCCCAGCTACTCAGGAGACTGAGGCAGGAGGATTGCTTGAGCCCAGGAGTTGGAGGCTGCAGTGAGCTATGATGACACTGCCGCACTCTAGCCCAGGCAATAAGACCCTATCTCTAAAAAAAAATATATATATATATATACACACACACACACATACATAAAGCTATATATATTACTAGCTAATGTTTTTCTTTAGCTAAAGTGAGAAGCCCTTTTCCCCTGAAAGTGAATGTAAGTTCTGATTATAGAAGTCCTGTTTCTCAGATGTTGTGAGGGAATAGGGTTTGGAGGTAGGGAAATCCCTTGTGGTAGCCCTAGCACCCACTTTTGGAGATTCCCTGGGCAGAACTCCCACCTTCAGTCATATACTTCACCATTGTAATCCCATGGGCAGATGCCAGAGTCAGCTGTACTCAGACCAGAGGCCGCCTTTAACCATCCCAGCAGTCATCCATGGCCTATTCCTTTACTTGCTCAAATAACCACTGAGCTTGGAGTTGTTCTGGTGTTCTTCAGGGGAATTTCTCCTTTTTTGGAAAATCTTCTCTTTCTCCTGTTACAAATTTTTTAAAATTTAGTTGAAGTTTCACCATCTGCTTCCATCTGTGTTTTATGTTTCAGAAATTCTTCATTGTTTTAGTCTGCTGCCATGGTACTACTTTTGCCTTTCCTTCAGCTGTAGATTTGCTCTTCCCTTTTTATTTCTTCAGTTATTTCAGTGACAGTTTTGGAGGGAGAATAAAATGTAGGTGATGAATCTGCCGCATTGAACCAGAAAATCCCCTTAGGTCTGTATTTACATACGAGAAAACCAAGGTCCAGAGAATGAAAAGGAAACAAACACACACACACACAGAGGGACAAAAACTTGCCCAGAGTTATACAGTTAATATGTGCAGAACTAGGGTTTAAATCTCAGTCTGCCTGGTTTCAAAACATGTTTTTTATATGCACACACACACACACACACACACGCAGTGTGACCAAGTGATTTAAATGATTTTGTTGGAAATGTACTACTACTAGGGCATATCCAGATAAATTTTACTTTTTCAGCATAGATATCATGAGGCTATTGATCAAAATGTGTACAGCATGCCTCTTTGGCAGTACCTTCAAAACCTTTGCTGTGTCCTTTTAACTATCCTCAAATCCTTGTTCTTTATGGGTGGATTTGACTTTTGAAAATTACCAGTTATTTGGATCCAAATTTATTGATCCAAAAAGCATAATACTGGGTTTTTTAAATCAAAACTAAAATTAGATATACCTATGAGATTTATTTTCTCAAAGGAATTATGGTCTGGTTAAGATAGTTCCTGAACAATTCCAAAAATATTTAAGCATTGACAACATTACTGAAGTAAGTGAATGACCTCATGAGGCAATTGTTTTTATGTTCTGCGAGCATACACATTCTGGGATGATGATTGTTTCTTATTAATTTGTATTGTATTAAAAATATTGTGTAACCATAAAAATAATGAGTTTCACTTGCAGTATTTTTAGTACTTAAAAAATCCATTTTAACTTATCTTTTTTTGAGGTTACCTTTAATGTGTTTTTAAATGTTTTTAGTAATTAAGATATTCACATGCATCAACATTCAAAAATTTTTTTAAGATTTATAATGAAAAGTCTCTTCCTAGAAGTAGTATTTTTTTCTTCTGTACCTTTTGAAAACACATGTACACACACACAGACTTCCCCTTTTTTTTGAGACAGTCTTGCTCTGTCACCCTGGGGAGAATGCAGTGGCATCATCATAGCTCACTGTAACCTCCAACTCCTGGGCTCAGGGAATTCTCTTGCCTCAGCCTCCAGAACGGCTAGGACTACAGGTGTATGCCACAACACCTGGCTAATATTTCTGTTGTTAGTAGAGATGGGTCTGGAACTCCTGAGCTCAAGTGATCATCCTGCCTCAGCCTGCAAGAGTGCTAGGATTACAGGCAAGAGCCACCACACCCGGCCCCTTTTTTTATACAAATAGTTCATACTGTACACATTTGCTGTTCTGTATCTTGGTCTTTTTTTCACTTAATTTTCCTTGGATGTCGTTCTATATCAGCACATAAAGAGCTTCTTTATTCTTTTTTATAACTTGTACAACTTTTTTATAGTTGTGCAAGAATTTACTTAACCAGTTGCCAAAAAAGCAAAAGGTATCTTTTGTAATTTTAAAGCTGTAATGAATAATCTTATGTAGAGATAATTTTACCATAAAAGAATGTATCTGAAATATAAGTTCTGAATAGAATTGCTAGGTCAAAGGATAAATAGATATTACCAAATGGCCCTTCTCAGATATATAAGTTTACACTCTAACTGAAAATATTTCTATTTCTTATATCCTTGCCAATACATTGAATTATATACTTTCTTATCTTTGCCAATTTGATGGTTTTATTTTTTTAAGTATCTCAATGTAGTTTTAATCTGTTTCTTTTATTGTGAATTAAATTGATCATTTTTAATGATTTTATATGCTCATTTATGTTCATATTCTCTGACCATTTAATGAGTTATTGGTTATCTTATATATTAGTGAAATTAGTTCTTTGTCTGTATTGCAGTTTAAAAAAAATTGTAACTGCTGTGCACAGTTACTGCCAAATATAACACAAACCTGAGCTAGAAACTTCCTTACCAACAGCTGAAGAAAATTAACCGTGAACATCAAAATTAGTAGATTCTGAATGAACTGTTAGAGGAGTAGAATGTGCAAAAGTGACCCTTGTGGTTAAGACAATACTCTCCACTTTGCAGAAATTTTTTAGTTATTTAGTAATAGAAGGCCTTTTTTTTGCTGGGTTCAGTGTGGCTAATGGGGATATTAAATTTTCCTTTTAACCAGATTTTAACTGGAGAAAGTATGATGTTGAGCCCTTTGCAAAGATTATAAATATTAATATTAATAGCTTGATCAGGGATCCCTAAGGGCCTGTCTTCTGGCCCCACTTCAGCTGCCTGTCTCCAACAAAAATGTGCTTGTCTTGTATTACATGTATACATACTTACTCATGTTTGTGTTATGGATGCAGACATGACCAAAAATAGTACATTTATTCCCTGAACAAAGGGAGATAGCTTGTATATTTCCTAAAAGATTCTGTGTTAGAATCTCTTCTCTTCCTTTAGAGAAGGAAGTCTCTAAAGGAAGTCGTAAAAGGTTGAAATGCCTTTATAGTAAAAACCAACTTCTTTTAAGCATACGGTCTATGCAAAACTTTTAATTGAATCAAAATTTGATTTGTTTGGGTTTTTTGTTTGTGCTTGCCTAGTCACCGAACTCAGCACATGAATCTTATTTTATTTTGAAAATATTTTATTCAACTTATTTTTTTAACATTTTTATCAAGACTAGTAACATGAGATATCATGTCCTATTATTGAGTCTAATAAACTATGTTATAATACTTTATATTGATAGTAGATAGCCATGTAAATATTTTTAGACTCTTAGATATAATTAATTTTATCAAAGTTGGATTTCTTAAAGGGAATAAGATTGAGGAATTAATGTATGGAGCAGAGCAATAGGACAGCTTTAGATAACCTTCTTTAACCAACTTCCTGATTTAAATAATGACAGGAATTAAGTGATTATTTTCCTATCACCATTTTCTGTTGTTGTTGTAGTTTGATTGTTTTTGTTTGTTGTGTTTTTTAGAATCCTACAGAATTTGATTTCTCTATTATTTGTCATGATAGAGACCAGTTTAATTAAAAGCTGTAGTTATATGAATTTAAAAGTGAATGTGTTTATATGGACTTCTACTTTTCATTGATACTAAACATTGAATATATTTCATTTAAGAGTAAGGTTAACATGTTTTATGTAGTCAATAATGATCAGTATCAGCATTAAATACATTTTGGGGGGCATCCTTTACTAATTCTTCATTCATTAAATGAAAATGAGGAATTCTACCTAAATAAGCTTTCTTTTAAAACTCCAAGGCTCTTTTAGTTTAAAAAAAAAGATTATATTAGTTTGCTAGGGCTGCTATAACAAAATACTACAGACCATGTGGCTTAAACAACAGAAATTCATTTTCTGTTGGAGTCCAAGATGAAGGTGTGTGCAGGTTTGGTTTCTTCTGAGGCCCCTCTCCTTGGCTTGGAGATGGCCACCTTCTCTCTGTATCCCCACAGACAGGTATTGTCTGTGTCCTAATCTCCTCTTCCTGTAAAGACACTAGTGATGTTGGATTAGGGCCCACTGTAATGACCCATTTTAACTTAATCACCTCTTTAAAGGTCCTATCTCCAAATACACTCACATTGTCAGGTACTAGGAGTTAGGACTTCAACATATGAATTGGGGAGGAAGTGCAATTTAACCCATAACAATGATCAATTAATACATTTTCATTTAGAAATTACAAATAACCATTATAAAAAGAAAAGTAATCTTTAATTTCACTACCTAAAATGAACCAAAGGTGTGTGTGTATATATATGTATCTCTCTCCTCCCAGAATTTTTTTTTCTGTTAATATATATGAAACAGTTTCTAAAAAACAGAGTCATCTTGAACATAATGTTTTAGAATGTGACTTTTTCTTTTTCGTGTAACAGTACATTGTTAATATCTATACCATAATTCATTAGTCTCTAAATTTCTGGAATTTAGGCTATTTATTGTTTTCTAGCATAAATAGTATAGAGATAATCATAAAGCTTTCCAAAAAAATCCTACAGAAAAACTTTCTAAAATGTGTGTTCTATTTTCTTCAATTATAAAACATCCAAATTATTTTTTCATTTGAGCTGTCATTGTAAATCTTGGTTATTATACTGTTATTGTATAGCGATATCCTCAAATTAACAACTGTAGAACTTTGTCCATTTGCTAAATGACTTTGACTCTATTTTTTGTTACTGCCTCTTATAGAATACATTTTATCTTTTGCTTGCCACTCTAATTTCATGGTGATGACACAGTTCCTACTTAGAGCATATTCCAATGTGCCGTGACTGAAAAAGCAATTAACCAAAACTGTTGTATTTATCTTTAAAACATATAATTTCCAATAAAGTCCTGAATGATTCTGGGTGACATCAACCTATTTACAAACTTTTTACCATCAGATTTTCTTTGATTCAGAAACCTTTTCTCACTTTCTCATTTAGTTTTCATTATATGGCCACATTCTAGATAGTTTAAGTTTCCAAGTAAGTAGTCTTTTTATCATTGAAATAATATTTTATAGGGAAAATCTCACTCTAAGACACATTACTTCTGAAAAATTACTCATTTTATCCTCCGTTGTGACAATGACTTCTTATCTTTTCTTCTTAAATCAGGATTACCTGAGCTGGAATTGGAAGCAATTGATAACCAGTTTGGACAACCAGGAGCAGGTGATCAGATTCCGTGGACAAATAATACAATGACAGCTGTAAACCAGAATAAACCAGAAGAGTAAGTAATACATTTTGTATTTTATATGGTATCAGATCCCAACTTCTAAACAAAGAACTGCTTTTCCCAAACTGGATTCCAGTTTATCTTGGTATTTTGTGAAATATTAATAGATATAAATGTTTAATGAAAAAAAGCTAGGAAGAAAGATGCTGAGTTAAATGGATTTATTTACTACATAACCACAGGGCTAAGTGTACATTATAATCACTAAGAGATTCATACAGTATTCAGCTATTGTTTTATATTTCATCTATTATTTTGCTTTGGTTGAGTACCATGATTTTTCTGGGACCTGTGGATGAATTGGCCTCACTACAACAATTATGTTGCTCTTGAGATTTTAGTTATATAATTATCTTGTTCAGCATTTCTGTTTGTTTGGAGCAAGAATGTATAAGGAAAGAAAGTACTTTTTACATCTACTTAGTGTCCCATCCTGATTAACGTTTAATTTTTTAATCCACACAGGCAGCTGTACTCTATAGTATAGTGTACATCTCATACAGGGCAATGAAAGGATGACTAGATAATATTGAATGTGGTTTAGACCCAGAGCCTTAACTATGAATTGTATTCCCATTTACCTTCCCAGAGGAAGAATCCTTATAATTATATTATTATATTAGTATTATTAGTATTATTTTCTGTATATTTCTATCAGTTAGTATCAGTTTGGATTAGACTGCATATTTACTACATATAATTAATGAACAATTTGTTTTATTGCTTAACACATAGAATATTTCATTTTTCTAGTTTGATTTCTTTTGTAAATGGTAACCATGTCGTATTATCAAGATGATTTGATCATCTTTAAAAGTTAGGTAATATAATAAGTACAGTTTTGATTATGGTTTAGTTATCAACAATTAATGGCAACCATAAAATAGAATAAATATGAATATAGGCTAAATGATTTTTTCCTGAATTTTTGGCTAATTTGTAGTTTTTGCTTTTATTAAAAATTTTTTCAGCCAGGCGCAGTGGCTCATGCCTGTAATCCTAGCACTCTGGGAGGCCGAGGCGGGTGGATCGCTCAAGGTCAGGAGTTTGAAACCAACCTGAGCAAGAGCGAGACCTCGTGTGTACTAAAAATAGAAAGAAATTAATTGACCAACTAAAATATATATATATATAAAAAAAAATTAGCCGGGCATGGTGGCTCATGCCTGTAGTCCCAGCTACTCGGGAGGCTGAGGCAGAAGGATTGCTTGAGCCCAGGAGTTTGAGGTTGCTGTGAGCTAGGCTGATGCCACGGCACTCTAGCCCGGGAAACAGAGCAAGACTCTGTCTCAAAAAAATTTTTTTCACCTTTCTTAACTATGTTTGGTTAATTTTTCAGACTATTTCTTTAAGCTAACATGAATAATATGGAAGCAAAAAGTTCAGTGATTGATAAAAAAATGAAAAATATATTCAAGCTACATACCAAATATTCATTTAGGTTCTGCACATTAAGCATAGAACATTTCATTGCATCAGAATTAACTGCCAAGCATCTCAAGAGAATTTTCGAGAACCAGATTTGCATATATATGTGCATGTGTATATATTTGCATTCTTAAGATTGAATAATTATTTGCTACGTCAGTCTGAAACTTTCTTATCTTTTGATCCTGCAGCCAGTGTATTAGTTCACAATTAGATGAGCTGCTCTGTCCACCAACAACAGTAGAAGGAAGAAATGATGAGAAGGCTCTTCTTGAACAGCTGGTATCCTTCCTCAGTGGCAAAGATGAAACTGAGCTAGCTGAACTAGACAGAGCTCTGGGAATTGACAAACTTGTTCAGGTATTTATTAAAGTTGTCATTATTTACATGATGCATTCCTGAGAAACTACAAAATGATTTTTAAGCAAAATTTTTTAATGTTGTTCCCACTATGCTTTAGCTAACTTTTATAAATTTACCCCTTGTGAAAATTATCAAAATATATAATAGTTAAACAGTGGCTTTTTAAACAAACAAAAAGTACCATAATAACTAAGAATTATTAGTAAGTTTTAGCTTTTCACTATGGAACAGAATCTTACAAGCTCCAGCTAGAATAAAATCCAAATTTATATATTCACTTCTTATTTTAGGACTTAATTTACCCTTCATTCACATGTGCCTTCAACTTATATATCCCATGACACTCTAACTTCCCAGTTAGCATCTTTTAGACTGTAGGGTGATAAAATCAATTTAGTGTATCATGACCAGCATTTTTAAAATGGAAAGTAGAATTGTGTAAAATATGAAACATCAGCATGTACAGCCCATAAAAAGGGAAAGTTATGCTTCATGAAACTCTCCTCAGTTACATGCACAGACACACATGCACAACAGGTCACAATTTAAATTACATTTCTTAAAGTGGGTTATAGTGAAAACATTTAAAGGCATCACTCTATGGCCTTCTGTCATGTCAGCTATGAATTTTTTCAAATAAAAGCATGGATTCTATATTTAAGATAGAAAAATGCCTGCTTGATCCTTCCTCTAAGAATCTGCTTCTTATGGGAACCTATTAAATGTGAAGTTTATTGATTCTTAGGCTTTGCAATGAAGTTGTTTTCAAACCTTTTGGCTTCATTTCATTGATTGAGAGCCTTTATTTTAACCATATTTTTATCTCTTTACTGAGATACTGAATATCTCAGTTAATCTATTACCTCATTTTAAAAGCAACCTTTATAAATGATTCCTTTAGGCAGCAAACTTCTAAAGAGCATGAATTCAGAATGAATATATTATGATGAAGCTTTCTAGTGATAACCTCTCAGGTCCAAAATTCTATAGAAAAGCATGTTGTTTATTGTCAGAAATTTATTTGTAAAATGTTTTGTCTTCTTTTCTAACAGGGGGGTGGATTAGATGTGTTATCAGAGAGATTTCCACCACAACAAGCAACACCACCTTTGATGATGGAAGAAAGACCCAACCTTTATTCCCAGCCTTACTCTTCTCCTTCTCCTACTGCCAATCTCCCCAGCCCTTTCCAAGGCATGGTCAGGCAAAAACCTTCACTGGGGACCATGCCTGTTCAAGTAACACCTCCCCGAGGTGCTTTTTCACCTGGTATGGGCATGCAGCCCAGGCAAACCCTAAACAGACCTCCAGCTGCACCTAACCAACTTCGACTTCAACTACAACAGCGATTACAGGGACAACAGCAGGTGAGTGCTTTTGTTCAGGAGTCGATACTTTTTAAAGGTATATGCCAAGTCTCGGCAATAAGACAGCCCGATTGCTACAATAAAGTCCACTCCCAGAACCTTCATGAAAGACTCAAATAACCATCTTTGGCCTGCTAGGTTAGGGATAAGGGACCTTCATTCAATTAAAGACTGCTGGCTCATAACAAAGCACTTTGAAACTTAGAAGGAATTCAATTTTTGTGTTTTGAGATAAAAATGCTTCAGAATGAACATTATACAATTATTAAATTAATAAAAAGAAAGCTTAATTTATAAAGTGGAACATCAAGAGATACTGTTTATGATTGTTGGGATAAAAAGTATAGTTTATCCTGTTCAAAGTTGGAGAGATTGATGCCTAGTGAAGTTATTATATTAGGAGAATGAAAGAAAGGATAGTTTGAAGGCCTGGGAATTGTGAGTTAAATCTTCTCTCTCATGACAGGAAATGAGTAGGTACAGTGGCATAATACTTAAGATCTTATAAGCCACAGAATGGAGATAGTCATCTAGGACCACAAAAGCAAATGGTGACAAGTGTTGCTGTGGGAATGGGACTGGGGCTGCAGTTGTTGCTACTTGTTTTCAGTCCTTCTGTATATTATGCATATTGCTTTGGATTTTTAAAAAACTGTAAAAAAATTCCCTGGAGCCTTACTAATTCAAGAAGGGAGAGAAAGGAGATAAATCATGTTGGAAACACAGTATGATACAATGGTTAAAAGAGTTAGTTCTAGCTTCAAGCCCCAGTTCTAAACTGAAATGGGTTGCCTTAATCAAATTATTTACCCTTTTAAAGCTTCTACTTCCTCATTTATAAAAAGAGTCTAATAAATAATTCCTTTACCTCACAGGTAGTTGTGTGGATTAAACAAGATAAAGCACGTGAAGCTCTTAACACAGTGCCTAGCATGTTATAACACTTAACAAGCAACATGTTATAACACATACAAGCTATTATTATAAAATTATATTCAATAAATATAACAGACAATATAAAATGTGCTTTTATTCAACTTAAAAAGAAGAAGATGGTGAAAGAAGGAAGAGAAAAGGAGAGATGAGAGGAAAATATTTTAAATGGTAAAATAACAAAGGAATAATTTTTAAAATGCTGGGGTGGAATAAACAACTCAAAGAAGTATTAAGAAAGAGAGAGGAAAAGAGAAACAGATAGGGAGTTATATGTCCTAGGAGGTTAGTTGAAGATAAACTACTACTCATTGTAGCTTGCTGTTCGTCTTTAGGTAAAGGACACAGGAGTAAGAAATGCTTAATAGTTTCCCCACATTTAATTTTCCACAAAACGTATTTAGGAGAACTGTACTAGGTAACGTCAGGAATGCAAAGAATAAAGATCCAGGCAACTTTCCGAACTTACAGTCTGTTTGGGGTAGTCAAAACATAAATACCTAAAAAGTTAAATAGCACTGCAGGGCTAAATCAAAAAAGTAGAGGAAAATGTAGATATGCGGATTGCCTCATTTTACAAGCTCAAGTTCAGTAAATACTGCCTAATGTTAGATGGGTTCATTGAGAAGGCCAGACCAAGGATCAGTTTTGTGCCTGGATAAAATGGTGATTCATACTCACTTCAGAAAAAAGTTGTATTGCCTCCATTTACTCTTAAAGCAGCTGATGAGCAGAGAAGCCCTGCAAAGCCTATAACATGAAGATAAGTTTACAGATAGGTAAATGTTGCTGCCCTTTGTTTCCTTTAAATCTCATGAAGGCATATCCAAAGTTTGATGGTCTTATTAGCCCAAAAGACTGAAGTATCCACCAAGTTGAAGAAATGCAGAATTTTGGGCTTGCTATGTTTTAAGACCCCACATATGTCAATACACAAAAATAGCTTCTGCTACCACATAAGATAGTAACTGTACCTCACAAAGTCACATGTCCAGGCCTACTCTCTGTGTTCCGGGCCATAAGTTTTTGCTATTTCAGCAGTGGTTGCTCAGCTTCACTTGCACTTCAGGTGCCAGGAGTTTTACATGTGTGTCCCCTTAAGGGCTTTCCGTGAGCGAGTCTAGCCAAGGCTCATCTCAGTCAGTGTCTCAGTTAAGATGCTTTCAACAACAAGGAAAGAAAAAAGATCAACTCAAAGTAGTAAAACAATAAAGAAAGTACTTTGATTCAAATGTTAAGATAATCCAAAATAAAGGCAGATCCAGGTGTGGTTATTTCAGAGGTTCAGGGATGTTATCAAGGACTTGATAGGGTGTGAAGTCCCTATGCAAGTGAAAAAGATTTCTCAAAGTTTAGGATAGAAAGAAGCACAAAGTTTATTTGCTCACTCTGGGAAGAGAGAGAAGTGCAGCACCAGAAATAAAGGGAGGTGCTGGCCCTGAGGCCAAACACTCGGGGCTCTTTATTAGGACAGGCTGAGCCCAGGTAGGAGTGATTTATGATGTAGCCCAGTTAGCAAAAGATAGCTGAGAAACTGTTGTGTTGGCTTTTTTTGTTTTTTACATAGCAGATTAATAACAGAAATTAGTTTCTTCTTTCCTCTGGATAACAGGAGGCATCCAGTGCCATCTCTTTTAGAGGAAGTGGGGGAAGTTCACGCTCCTACTGTCTGCTGAGGAACTTTTTTAAGGCTGTTTAAACAATATTCAAAAAAACCTTTTACAGGCAGTGAATTTTAATGTCAGTTTACCTTCTTTTGTTTGCTCAGCTTCTTTTAAGTGCTAGGTAAACATCTCTGTAGGAAAAATATTTATGTTACTAACCTTAGAAACAGAGTTCATACCACTTTCAGTGGCTGTTAATTAGAAATTTATTTTTCTTGTTAGCCCGGTAATCCTTGGCATGTCATGATTACAGATATCACATGAAAACGAAACTACATCTAACAGGAGAAAAGGGACTGTTTCTTTCCTATGCAGTTCTTTTCAAATGCCAGGAAACTTTTTCCAAAAGGCTTTCTTCCTACCCTATCCCTCCCAAAAAGAAAAAGAAAAAAGGAGGAAAAAAAGAAAAAAGGAAAAAAATAAGACTTCACATGTCTGGCTAGCCAGAACTGAGTCACATGTACAACCTTAACCAGTTGCTGGCAAGGATTGATTTAAAGTACTCATGGATTACCCCTGGAGTCATATAATTTGGAATGATCAGCTGAACAAAATCCTATTCTGTCTTCAAGGAAGAAGGGGAGAGTAAATGGCTGTGGGTTGGCAATAACAGTACCTGATAAAATCAAGAAATCAAGTTTTAAATGTATTATTTAAAGTCACATGGATACGCTCATAATTGAGATCAAATAGTAAACTGATACAGCATATCTACTCTTTCTCCTGCCTTAAATCCTATTAAATGACAGGTTGTATATTTTAAATGACTAAATTCATATCAGTATAGACAAAAAAAGAGAATACCATTAGCACACTAAAAAATTAAGTCATTTTGAAATATAGAAAGCAAACATGAGAAAGAAGCAAAATTATCAAATGTAGATAATATGACCGTTTACATAGAAAATCCAAAAGAATCTATAGGGAACTTAGAAAAAATTTCAGTAAGGGTTTTAGATAAAAGAACAAGAAACAAAAATTAGTGGCGATCCTTTTTACTGGCAACAACCCCTTAGAAAATATAATTTCCAAATACATTCACAATGTGCAAAACTTAGAAAATTGTAAATCATAATTGGAAGGCAAAAAGAAAATCTAAACAAAATATATTCATGAATTTAAAGAAATTATATTTTCTAAGGGGTTGTTGCTAATAAAAAGATGACAATTGTTCCAAGATTAATTGGTAAATTCAGTGGAATTCCAACAAAATTGCAACTTGGAAATTTGACAGATACTAAAGTTATTTTAGAAGCATCAATACAATCTTGAAGGAAAATGAGGTTATACTTACTCTACCAGATATCAAGATTTAAAACAAAGCTTTGGAAATTAAAACAGTGTGAAACTGGCATGCAGATAGATAGTTCTACCACTGGAACATAATAGCCCAGAAACACACCCAGTCATATATAGAAACTTAGTAATAGACAGAGGTAGCAATCAGTGGGGAGAAGATGGCCTCTGTAATACATGCTGGTACATTTGGCTGTCCATGAGGAAGAAAAAATTAAATTAGATACTTATCTCATACAGTGCATAAAAATAAACTCTAGGTGTTTTGATGATATAAATGTGAAAATGAGAATATCTCTATGGCCCCTTAAAAAAAGACAAAGGACAAGTTAATATTTGCATTAAAATCTAAAACTTACAAAAGGTACCATAAACAAGTTAAAAGTCAAGACAAAGACTCAAAGAAGATATTTCTGACCCCATATCACTGGCAAAGGACTAGTAGTATCCAGAATATACCAAGTTCATAATCTGGTATTCATAATACACTGACCTCCTTGGTAGATTAATTTCATCTGTTTACTTGTCAGTCATATCCTCTCCTTCCCTCTTCCCAAACACAGGAGACTGTAAGCATCTCACAGCCAAGAATTTAGCACAGTGCCTAATGATTTGAGAAAGGGAGGAAAGAAGCATACTCAGATCTATATCATAGTTTATTTCTTATTAATGCCTTTTAAGAAGATCAGTTTTAAAATAGAGAAAAACATTAAAAATAAAAAATATAGCACTTTGGAAGGCCAAGGTGGGAGGCTCACCGAGGAGTTTAAAACCAGCCTGCAACATAGTGAGACCCCATCTCTACAAAAAACTTCTAAAAAAAATTAGCTAGACATGATGATTTGCATCGGTAGCCCTACCTATTAATACTCAGGTGGCTAAAGTGGAAGAATCACTTGTGCCCAGGAGTTTGAGGTTAGTAAGCTATGATTACACCCCTGTACTCCAGTCTCAGTGACAGAGCAAAACCCTGTCTCTAAAAGAATAAAATAAATATATAAATAGAAATGATATCTTGGCCCTACATATATTTTCCTGGCTAGAATATGGTACACAAGGAGTAAAAAGATTCTAACATTTTTAATTCAATTTATAGCTGCATTGGTTGAGGCTTATAAAACAGTAAAAATGAAGGAAGCAGCTGGTGATTAAGAAGTAATACAATTAAGATAAGAAGTAATACAGTATTAAGAAGTAATACTTCAGGTATAGTGTCTGCTTAAACCTCAGATGAGCAAAGATCCAAGAAATATATCCTCAATACTATGAAGGACTTCTAAAGTTCTATTTTGGGAAAAAGACAATAGCAAAGATAGGTAGACCTGCTGCTTATAGAAAATGGTATGATAATTGGCTGACAAAAGATATAATTATTCTACACCAGTTTTGTTTTCTTCTCCAATAAAGTCCAAGGTCTTCATACTGTCAAGGCAATAATAATGTAAAGAGAGAATAATAGTCAAGACAGATAAAGAAATATGGTATGCTTAGCCATCTTACAACAAGTCCAGATATGATATGTGTTAGGGTACTGAAGAAAGATATGGAGGATCTAGTATAAGAACCACCACTGATAGTCTTTTATATATCATAGAGAATAGAAGTAACCAGAAAATAAAACTAGGTTCAAATGACAGAAAATACAGGGGGCCGGGCGTGGTGGCTCACACCTGTAATCCTAGCACTCTGGGAGGCCGA
>VBSM01002608.1:156611520-156621705 GCA_008086735.1 Cheirogaleus medius | reverse complement strand
AAAAAAAAAAAAAAAAAAAGAGTCCCTTTGACATTTAAAACTAGTGTTGGATCTTTATTTTTGAAATAATTCAGAATGTTTTATGTTAATTCCATAATGTCTTAAAGTTATAATTTTAATATTTACATTATATTGAGCTATTCCCCAAAATTGGTTATCTCATCTAATGGGAATCAAAAATTGAATGAAACCAAAATTAAGAGTTGAACTATTTGGTGATGAAAGATTTAATCACTGTTCATAGCACTTTGGATTCTCTTATAAAACTTTCACAGGCTTTCTAGTTTATGTGTAATGTATTAAAATATATTAATATTAAGATATAATGTATAAACACATCATATCTTATATGTAATTTATGTTATAAAATATCCTAAAACATAAAACAGTATTAATATTACTGTTACTATTCTCTCTCTGAACAGTTCATTCATATAAAATTATTGAGGAAGAATTTTTTAAGCTATATTTACAATAAAATCTCACTTCCAAGAATACTTGTTTATTACCACATAACGTTAAGGCATGCCTATGACCTGGAACCCTAAACCTGGTCTAGACTGATCTTCCAAACCATTGTTCCATAGAAGATTGTTCTGGGAGGTAGATGTTAATGGTTATATGTCAGAAAAAAAGCTTTGTGATAAATAAATTGCATAGTATATCCTCTTCCTGGAGATCCACAATGTGCTTTGGCCAATTAAAGGCTCATAAAATTACTGCAGTAAATAAATCTGTTTCACCTTGTGTAACCCATCATTTCCAATACTTAATACAGCACAGCATGCTATTTTCCTGCCACATCTATTAATATCCTACAGAACAATGTTCTTTAGAATAGCAATTTGGGAAATGCTGGTCTAAAGTAATTACTTCTAGTTAAATAAATAATCCATTTTCTCAGACCATTTGCCTCTTACATAATTCTCTCTAGCTAATGAAATCATGTTGGATATTCCCCAAATATGTACCCACCAGATAAAGTTTCTCCAAGTGAGAGTACCCTCCAAGTACCTCAACATTCTATTCATCTTCCAGACCTTTGTAGAATGTGCCCTTATTGTATACTTTTTAATTCACAATATTTTAAGACTTAGAGCTGATGTTTTTTATCCATTACTGTACTTATGTGAAATAAATATTAACATGTTTTTAAAAGTACAATAAACAGATATATGCATATACACACATTCATGTATGTACATATGTGTATATTCTCCTTTTATATGCTCTGCCATACTTAGTGTTCTGAAGGCAATAAATATTTGATAAATGTTGGGAATTCCTGGCCTTTTGGAAAATAAATGTGGGAAATAATCTTACTAAACCTGCTACACTTTTAGTAATCAGCAGAAAGTTTGTGTTACTGTATAAGGCCTGGGCTATGTTGGTGTGTAGAAATATGATATCTTATTGTTTCCATTTTTCTCTAGTTGATACACCAAAATCGGCAAGCTATCTTAAATCAGTTTGCAGCAACTGCTCCTGTTGGCATCAACATGAGATCAAGCATGCAGCAGCAAATTACACCTCAGGTAATGTGAGAAAACCAGATATTGTTAGTACTTCTCTAACCCAAGCAGTATTTCTTAAAGTGTTGACTTCGATGTCTTTGAAATGGTCTGTGAACTGATCTTTTAATGATGTTTATAGTGTAGTTTTCTTCTAGAATGAATTAATAATCTACTTGTGATACTTCTTGCTGATATTTGATCTAAAGCCAGGGGTTCTTTGTTTTGTTTTATTGTTATGGTTGTCATTGTTATTGGATACCTGATGACTAAGTAGAAAACTCTTACTGCTGTACTGAAGAGCACCAGTAATAAGAGGCCTCTAATATGACACTGTGTGAATGGTACCTGAAACCTGATCAAAACCCAGTCATACTGCTAAGCTGTCTTAGCTATTTTGTGTACTCTGCTCAATCTGAACATTAGCATTTTCTAGTTTTCATTTATTTTAAAAATCCTTATATAGAGACCCAGAACCATTGGAACTTTAAACAGAAAAAGAATTAGGTTGCTTTCTGAATGTTATGTAGTATTTACTCGCTACTTTACCCCCCCCACATATTTTAACATTTTTGCTTCAACTGCTTATTTATGTTTTCTAAACAAGTTGATGTAAAAATGTGGCAGATAAGGGATTTTAAAGAGGGTTTAAACAAAACTCTTCTTTCCTCCATAAAATGGACCTACATGGATTTGGGGCAAATATACCAGGAAAGTAATATCAATCAAAGGGATAAACACAGCCATGCATCGCTTAAAGATAGGGATACATCTGAGAAATGTGTTATTAGGTTACTTTGTAGTTGTGCAACCATAGAGTGTACTTACACAGACCCAGATGCATAGCCTACTACACACCTAAGCTATATGGTATATAGCCAGTTGCTCCTAGATTACTAACCTGTACAAAATGTTACTGTACTGAATACTGTAGGCAATTGTAAGACAGTGGTATTTGTGTACCTAAGTACATCTAAGCATAGAAGAGGTACAGTAAAAATATCATACTATAATCTTATTGTACCACTGTTGTATATACAGTCCATCATTGACCAAAATGTCATTATGCAGCACATATTGACAGAAGCTGCTGGTAAGCAGCAGATATTAGCATCTTTATGGGTCAAGATTTGGGTTTCTCTGTCTTATAAATTGTAAATCTCAGTGTTAGCTCATTCGGGGGTAATTAGTTTATAAGGAAACAAGACTCCACTTTTGGAATCTATGTAAAGATGGTTTTTATCAGAAAGTCATATTTCACAGTTTCTTCCAGATTGGACAGTTTCTAGTTGGCAAGTTTCGTTTTAATGGAGCTGTATGCAGATTCTCAATCTAAATTGACATTTTTCTGAAGAAGGCTTTATTGACATCATATGTTGCTTTGCCTGTTAAACTGAAAAGTGATTTCCACCTAATTTTACCGCTTCTTTCCTCATCTATAACAGTATAGCTATTAAACCACTTATGCTAATGCCTGGAGGAGTCTTACACCGCAATAATGATATAAAAACACTAATTTCTATTTATTTCTTTTTACTATTTTATTTAGTCTTACCATTTCCTATTTAGTTAATTATTTTCTTTTTTAATTTTTTATTTTTAGTTATGAGTACATAATCGTTTCTGTATGTTTATAGGGTACATGTGATGTTTTGATAGAGGTATACAGTATGTATTAATCAAATCATGGTAATTGAGGTATCTATCATATCAGGCATTTATCATTTCTTTGTGTTAAGAACATTCCAATTCCACTTTTTTAGTTAAAGTATACCCTAATTTATTGTAGATTACAGTCACTTTACTGTGCTATCAAATATTGCTTATTCTGTCTCGCTATATTTTTGCACCCATTAAACATCCCCATTTTATCCCCCTTCCCCGCCACCCTTCCCAGCCTCTAGTAACCATCAATTATTTTCTTTTTAAGTGATAATTTGTTAGGCATTGAATCCTCGATTTGTGATTCTTCCTTTTTTAATGGCATTTGTAGTTTTTTTTCTGATTGTAAAGGTAGTACATGTTCATTGTAGATAATTTGGTAAATACAGAAAAGTATAATGAAGAAAATGAAAATCACCTAATAATCACATTTTATTCATTTAAATAAAGTAGAGGTAATTATCTCAATGAGAAAAGGGGGCAGCTAAGTTGCTCCATACTAGAAACACAGTAAATTTTTTGTAATTGAAAAAGAGTCTTGGCCAGGTGCTGTAGCTCACGCCTGTAATCTCAGCACTCTGGGAGGCCAAGGCAGGTGGATCGTTTGAGCTCAGAAGTTCGAGACCAGCCTGAGCAAGAGCGAGACCCTGTCTCTACTAAAAATAGAAAGAAATTACTTGGACAGCTAAAAATATATAGAAAAAATTAGCCGGGCATGGTGGCGCATGCCAGTAGTCCCAGCTACTCGGAAGGCTGAGGCAGAAGGATCCCTTGAGCCCAGGAGTTTGAGGTTGCTGTGAGCTAGGCTGATGCCATGGCACTCTAGTCTGGGCAAGAGAGTGAGACTCTGTCTCAAAAAAAAAAAAAAAAAGAAAAAGAATCTTCTTCTTTTTGGTTTTCATGTTTCTCTTAGGAGTTTTTATGGCCTGTATTATTGAGAATTAGCATTGAACCAGTAATAATAGTCAGATATTGTTTTAGCATTTCTCAGCTACTTTTAATCTATATAGTGTACTTAATTCATTTTTTTTCCTTTGATTACTGCTTAAGAGGTGTTTGTTCCTTTTCTGTTTCAGTTTCCCTTGTGCACTGATAATTGCTACATATTTTATTGTCCCAAGCTACTAGGCTTTATCCTACAAGCTTTCCAAGATAGGTAGTGATTATAATAATTTTAATAAGTGAGGGGTTTTTTCTTCCTTTGCAGCCACCCCTGAATGCTCAAATGTTGGCACAGCGTCAACGGGAGTTGTACAGTCAGCAGCACCGACAGAGGCAGCTAATACAGCAGCAAAGAGCCATGCTCATGAGACAGCAAAGCTTTGGGAACAATCTCCCTCCCTCATCTGGACTGCCAGTTCAAATGGGGAACCCCCGTCTTCCTCAGGGTGCTCCACAGCAATTCCCCTATCCACCAAACTATGGTACAAATCCAGGAACCCCACCGGCTTCTACCAGCCCATTTTCACAACTGGCAGCAAATCCTGAAGCATCCCTGGCCAACCGCAACAGCATGGTGAACAGAGGCATGGCAGGAAACATGGGAGGACAATTTGGCACTGGAATCAATCCTCAGATGCAGCAGAATGTCTTCCAGTATCCAGGATCAGGTATGAGGGTCACAACTTTATGTTGCTCTTATAAGTAATACATACAGGCTTGGTCTGTCTTCATATTTTTTGGTTCACTGACATTGACGTAGCATGCTGGAGAGGAAAGACATGGGAGCCAGGAGATCCAGGCTCCAGACTGAGCTCTTGCCACTACATGGTTGATGGTTTGAGGCTTGCTTCCCTTTCATAGCTGAGATGATTGAATTAGAGGATCCATAAGGACATAACTCTAAAATTTTTAACATTTTGTATGCAAAGTACATTCTCTTATTTTTTCTGTCACAGATCTCTGTGAGAATCTAATGAAAGTCCTCCCCAGACAATGGGGTTTAGTACATTAATTCAGATTCGCATATAGTTTTTTCATTGTGTGGGAAATTTTGTTTTTGATAGTTTACATAAAATAATCTCCACAAAGTATCTCAGACTTCTCACTGGTGCCACCACTCTTGGCTGCTGTGGTTGCAGCTTTGTCTGGAGTATCAATCAACTTTCTGGCTTCCAAATGTTGTTTTCTTTTTTAATCTTTCATTTGCACTATCTGTCTTCTATTCTTTTTGTCCTAGGTGATATCTTTTTCTATTTCTTTTCTATCACTTTAAGCTTCTAATAGGTAGTAGCAATAATACACATTTGATTAATCCACATGTTTAATCAAATTTCTGTGCAAAATTAATGGCCAATTCCTGAAAAAAATTGAAATAAATTCTTTGATTATATAAATGAAAGAAAAAAGGTAAATTTTAAGGTTGCTTAAAAATGAATTTCAATGAGATAGGTGCTGTTTGGCTTGAATAAAATGTTGAAGCTACATAGATTTTTGACATGGCAGTATGCTTATCAGCTTTGACAGCCAAATCAATTTAGAGTTTCCATTCTGATGGCAACAAGTGCTAAAATCTTTTGGCTGTCAAATTAAGTATCTAAGAAGATTTATGTCAAAGAGCACCAGAACTCTCTAAGACAGTTTAATCAAAATTATGCCACATTAGTTTCTTTGTCCTCAAGACAATGATGTCACTGATATTATCTGTGTGGGAAAGAAAAGGACTAGGAATCCATTTTTTAATTATTATGGTTGTCTGGACAGGAGTGGCCTTCCAAAGAGTTTTATTTCCATGTGTCCTGTAATTTCTATATACAAAGAATTTAAACATGGCCTTTTCAGTTTAGCCGGCAAAAGCACTTCCTCCAACATGAGAAGACTTCTATAATTATCTGCTTTTCCATTCCTCTCCCAAAATGACAACTTAGCCAAAACACCAAATAGATTTTTAGCAGCATTCATGATATTGATTGCAGAACCTTAAATCAAAAGATTTATCTCATTCATAAGGAGAAAAAAGTAACATAAATGAGCCAAACATTAATAAATTCCTCATCAAATTATTATAAGGATTCTTTTCTCTTAAAAAAGAATAGAAATACTACTTCCATCAATTTCCAGTCATGTACTTTATAATTTCTCCTCTGGAAAGCAAAGAAAGGAGAACTTCATATCCTGCTCCCATTCCTTGACAAAGACACATGGAAAGGCAGTGCTTCAAAGCCCTGGTTCTGATGAAGTTGACAAGATTTCTTTCAGGATTGTGGGTCTAGTCTTTGATCTGTTTTGTGTCAATATAGAACACAGTGAGTTGAAATAATTGAGTGGGTGGAGCTTCCTTCTTTTCCAGTCAGCATGACCGGATGTCTTCCTAGCCATGATAAGTATTCTATCTGGTACCTGGATTTTTCTTCCAGACTAACTTTTGATTAACAAAAAATACTTTTCACAAAATGAGAATTTCTTTGATAAAGTCAGTATTCATACTACAAATAAAACCCAGAAGAGATTAGTAGTTTTTATCCAGTTGCAGACTGAAATGAAACGGCTAGGCTATCACTTCTTCCTTGAACTGCTTCAAAATAACACTGGAAATATTGTTCATTTTTCGGGAGAGAATAAGAACATGTAAAGATACAATGTTTTTAATTTCTTCCACTACTGTAAATTATAAACATGCTCCAAGAATGATCAGCAATCTGGTAGAGGGCTTTAGGATCAGGTTTTATGTTGTCACAAATTCAAGTTTTGGAAAAGTACCAACCTGTTCAAATCAAGCCTTCTCAAAAAAACCCAAAAAACAAAATAACACAGTTTATTGTAGCTTAAGGAAATCCAGATATGGGGGCTCTTTGGCCTTTGTTGGTTTTATGCTTCTATTGCCAATAGATTTGCTGCACAAAAAAATACTAAAATATATGTGTCCCTGTGTGTTTCAGGGTTTGGCAAACTAAGGTTCATAAGCTTAATCTGGCCCACCTGTTTTTGTAAATAAGTTTTATTGGAACACAGCCATATTCACTAGTTTATGTATTATCTATGGTTGGTTTCACACAGCAGAGTTAAATAGTTACAGAAACATTATGGCCTGCAAAATTGAAAATATTTACTATCTGACCTTTACAGAAAAATTTCACTGATCCCTGCGTTAACTGATGACAGTAAAACCAAAGGATGACTACATTATCTTTGCTCTACATCCTTTGCTTTGGCATCTTTCAGCTTAATATAGGCCCACATTAAATGAAGGAACATGTAAGTAATAGTAAAGGCAGAGTATGTTTTCTTATATTTCTGAAAACAGAAAACTACTATATCATCATGCAATGTTGATTAGTGCACAAGAACAGAATTAGACATTTAAAAGTTGTTTTATAATAAGGCAATATTCAAAGTAAATATGGGGAATTTTTTTTATTTTATTTTATTTTTTGAGTCAGAGTCTCACTCTGTTGCCTGGACTAGAGTGCCGTGGCGTTAGCCTAGCTCGCAGCAACCTCAAATGCCTGGGCTCAGGCGATCCTTCTGCCTCAGCCTCCCGAGTAGCTGGGACTACAGGCATGCGCGACCATGCCCAGCTAATTTTTTCTATATATATTTTTAGTTGGTCAATTAATTTCTTGCTATTTTTAGTAGAGACGGGGTCTCGCTCTTACTCAGGCTGGTTTCGAACTCCTGACCTTGAGTGATCCTCCCTCATCGGCCTCCCAGAGTGCTGGGATTACAGGCGTGAGCCACTACGCCCGGCCAAATATGAGGAATTTTTTTAACATTGTGCCCATTAAGTGTATTCCTTGAAGCCCATCTAAAGACCTTTCTTCCATGAACTACTGCAAACATGCTACTCCACCCTCTCCTCCTCAGTGATCTCATCTACTTCTGGGGCTTCAGGGACCTCTGCATGCTAATGACTCCATTCTCTATCTCTGCACTAGATCTCTCAGCTCATGAGTAGGGCTGCCTACTAGATAGACATACTTGCATTTCCACCAGCACCCAAACTCAACTTGTCCAAAGCTTGAGTTAGACTCATCAACTCCACTTCCACATTCTTACCTGCAGCCTTCTGATTTCAGGATTGTTCTTTTTTAAGCACCAAAAGAGGCAAGAAAAACTTCATCTTTCTCTGCTGCACCCCTTTTAATATAAGGATTTGTTCTGTAAAATTTGTATTTAGTCAAAAGGAGGCCGCACTTAAGGATTTAGAAGGCCACATGTGACCGTAAGGCCACAGCACGAGTTCTCCACCCCTGCATGAGGTGACTTTTACTTCTAGGGCTTTGTCCATCCTGTACCCTTTGTCTAAAGTATCCTTTCCTCACTTGTCTCATTCCTGTACCTCCCTCCTCTCAGGTGTATCTCCTCTGGGGAGCCTTCCCTGACACTCCCAATCATAAGCACTCACCACCCTGTCATATAACCACTTGTTAACCTAACTGCCTTTCTTTTTAAACAGCAAGTTCCTTGCATGAGCAAAGTGTGACCTTATTAATCATTGTTTCTCCAGTGCTTAGCGTAGTGATCTGGTACTGAGTAGTTGCTTAGTGAGTCTTTGAAGAAATAAAGAAAAGAAGTATGAATTCTAATTTTAGTTGCTGCAATCAAATGGCTGCAATACTAGTTATGGTCCAGCAGAAAGACTTAACATAGTCTAGGCAAACATAGAATTGTAGAATTTTTAAACTAGGAGGAACTAGATTATTTGATCCAAGTTATCCAAAGTCCAGTATAGTGACAGAACTAGGACCAGGACTCTCACTATTGTTCTAAATTCATTATCCGTTATAACTGTTCTTTCTACTAAAACTAGGTCATTTCACAGAGGATTTTTAGAGCAATGAAATACTCTGTGTGACACTATAATGGTGGACACATATCATTATCCATTTGTCCAAACCCATAGAATGTACAACACCAAAAGTGAATCCTAATGTAACTATGGACTCTGGATGATAATGGTGTGTCAGCGTAGGCTCATCAGCTGTAACAAGTGTACCACCCTGGTGGGAAATTTTGATAATCAGGGAAGCTATACATGTGAGGGGGGCAGGAGGTTTGTGGGAAATCTCTGTACCTTCCACTCAATTTTGCTTTGAACCTAAAACTGCTCTAAAAAATAAAATCTTTTTAAAAATAATAAAAAGACCACTAAAAAATAAAAAAAAATCAAAACAAAAACAACAACAAAACTTGTCGTCTGATAGGGAAAGTTATCTGTTCCAACAGTATGTTAGATGAGGCCAGAAAGAAATATCAAAAAACATGCTGATGTACTGGGAGTCTCTTACTTATAGTTTACTTTTGACCCCACAGAAAATTATCCAGAATATGATAAATATGATGAGTATCTTCCCCCTGACATACATACTTTTTCTGAAAGAAATTATTCCATCACAAATAAGGTTAAAAACACATTAAGAACAAATAATTATTTTTTTAAAGAACTACAACTAAAACAGTTAAAATTTAAAATGTAGAATTAATGCAAAGGTAATATATACAGAAATGAAGATGATGGCTAAACAAAAACAAAAAGCTCATAAATGAAAAAAATTTTTCTCTATATATTCTAGGTTAAAACTTCTTACCAGAGATTAAATTACATATAGAGAAAACAACAAGGAGAAAATGTGTAGTTTTGTTTATATAATCTTTACTTTAAAAAAGTCATTAAATGTCAAACATTTAGTGAAAAAAAAAACTATAAAATCTATAATTGGGTCAACTTTCACAGAAAATTTTAAATATTTTTAAAATTATAGCCTACAAAAACCCAAAAATGAACAAATTCACTACATCTCCGACCAGGTTAACCAAACAAAAAAAGATAAAGTTATTATATAAACAGTGATAGAACACAATAGAATATTATACAGGTATATACAATTGTGTTTATAAAGAGACATCAAGGACATAGAAACATGCTTGTGATATAATGATGAGAGAAAGAAGCAGGTCACAGAACTATGCAAGATTTTATAGAGGGCTGGGCACGGTGGCTCACACCTGTAATCCTAGTACTCTGGAAGGCCGAGGTGGGAGGATTGCTTGAGCTCAGGAGTTCGAGACCAGC
>VBSM01002608.1:156596176-156611420 GCA_008086735.1 Cheirogaleus medius | reverse complement strand
AAAAAAAAAATACAGGGTGCTAGCACAACACAAAGCGTATAAAAAGAAACCCATTTTTACTCTTTTAAATTCTTATGGATTTCTACTTTTGGCCAAGGTGGAGTAACAGGACCAGATTTATTCTCCATCTGAAAGGAATAAAATTTCAGGCAAAGTACATTAAACAACGGTTTTTGAGATTGTCCAGATTGTGCTTCAGGGAGGAGGAATCCACCAGGAGCAGGCAGTTTCCCTGAGTTGAAGTAATGGAGCTGTGAGTCCAGTAAGGCCAAGGCAGCTGGAGGTGTCAGGGCACAGTACCAGAGAGGACAGAGCTACACAGAGAACCACAGGACATATGGAGAGTCCCACTGAAAACTTCAGCTGAGAACTGATCAGCGTGTGTGTGTACACAAATCTAGGCCAGAGAAAACTACATGACAAGATTAGAGGGGAACAACCTTTGAAATTCACACAGGGCCAGTTCCTCTTGCTACCTGCCAGAGTAGCAAACCTCATTATTCAAGGAGTATCAAGTAAAATGCTTAGAAGTGTTTTGCCTCAGTAGTAGAGCAAAATAAGCCCTAGACTCAACCCTTTTTGGGTACAAGACCCCCCCAAAATTAAACAGTTTCCATGTAACCTAACCAGAGCACAGACAGAGGTCAAAAATATTGAAAGAAATTTTAAAAATCCAGCACCTAACAAGGTAAAATTCACAAGGTCTTGGAACCTGATTTTCAAAACTACCAAGCATTCAAAAAAGCAGGAAAATACAACCTGTAATGAAGAGAAAAATCAGTCAATCAAAAATGAACCCAGAAATTACACAGATGATAGAATTAATTAACAGGAGCATTATAGCAATTATAAATTTTTTAAGAAATTGGCAAGCTTATCCTAAAATGTATATTGAAATGCCAGTGACTTTGAGTAGCCAGAACAAGTTTGAAAAAGAAGAACAAAGTTGGATAACTTCCTAATTTCAAAAATTACCATAAAGTTACAACAGTCAAGACAGTGTGGCATTGGTACAATAGACATATAAATCACTGGAACAGAATAAAAAGTCCAGAAATAAACTCTTATGGTCAGTTGATTTTTCTTCAACACAACTATATCGGATAATAAGTACTAAAAAGGAACAAACTACTGATAAATGCTGCAAAATGGTTGAACCTCAAAAACATTATGTTAAGTGAAAGAAGGTCAGATACAAAAGATGATGTCATGTTATATTTATATGAAGTATCCACAAAAAGGTGAACCTTTAGGAAAAGAAAGCAAATCAGTAGTTACTTGGGACTGGAAGTGAGAGTGGGGATTGACTACAAACAGACACAAGGAAATTTGGAAGATATTAAAAATGTCTAAATTGGATTGTGCTGATGGTTACACGACACTATAAATTTACTAAAAATCATTGAATTGTGCAGTCACCATGGGTGAATTTCATGTTGTATAGATTATGTCTCAATAAAGCTTTTAAAAAGGGGGAGGAGAACAGAAGAGGAGCTCACAGACAAGACTGAGGAAGAGTAGCCAACAAAACGTTATCATTTTTCATTTTCACACATGGGTTTTTCTTATTTTTTTCCCTTTTCAAGTTACATTTATTATACAAGTAATTCATCATGTATGTTCATATATGTTCTTTACACTTAAAAATTCATGTTAGCAAAAAAACAGGAAAAAATCATACATAATCCTGCTACACAAATCAACATATTAATGAATGGAAAGCATGCTTCCAAACTTATGTGTTTATTTATTTCTTTATATTGAGATTTCCTGCCTTATTTTAAGAGACTAAATTTTTCCCTATTCTGTTAAATAAAATATTTCTAAATATATTGTGACAGATCCTTTGGGTTTTTGTTCTTTTATGGGGTTGATAAATTTATAGTATACTCACATGAATTAATTTATGTCAATTTGTAGGAATGGTTCCCCAAGGTGAGGCCAACTTTGCTCCATCTCTAAGCCCTGGGAGTTCCATGGTGCCGATGCCAATTCCTCCTCCTCAGAGCTCTCTGCTCCAGCAGACTCCACCTGCTTCTGGATACCAGTCACCAGACATGAAGGCTTGGCAGCAAGGAGCAATAGGAAACAACAAGTAAGGGGGCAGTTTTTATATGAGCATCTACTCTGCAGCACGTAAGAACAGCCATGCTTTCATAGACTGATTGTATTTTCACTGTTTAAGTAGATTATTGGTTACTGCCATTTGCATAATAGAAGACTGAATTTTATGTTATTGGCAAAGAAAAATAATGATTTTTAAATCTTTTAAATATCCAGTCATTTTTAAGGCAAATTTGTATCTATAGTACAGAAAAGTGATCTAGTGCCCCCAACCTTTCTGTCCTACCCCCAGCACACCCGAAGAATATCATTAAGTCCCATCAGTAACAGAGCTGCTCTGGGACAGATGTAGAAATGGGTACTTTTTTAAAGGTCTTTTTTTATAAGAACACTTAAAAATCTTACAAATCTAAAGCAAGAATGGCAAAATGCTGGAATTCAGTAGAGCTGAGTAGTGGGCACACAGGTTTCATTTTTCTCATTGTATTTGAAGACTTTATAACAACAATGAAGGGTTTTAAGACTTCTTGGGTCATTCTACCTTACCCCTTTTTGAATCTCTAGATTTTCAGTGGCCTTATCTTACCCATTTTGCTCAGAATTATCTCACTAAAGTCTTTTTTTTCCCCCCCAAATTCTGGCTGCTGAACTTTTCACACATCACTTGAGTTTTATAAGTATTTTAATTTGGTTGTGTCTTGGTTCTAATGACAGGGAAGCTGTTTAATCTGACAACATAATAAGTAAGGTAGTTAAAGTTGAAAACATAAGACTATATTCTTTTAAAGTTCATTGAAAGGTGAGAGAGGAAGTCTTCCTGTTAGAGAACTATGTAGCTCTCAATGAGGGCCATGTATAAAATTATTTAGAAACAGAACTGTCTCTGTAACATGCAAGAGGAATTTAGTCTCTGGATGTATTCTTATCCCAACTTCCTAAACAGTCTTTAGATTCCATGGCCTATCATTGTAATTACTTCCTTATGGGCACTCTCAACCCCCTTGCTCAGCTCCCTCTGTTGCTCTTGTGCCTGGCAAAATTCTCCCTAATGAAATCCAACTAAAGTCTTGCTCCACACTCTACCTAAGCGTGGAAATATAGCTTGCAAGAAACACAGTCATGCTGACATGTCTCACTAACGTATTTCTCTGCTCCCCTTTACAGTTAAGTTCCTTAAAAGACTATACTGTATCCATTTCTCTTACTCCTTGTTGAACCAATCGGGCTTCCATCCCTACCACTCTACCAGAAGTGTTTTTGTCAAGGTAGTTAATGTCCTTTTCAGTGCCAAACACAATGTTCATCAGTAGCATTTGACATATTTGAGCATTCATTCTTTCTTAAAGCTCTTTCTTCATTTGTTTCTGGAACAACTTTCTCTCTTGAGATAGGTGACACTCCTCCTATCACTGAGTGTCCTTGAGGATCTTCCTCATCTCCCTGACCTCTAATAGAGGTCCCCAGAGTTCATTCTAGGGCCTCTTCCTCATACCCGCACACACACCCTTGGCTGTATTGCCCACTTTTGCCACTGTATATGCTTATTCCTATGTTTATTACTCCCAGATTTAAATCTCCAACTCTGATATTCCCCTTAACACCAAACTGTATCTCCAGCTGCCCACTTGACATCTTCTCATAGAAGTCTAATAGACATCTCAAGCTTAACATGACAAAAGCTCAAGTGATACTCTCCCCAAACCTCCTCTCCTACTTTTTCCCATCTCAGTAAATGACAACTCTATTTTACAGTTGTTCGGAAGAAAAACCTCTTCTCTTTCTCTCACATCCCACATCAAACATATCAGCAAACCCTGTCAGCTTCTTAGCAACTCTCCCTTCTTACCTATTCCACTTTTACCCCTTAGCACAAGCCACCACCATCTTCCTGGGCTCCTGCAGGAGCCTCCTGTCTCCCCGCTTCCACCCTTGCTCCACTGTCGCTTAGTCTCTACAGGGTAGCCAGAAAGCTGCTTTTAAAACATGCAGCATTATGTCCTTTACTCACAGCTCTCCAATAGCCCCCCAAGTACCCAAAATACAAAATGGGGCCCATAAAGCCCCATATATATCATCTTGCTCCTGGATACCTCCGTGACCTCATCTGCTATTCTCATCACTCACTCTGCCACACTGGCTGCTTTTTATCCTTCTGTTCCTCCAGTGTGCCAAGTACATTGCAAACTCAGGGCCTTTGCATTTTTTAATCCCTCTGTTGAAATGTTGTTCCTTCAGTAGCCACATGGCTTGTCTCTCACACTTCAAGTCTCTCCTTAAATGTCTACTTATTAGACATAGACTTGTGTCATGGGACAGTCCCATTGCTTATTAGCATTTTATTTATTTATTTATTTATTTATTTTTTTGAGACAGAGTCTCACTCTGTTGCCCGGGCTAGAGTGAGTGCCGTCAGCCTAGCTCACAGCAACCTTAAATTCCTGGGCTCAAGCAATCCTACTGCCTCAGCCTCTCGAGTAGCTGGGACTACAGGCATGTGCCACCATGCCCGGCTAATTTTTTCTATATATTTGTAGTGGGCCAATTAATTTCTTTCTATTTTTTAGTAGAGATGGGGGTCTCGCTCTTGCTTAGGCTGGTTTCGAACTCCTGACCTTGAGGGATCCACCCGCCTTGGCCTCCCAGAGTGCTAGGATTAAGGTGTGAGTGCTCAGCCCTGCTTATTAGCATTTTAAAGATTGAGAAGTCCTGTTGTTTAACCTTTTATTTCTCTGACTTGTTTGGCCATGGACTCCTCCCTGCTTGTTAATACCTGTAATATCCGAGGAACCCACTCTGGGCCAGAGTCTTCATCCTCTTTTGCCCAAGGATTTAGTGACTACCAAATACTGGTGCTACCCTGAGAAAACTGTGATAACTACCACGAGACGGAGAAGCAGAGTGAGGAAGAGGGCCTGTGAATACTGGACTTAAGGTGCCAGTGAACCCAGCTGTCTTTCCAGGACCTGGGGACAGTGATGATTGAGGCTGCAGAAGGGCTTGGTCATCTTCCTGTGATGGAAGAACCTAAAATGGAACTATTGGCAGGAGCAGTTTGAAATAACTTAAGCTAATGTGCATTCCCAAATATAAATTTGAAAGGAAATTAAGCCCTAAACTTTTTTTCATGAAGTATGACATCATTGCAGTCCTTGAAGCTTCTGCATGCATTCACTTACACAGCCTTGCTCCTCCACTGTGGTGATTTATGTATCAGTTGACAAATGAGCATTGTCTAAGGCAGAAATGTTCTCATTAGAAAATGAGCATAGATTAATAGGGTTTTTTTCCCTCACCTTTAGATGTGGGAACACTGTGCCACAAGCATACACACTGTGCAGACATTAATGGTCCACAGATGCATTATTGACCATTTCCTAGGCATATTTTCTGAGGGCATTTGTGTTTTATAATTACTTGGGGGGGGTGGGAATTTGCTACCTTTCTTAGACATGATGAATAGGCTGTTTCTTGGCCTGTTAATTTCAGCATAATTACCTTAATCTACTGGAAGTTATAAATGTCAGTACATCCTACTTACCACCTCAGTACTAGCAAGGAATAGATAAACAATGATGGGGAAAATCATTTTTGAAATCAGATTATCTAGAATTAACATTAAGATAGGTGGAATTGGCTGGGCGTGATGGCTCACCCCTGTAATCCTAGCACTCTGGGAAGCCGAGGCGGGTGGATCGCTCAAGGTCAGGAGTTTGAAACCAGCCTGAGCAAGAGTGAGACCCCATCTCTACTAAAATAGAAAGAAATTAATTGGCCAACTAAAAGTATATAGAAAAAATTAGCCAGGCATGGTGGCACATGCGTGTAGTCCCAGCTACTCGGGAGGCTGAGGCAGAAGGATCACTTGAGCCCAGGAGTTTGAGGTTGCTGTGAGCTAGGCTGACACCACGGCACTCACTCTAGCCTGGGCAACAAAGTGAGACTCTGTCTCAAAAAAAAAGATAGGTGGAATTTTGCCAGCAGTTTATTGTTAACAGTTGATGTATAATCATAAAAATATTTGGTGTTTTGTAGAACCTATGAAAGATAAAACACATACCATTTTCCTTTAGATGTGTATATCTGTATCACTGAGAATTTTCAGGGTTCAAATATAAAGTTTCAAGGTGAATTTACTTGGAGTTTATTTTATACCATTCTATTTACTAATAAACTGATTTCACATTTGAGATCTTTGGTAAAACAACAGTCCAGAACTTGGCCGTGAAGAAGGAAGTCAGTAAAACAAGCCTCTGAAAAACATAACTGCACTTGTATTTTGCTTCCTAGAAAGGACATAGAGCTATCTATGTTGAGGCCTGAGAAGACCTTTGAAGTCTTTAACAAGATTAAATTTGCCAAATAAAACATTTGGTTATATACATCTGGTTTCCTCTTAGTTTATAGCATATTGAAAGCACCCAGAAGCTAAAACCTTGAGAAGTGACAGCAAGCTGTAGGACATTGAATAAAGGCTCTCAAATTATAATGCGTACAAATAGTTAGAAATGTACCTTTCTGTACCCACCCCCAGAAAATATGATTCACTAGGGCTCAAGTAAGACCTAGGAGTTTCAATGAGTCTCAGGGAATTCTCTTAAATGATGTCTGGACTACATTTCAAAAAAACATTGGCATAGCTACAGAGTTCAAAATATATCTGAATTATATTCAATCCTTATATATTGTAATAAGATACAGTCTTACATGTAACTTAAGGGTGTAAAATATTTTATTTGGAATTCTATCTAATAATTTACAATCAGAATCCAGTCACATCATTCCCATGTTCATGATCAGTGGATGTAATCTGGATTGTTTTTGAGTTAACAGTGTGTTCAGTCAAGCTGTCCAGAACCAGCCCACACCTGCACAGCCAGGAGTGTACAACAATATGAGCATCACCGTGTCCATGGCAGGTGGAAACACAAATGTTCAGAATATGAACCCAATGATGGGCCAGATGCAGATGAGCTCTTTGCAGATGCCAGGAATGAACACTGTGTGCCCTGAGCAGGTAAGTGGCACAACTCACATACACCATACTATACTACAGTTCATTATTCCAAGGAAAATCATGTATGTTGGCAGTTACTCATCAGAAATACCCACACTTCTTTCCCACCATCTTTTGATAATTAATGGCCCTTAAGATAGACAGTAGAAATTTTTGACAGACTTTGTAAATAAGGTTTTAGTCTTAGGAGATTTTTGGTGGTGTAGATTTATTATAAAATGGTACGTATAATACATTGGCTTGGAATACCCCTTTATATTCTGAACACATTTCTTTGTCTCTCCCTTTTAATTCAACAAGCATTTATTCAGTACTTACTATGTACAAAGATAGCCTTGTGGGGCATTTGTTTTAACAAGTTGGGGAGATACAACATGAACTCAGGGTTAGTTAAATAATATGACAAAACCATGTAAGAGATGGACCATACATACTTATGTCAGATGAGGATTATGTACAATTGACTGCTGAGGGTTTAAGAGAAAGAGGGCTTGGTCAAGAAAGGCATCATGGAGAAGTTGCCTAAAGGAAGAGAAAAAGTTTTGATTATTACAGCATGACCTAGGCAGAATTAGAGGTTGAAAGCCTGATGAATGTTAAGGAGATATTTATATTAAATTTAGAGCAGAATTTATTTGGTAAGCTTCTTGCATATTTTACATGTCATCTAAGTGTTTTAAGTTTATCCTGGAGCCTCCTGCAGATTTTTAGGAGAGAATGGCTAAATTCAAAGTGATACTTAAGAAGATCATTGGAGTAACTCCCTAGAGTTACTATTCTTATTCAATCAGCAACCACAAAGTAGACTGTGGTGACTAGACTATTACCATGCAGCCATAATTTATAGCAAGTTATAAAAATGTACAAACACTGGTTACCTTTTGTATAGACTTCCTTTTTGATGTGATTTTTAAAAAAAAAACAAACCTATTTTCCTCCTTAGTAAGCCTAAGGAGGGTAGTAGGGAAACAAACAAAAAAAACTTTAAGTGATCTGTATCTTACAGCAAAGTAAAAGAACTAAATAGGATTGTTTCTTGTTACCTTGTTATTCAGTTATGAAAATTATTTACTATCTCCATTAGATTAAAACAAAATAACTCAAAAAATGAATTAGGTAAAAATATTATATTTAAAATGAGTTTCTAATATAGTTGGGTCTTGCTTTTTTATTCAGCTCAACAATCTGTCATTTAATTGTTGTGGTTAGTCCATTTACATTTAACATGGTTATTGATATAGTTGTATTTAAATATCTCATTTGTCTTTTCTTTGTCCCATCTTTTGCCTTTGTTTGTTTAATTGAATATTCTTATTCATTTTATCTCCTTTGCTGGATTATCAACTATATTTAACTGTTATTTTAGTGGTTGCTATAGAGTTTATGGTATATATCTTTCACTTATCACAGTCTGTCTTCAGGTGATAATATATCACCTCATGTATCATATAAGAACCTCACAACAGTATATTTCTCCCTTCCTGTGCTATTGTTGTCATAAATATTATGTCTATATATGTTATATTTCCCCACAGTATATTGTTGTTATTTTTACTTTAAACAGTCAATCATATTTTTTAAAATGTGAATAAGAAGTTTTTTATATTTATCCATATAGTCAGCACTTCCAGTTTTCTTCTTTGTAGTTCCAGATTTCCATCTGGTATTATTTTCCTTCTGCCTGAAGGTCTTCCTTTAAAATTTTTTATAGTGAAGATCTCCTGTAATAATTCTTTTAGCTTTTGTATGCCTGAAAATGTCTTTGTTTCACTTTCATCTTTAAAAGTTCTTTCCACTGAATACTAGGTTGGCAGTTTTAGTTTCAGTACTTTAAAGATATTGCTCCACTGCAATATGTCTGATCAAATATCTGCTGTAATTTTATCTGTATTCCTTTGCACATGATTGGTATTTTTCCCCTCTCTGGCTGATTTTAAGATTTTTCTCTTAACTACTATTTTTAAACAATTTGGTTATGATATGCTTTGGTGTAGTTTTCTTCATGTTTCTTGTTCTTGGGTTCATTGAGCTTCTTGATTCATGGGAGTATAAATTTTGTCAAATTTGGGAAAATGTTAATCATTATTTATTCAAATATTTTTCTGTTACCACTACCTGCCCCCAATCAGAGACTCCAGTTACAGGTATCTAGGCCACTTGAAGTTGTCTCAGAGTTCACTGAGTCTCTGGGTTTTGGGGTTTTTTCGGGGGGTGGGATAGGGTTCAGTTATTTTTTCTCTCTGTTTTTCATTTTAAATAGTTTCTATTGTTATGTCCTTAGGTTCGCTAAGTTTTTCATTTGCAATACCTAATCTGTTACTTTTATCCAGCAGTTTAATTATCTAAAAGTTATATTTGGGTCCTTTTTAATATCTTCCATGTCTTCAACACATCTTTCATATCTATTCAGTCTTTCCTCTTCTTGAACATATGGAATACAGTTATTATAATAACTATTTTGATTTCCTTAGCTATCATTTCCATCATCTGCATCATTTGGGGGTTTATTTCAATTGATTGGCTTTCCTTTTCATTAGGGGTAATATTTTTCTGCCTCTTTGCGTGCCTGGTAATTTTTTATTGAATGCCAGACATATGGATTTTACATGGTTAGGTTTCTTGAAAACAGTTTGCTCCTTTCAGGACTTGCTTTTTTGTTTGGTGGGACCAAAGCAGTATTTAATGTAGGGCTAATTTTACCTTACTATCAAGGTAAAGCCATTCTAGTATGCTACCTAATACTATGTGAATTATGATGTTTTTCTTTCTGTTTGGTGAGATCAGGACCTATTCTCAGCCCTTTGTTTGTCTTTGGGAATTTTTCTGTGTCATCTCTTCAGGTGATTCATTCCCCTGCATTTATAAACTGATCAGTACTGAGCTACAGACTTGAAGTCCTCTGCAGGTCCCCAGAGCTTTTTCTCTGGCCGGCTCTCCTCTGATATTCCACCCTTTGTATTACAGCTGTATCTTCTTAACTCAGGGAGCCTACCAGGCTCTGTCTGGGTTCCCTGTCTCCATGCTGCAGCCTGGACATACCCTCCAGGCAGGAGGCTGGGCAGTTACCACAGTAGGGACTCCTGAATTGTATCCCAACTCTTAAAGATCGCTGTCCTTCATTGCCTTTGTCCAATGTCCTGAGTGCCTTTGTTTCACATATTTTGTCCAGTTTTTTCGTTGATTCAAGCAGGAAGGTAAGTTTGATCAAAGTGGAGTCTATTGCTAATTAACTTGTATGTGTATGAGAGAGAATTAATTTTTTATTAAAGTATCATATGGAAGAATATACCAGAAAGTATACAACCTAATGAATTTTTACAAACTGAACACACCCAAAAAACTGGGGTCACCAGCACCCCAGCGATTCCCCTTATGTTCCCTTACACACTATTCAACCCCACAAGGGAAATACTACTATCCTGACTTCTAACAACACAGTAAATTGCTAAGCTTTTATTTTTGCTGTCCTCCTATTACTTTTCTCTCAATGAGATTATTTTTCAGCGAGATTGTTTTTCATTGAAGAATTTGGTCTTAAACAACTAGCTAATAATTTAGTCTTGTATTTATCTTTAATAGATAAATGATCCAGCACTGAGACACACAGGCCTCTACTGCAACCAGCTCTCATCTACTGACCTTCTCAAAACAGAAGCAGATGGAACCCAGGTCAGTAAGAAAATTCTAAGCCCAGAGCTGCCAAAGGTACTCTAGATACACAGAGGATGTTGTGTAGCATTGTTAAGAGCCTGACCTTGGGAGTCAGACCTGGGTGTGAGTCCTGGCTCTACTCTTCCTAGCTGTTTCATCCTGGGCATGTTACAGAATTTTCCCGAGCTGCTGTATAACCAACCACACAACTAAGATACCTGCTTATAGGATTGTCAAGATGGTTAAATGAGATAAGTTTTCAGAAGGTTAATTCAATGCTTAGATAGGATAAAAGGATCACAAATGGTAGCAACTAATTGTTATTTTATAAATAAACACAGTGCTAAAATTCATCTGTCATCACAATACCTCAAAAGATCTCAGTAAGTTTAGATAAAACAGAGTGCCTGTGGTGTGCTCTGCCTACTTAGAAGTATGTGTGGCCACTTTCCTATTTTAACCTACCTTAGAAATTTTAGAGGGAGGTTTTAATTCTCTTTGGTAACTATGAGTTTAGTCTCTCTGTAATTGTTTTTTTTTTAAACACAGGCATTATGCTACAGATGGAGATAGGAAAAGACATAAGATATGTTCCTTGCCCTTTAGGCGAACTGTGGGGAGAAGTGAGGAAAGGAAGTTTCATTTGTGAAATGCTTATGATTTGCCAGGCACTGTGCGAGGCACTGTGTGCTTTGTTTCTTTTAAGCCTCACTGCAACGCTATGAAGGAGGTAGTAGTCCTTTTCTTCACAGATGAAGAAACTACACCATTCACAACGCTGGAAGAGGAAGAGCTAAGGTTCAAACTCAGGTCTTTCTAACACCAAAGTCCATGCTGCTTCTGCCATACCACTTAGGGCATGTTGAAAGATAAAATATATAGACCTATGCACATAAATTGTCACATAACCAAAAAGAAGGCAAACTATCCAATTTATATTACAAGTAACAAGAGCCATAAACGTCCAAAGAAAGGAGAAATTGCTGAGATGGTCAGAAGAGCATTTACACAGGAGAAGGGACTGAACTGGGCCTTGAAGGACAGTTCTCAAGGCGAAGTGAAAGAGAAAGGTACGGTAGTTGTCAGAGTCTGGTGCAGGGGTGGATTGGAAGTTAGAGGACACAAAGAGAGAGAAATAATAATATCTTAAATATCTTAGCATTGTCCTGGGAAACCAAATCTACTGATTTGGTTTGTAATAAGAATTCATAAGAATGGAAATTGATAAAGTAGATTGGGGCATATTTCAGGGACCTTGAATGCTAAACTAAGGGATTTGGATTCACTTCTACAGATGAAGAGTCCTCCTTAAGGGGAACAATGGTAAAAGTACTAGTTTAGGCTTCATCTTGGGGTGGAGGAGATGAAGGAAGGCACACTGGACAACTAGCTCAGGAGGAGAAAGATCAGTTAGGAGGCTCTGTCTATAGTCTGAGCATTAGAAGGTACGATTTGTGTCCTGTGAGGGTAAAGAGAAGGCATTTTGAGATGGGAGAAATGAAGAATCTTCATTCACTAAGTTTCCAAAAGTCTCACATCCACAGAGACATGTACTGGGCAGCTCACCAAATTCGTTTAAACAAATCTTCAGAGGTTGGGACTCAGCTCTCACACCATTCTTCTCACCTGGCAAATCTAAAGCTTTGTGTCACACGTTACCTATCTAGGAAGGTGTGGCAATATATGAAGTCCATTGAGGTCTGGTCTGAGGTACCCCCTTTTAAGTAACTGTTCAAATGGCTGAAATGTGCTTTAGAGTTTGCTTTAGTCTTTTCAATTTTTTTTTTAAATTTCTAAAATACACTATCTTTTAAAAAGTATTCTTTTGAAAGAAACAGAATTTTCTCTCTAGTTTTGTTTTTTGTTTTGTTTTGTTTTTCAGAATATTACAGGGGTACACTTTGGTTACTTATATTGCCTTTGCACCGCCTGAGTCAGAGCTACAAGCATGCCCATCCCCCAGCTAGTTTGTTTTATCATGCCTTTTTCAAGATTTTTGTTTTTAAGTATTTTTGGACAAAAACACTTTATGCCTTGTCCTAATATTTCATATGTAGAAACATGTAAACATGAATTTTTTTTTTTAAGAGACAGAGTCTCACTGTGTCACCCAGGCTGGAATACAGTGCAATCAGAGCTCATTTCAACTTTGAACACCTGGGCTCAAGCAATCTTCCTGCCTCAGTCTCCCAAGTAGCTGGGACTACAGGCACACGCCACCATGCCCAGCTAATTTTTAAAAATTTTTTTGTAGAGATGGGGTCTCACCATGTTGCCCAGGCTGGTCATGATCTCCTGGCCTCAGGTGATCCTCCTGCCTTGGCCTCACAAAGTGCTAGGATTACAGGTGTGAGCCAGTGCACCTGGCCTGAAATTTTATATGTTGATTTTATTTTTTAATAAATCAGTCCTTCAAAAGTATTATCGTTTGTGCGGACAGTATGTTTCAGTAGCATGATCTTCTTTCTATTATAGCCTGTCATGGAATCTCTGTTTGCTCCAATGTTTTCATATTTCCCAAACAGAAGCTGGGGAGTGAGTTAGATACAAATACAGAGACAGATGTATGGAGAAGAGAAGAAAAAGACAAGGAGGGGAGGACTGGCGTTCTAGGCGGCTGGCTATAATGGGGAGCTGCGATGGGGAGAAAGCAAGACAGAGGAGAGAACAGGAAGAGAACACAGAGAATAGAGAAGTGGGAAGAGGACTGGTAGGGTGATTGTTGACCTAGCGAGAGAGAGGAAGGCTCAGTGGAGCTCTGGAAGGAAAAGAGTCAGAATGAGAAATTACAGAGCACAACAGTGGGGGAAGGGCACAGAGGCAGCTGGAGAATAGACTCAGAGCATTTGGTGAGTTTTAGATACACAAGAAAGAGCCCAAAGAAAACAATGACAAATGGGAGCCTTATACAGGGTGGGGAGAAGCGAAATTTGGGAAACTAGGGAAAGAGGAGGGTGAGAACAGTGCTGATCTTAACTAGAGATTTAATTCATCAGGCACTTAAAAAGTTCAACTCAGGGCTGTCTGCCTTCTCTGAGAGGGAGTAGAGATGTAAATGGATTAAGAGAATAAGAGACCAGGGGCTGGGCTGAGGTAGAAATTTGATGGTCGGGACATTTGACATTTGGCTAATGAGGGCTGATGGAAAACAACTTTTATTCGATTAGGACAGAAAAGTTTTCAGAAAAGCTGAGTGTAATTATCATAAATTAGTGATAAATAACAAAAAAATTATATCACTAATCTAAAATACTTTATGAACCTATTAAACATAAGGCAAAGTTTGTCAGAAGTTGGAGACACTTAGTTTGATACACTTAGGTGCCTTAAAAGACATCTCCATTCCTAGTCTGGAACATTCACAGTGTGGTATTGGCCTTAATCAGTTCTACAGACAACTTTTTACTAAGTCTGATTGCTAAAGACTAACTTCTGGCTTTGTTTTTCCAATAGAATATGTTAGAGCTATGCAACTTTAGACATTTTTAAGGAATAAGTATATTATTACTGAAAGTAGTTTTTACAAAAGGGAAAATTCACACTGTTCTCAGCTAGTACATTTACTGTTATTTTTAGCTCATGTGTTTAAATGGATTGTCTATCAGGAAAAAAAAGTCAAATATAAAATTGTTCTGCCAATACTTTGCTGTAATTCTAAAGCCAACATGTGAAGGAGCTATGTAAGAATATATTTAGATATTACACAAATCTTTAGGACATTAACCTTAATGTCCTATTATTGAGTTGTGGTGGTTTTATTTTGCTAATACTGGGTTAAAGCCCTTAATTTTTCAGTGACATCATAAAGTTTTTTTATTCTACTAAAGTCATCCATAGAATGGTTTTAAACCAATTTTCCAAGTAGTATGTATTTTTTAAAACCCACCACTGGATACCCAGACTCCTGAAACTGGGCTTTTCCCAATCTTGGCAATATTAGCAATGACACTTACTTTCAGTATTGATGGCAACCCTGTAGGAGGCGTGACCATTCCAATTTTGATTTTATTTTTAAAGTGTGAACTTTCCAGAACCCTGAGCAAAATGAGTGCAGCGATTTTCTTTTTGTAGGACAAGAAGACAGAAGAGTTCTTCTCTGTGGTGACTACAGACTAGAGGAATGCTCTAGTGAGTTTCCACTTCAAGTAGTACCCACTCATAAGCCGGGGGGGCAGACCCTTCTGTCTAAACACATCTTTTATTTGTGTTCCAGCAGGTGCAACAGGTTCAGGTGTTTGCTGACGTCCAGTGTACAGTGAATCTGGTAGGCGGGGACCCTTACCTGAACCAGCCTGGTCCGCTGGGAACTCAAAAACCCACGTCAGGACCACAGACCCCCCAGGCCCAGCAGAAGAGCCTCCTTCAGCAGCTACTGACTGAATAACCACTTTTAAAGGAATGTGAAATTTAAATAAAAGACATACAGAGATATACAAATATATTATATATTTTTCTGAGATTTTTGATATCTCAATCTGCAGCCATTCTTCAGGTCGTAGCATTTGGAGCAAAAAA
>VBSM01002608.1:156574577-156596166 GCA_008086735.1 Cheirogaleus medius | reverse complement strand
AAAAAAAGGAGTTCACTTTTGTTGGGAGATTGAAAGATGTTTTGTTTCTTTCTTTGTAAAGGCCTTGGATATTGAAAAAATTACAAGGCAGAACAGTTGGACAATCTATTTCTTGAGCCAAATTTAATTATTCTTATTTTTATAATCAGTCATTGGCTTCTTATCTGGATGAAGGCTTCTGGAGGAGAACCAAAAGGACAAGTTCCAAGAGGAAGATGAAGCTCCGCCTCTGCCGCTCAGTCCCAACCCTGCCCAGGAAGAAGGGCGCATGGGGCTTTGCCTGTGCCCGTCCACCAAAGGCTGTCACATGTCTCCAAATCAACAGCCCTCCCCTACCCGACCCCAGGCAACTTGTGTGTACAATCAGCTTCTTCTAGCAACTCTGTATCTGTTGGCTTCAAGAGAATATTTTGCCTCCACATACGTACCCCTTCTCCTTTTTTTAAAGATGGATTTAAACCAAGATGCCTCCAGGAAAGAGGATGAGATGAATATATTCACAGAGGAATCCAAAAAATACAGTTTGGGAGAAAATGCAATAATTTTTGATGAGATGAGTGAAGGACAAGAAGTGAGTTCTATCAATTATTGTAGATATAATTTTCTGATTAAATCTGGAAAAAAAAAAGGGCAGCCTGTTCTTTCTGCTTTTATTGTATTAACAGCTGAGGTAGCTAAAGTTATTTAAAATAAAATTAAATTTATGATCCAAGTAGCTTATTTTTCCCTTTAAATCTCTCTGTAAATATATTTGATTTCTTATAGAAATTGATTTCCTTCTGTTTAATTTTATGCTTTTATTATACTCTTGATTTTTCTAAATTTGTGTGTGAAATATAACATTGAATTGCAGTTACATATGGCTAGTATTATTTTGTTATTTTAATAACTGTGATGCCAAGTATGGATTTATTTTGGGTTCAAATCAAAATGCCACTGCCAGAAAGAGCTGTTCCAGCTGAGCTAGAGCACACTGCCCTAGAGTGTCCCTGGGATCATCTAATCAGAAGTGCACAGGCTACTTGTACAAAGAAAAATTAGTACTCAAAATCTTCATTTTTTAAGATTGACTTTGGGAATTTGAATTTTCATCAGTGCAAATGCAGATTTCTCTATCCTGTTCTGAGGCTAATTGGTACCATATTTTCCCTTTGTGTCTTATCACTCTGCCACATCCCATCTCATCCTGGCCTCTGAGTCACGGACCCAGTGAACTGACTTTCTAGTTCTAGAAGTTCCACTGCAAGGCCAGGAAAACTTGAGAAAGGTTTTGTGGAAGAAGCAAAGGTAGACCCCCAGCACTCACCTTCGTCTGCATCCCTGGGCCTATGAAGGATGACAGCGTCTGACGTTCTGCACCAGCTACCTCTGCTTCCACGGCAGAGAAAAGGCCATAAGAACTATCAGTGGAAGAAGAGCATGGACTCAGACTTCAAGGAAGAAGCCATTTTCCCAGGTCCTTCCTTCTGCATCTTACCGCTTGCTAGTTAACAGATAACTCCATTGAACAGCATCTGTTCAGAAACTATACTGAATAAAAAGATTGGTGGAAGGGCTCATGTGGGTAGCAACTATGAAACAGAAATAGGACACTCAGTTACAAACATTATCTCTTTTAGTTTTTCAGAAAATGCACCCCTGATTTCATTCATTTCCAGCTTGAAAGCCCAGCCATATTACTCTAGTCCCTACCAAACTGCTCTAGAAAGTCATTTCCATTTTGTTTGTGATATTTAGACGTGTAGACTTCAGGAAGTTCACCTTTAACTTCAGCATTCCAGATGAAGTTTTCTGACTCAGTGCTTTTGCATAAGGAACTAGAAAAAAAAAGTGGTAAGGAAAATTGGAGATGCTAACATCCTCCCCCATCCCAACTGCACCTTAAAATATGCATGTCACCTTCAAGGTTTTATAATTGCACTGTTTGTTTTATGTATGTACAGATTAAAATTATTGCTACATTTGAGAAAAATAAAATTGCTTGCTTCTATGTAATTCCTGTCATTCCACAGGAAATTTACTTTTCCAGCTACTGAATAGAATTTGTTTAACAACCTCATGGGTTGCCTCTTCATTTACAGGGGAAAAAATGAAACCTACATTCTGCAGAAATTGCCAAAGCCCCAAATGACTAACCAGTAATTAAAGGATAATAAAAGAAAGGATCCCTGAAGCCAAAGATCCTTGAAGTCACCCTAATATGAGCCAGCCTGTTGAAATTTGAGAAGGTCAAAGCGAAATCATGATAGTGGGCCTTGAGGAAATTCTAACTTTGGCTGTTTATCTGATGATTAAACACTCTTGCCCTGCTGTTTCTTGTCCCTGGAGATCTGGTCCAGGCAGCACTCTACAAGATAACCATATCTCTCTTGATTATTGGTTTTTTTAATATACCAACATTTATCGTTATAGATGTTGAATCTTACTTGAGCAGGCTCCCTCAGTGTGACAGTGCATTTCGTAGAAGTTAGGCCCTGTTTCTTGTTTGTGTGTTTCTAAGGCAGCCTAAATCCAGCAACACTTAGCTAAGTAGGGCCAGAGTAAGTGGGGTAAGCAAGTGTGATTCCAGAGGGCAGGGGAGGGTGTGTTTCCCACACACATTCCTACTTGTAAATATGCACAGATTTGGTAGCTGTTGTCAGAAATCATTTATGGGGGAACAAAACCTTTTTTTCACAGTTGGGATAAAGTAAAGATGGTGATGCTTTTAGATGAGGCTGAATATTGATTTAAAGTTACCCTGAGGTAATTGGATTAAGTGGTACACAGGGAAAAACCAATAGAAACTATTAGGAAAAAGTGAGGTTGGAATAAAGAAACTTCACCTCCTTTATGGTTTTGTCTAAGCAAAGTTCCATTCTTAAAGAAGATCTTAGAAATGGTTTCCTAGGCCTTGACAAAGAAAAATAAAGGATAGTTGTCTGCTTACAAATGCCATTGTGCCACTTTCCTTGCTGACATTAACTGCTCTTCCCAGAAGAGCGGATCCACCAGAATGAGGTGAATAGTTGAGAACAGGGTGGATCCGTGACCATTCCTGCACCTCTGAACATCCTGATGATTTACTTAAGCCCATAAATTCTTTTTATTGGAGAAAACTGTCAAAAGAAGCAGTCCTCCATCCAGAACCCTTTCTGCCAGTGCTAAATTAGTTTTATGTACTTTCATGGCCCCTAGAACTCTTAACAAGATTGAAAAAATAAAAAGCTCTGGCCTCATTTACTCATTTGACACATTTTTATTGTCTTTATCCAGGGGACTAGGAATAGGAAAAGATCCCACAGATCTATGGACCCTGGCCTCATGGAGCTTGTATTCTCATGGGGGGACTTAGAGTGATATAATCACCACTGGATTAAGTGGTACACAGGAGAGTTTAAAACTGCTTTGTAAGGTCTCGTCTGGAGGGTGAAGGCAGGCTCGGCTGAGGAAGAAATGGCATTTGAGGTGAGCTGTGCAGGGTGGAGAGAGAGGGCTCAGTGAAGAGCAGAGTGAGGAGAGTTCTGAGGAGCAGCACGTGGGCCTGGAGACAGGAAGGTGCTCCGAGAGCGGGTTTTCTAAATTGCTAACCAGTGTTCCTGAGCTCTCATAAACACGTTATTAGAGTGATGTCAGCTGGTGGGCTGGAAAGTAATTTAAATCAGACATGGGCTCCAGGAGGAACATAACACTAGGCTTTGGGATCCTCATTTGGAAATTGTTCCAGCTGATAGCTAAGGTCTGTTCCATAACTAGCCCTGTCCAGCCAGAAGTGCAGGCCTCTGTGTCTTCTACACGGTGATCTATAGCTAGTGACAGTATTATTAATAAAAACATACCAAAAAAAATAAATTGGTACTGTAACAATGTCTAAGGTGCTGTTAGGTATATAATCTCATTTAGTCCTCTGTAGTCCTTGAGAGAGTTGTTGTAAAGGAAAAAACAAGCTCTAAAAGGTTATGACACAAACGATGCTATTTATCAGTGGAATTGGGAGTTGAAACCAAGTCTTGTGATTGCAAATTCTGGGTTCACTATCCTGGACTGTAAGATTTAGGATGGATTCTGAGTCTGCAGACTTTCATCTCGTTGTGTGACTTTAGGCAATGCCTTCTTACATGAAATAATTTCTAAAAACAGGCTTTGAAAAGACTGGCAAAAACTCAAGGGTTGAGAAGAGAGGACCAGGCCTCCTCTGGAGGCAGAGCCTGCCCAACTAGCTGGGGGTTGTCTTTGGCATGTGTTCAGCAGGGTGTCCCACTGCAATTTGGAAGAAGCATTCTGTCCTGCATATCTAAACAAGGAATGAATGAGGAGCTCCTTTGAACCATAGCTTAGCTTAAAAATTTTTTAAACATCCCCTTAGCTTAAAAGAATTTTGGAAAATATGGTTTCTTCCTGGAGCAGGTAAAAGAATGGCTAACAGAGGATCCTTTATTGTGAGGCAGTGGAATGGTAGGACTCTGCAATTCCTCCTAGGATGTTAGGTTTTTTTAATCAGACCTTGGAAGCGCTCGCTTTTTTCCCTGGCTATTGATCCTTCCACAGACAAAGAATCTTTCTCCTGTGCTATGGAGTTTGGCTCTGGTCTAATCATTTGTGCTTGTCTCAGAACTTTGGTAGTTTGTACAATCAACAGAAGCAAGCAGTGCCCACAGGTATCCATAGCAAACCTGAGACATTGCCTTGAGAAAATAATTAAAATGTTAAAAGGAATAACTTCTATTTCATCAAATTGTCCTCCCATTTAGTGCCCATGCGTCCTAAGGTAAAGCAAAAACCCTAGGCCACGGCTATGGGGCTTGTTCCATTTTTAATGAGGTGCCGTAGTACAAACACCGTGATAGGCAGTGTGGAAAGGACAGAGATACTTGGCTGAAGCTGCTTCCTTCCTAACAATGGAGATTCTACATCAGTCAGGAGGTGTTTATTTCTACTCTGCCAGGCAAGGTACTAGGTTAATAACCCACTCTTACGCTAATAATTTCTCATGTTTGTACAGCACTTTTACGTACATTTGATTTGCAAAATCCTATAATGCAATTACAGGCCTTTATAGATAGTGAAACTGAAGCTCAGGTTTATGGGCAGGTGGCCAAGAAGTGCTGGACCCAAGAGTCAATTCCTGGGATGAAACCTGCCATTGTTTCTACTGCACAATATAAATATTAGAGAGAAAAGCACCACTGGACAATGACACAAAGACTGGGAATCCTGAGAGTTAAAAATTACTCTCTGGAACTCAAGTTCCTTAAAAGCTTGTAGTGGTTTCCATTTTGAAAAAGCTGAGCACTAATTTTGACATTGTTGAAGTACATGTCTTAAGTTTGTGTGAGACTCTCACACAGGCTGCTGTATTATCCTTGAACAGTTTCATCTTTTCTCTTGACCTCAGTACCACCTACATGTCTATGCATCTTAAATCCGCTCTCCTAGCGGGGATCTCTCTCATGAGCCAGTCCTAAATTTCCAACTGGTGAACATTACCACGCGAATCTCACCCTTCCACTGCCAGCACCTCAAGCTTAAGTCCCAAACCAAATAACTTATTCCCCACAAATACGTCCCTGTGTCTCTTATCTGAATTGATTGCATCATCATTCTGTTAGTGGTCATTTTCAACAACTTCCTCCCACTCATCTCACCAAATTGCAAGAAGTTAGCCTTTGTAGAGCCTCATGGCCACTTTCTTCCTGGCCCTGCAAGTCGCTGACCCAGTTCAGGACTCAATGTCTGTCTTCGGATGATTATGATAACCATCTTCTTGCCTCTTCACACAAGCATCAGAGAAATGTTTCTAAACACAGCCCTCAGAATCTAGTGTTAGTGACTGCTTTTCACCCAGAGCCCTCTCTGGTCCCCACATTTCCATGAGCTTTTCCTTTACATTTACTGTGTTGCTGCAGTGTTTGAGCCTCCGTTGGCACATGGTTATATGCACGTCTCTTTTCTCCACTAATTTGTGAACCTCTTAAAGAAAAGGTGCACATCCTATTTCTCCCCCGTCAAAGCCTTCTACATAATAGGATCTTAAATTCTGGTTGAAGGCGGTATTTTAAGTAAGGGAAAATTGCTGATGGACAGACCAGGCAATGAGCTGTCTCCCGGGAGTCTGGATTGCGGAGCTAATGGAAGGTTGCAGTCGTGTCTAAGAGTTCAAGACAGGGTCATGATTTTATCTTGACAATTGTTCCATTTTTTCATGAAATGTGAGTGAATGCAGGTCCTTTTCATGAGAAGTTTTTGAAATCTCACACTCTAGTAGCCTCCACATATTTGGAGATATTGCAGAACATTAGCAGTTATCTTTAATATTCATAAAGCTCTTCGCTTTTATTTATAGATATATGCTTCTTTTAAACCCTTTACACTTCTCAGATATTACCTCCTCACTGAAAATCGGCTGATTGGGTTGACAATCATCTTAATTGAGAAAAGAGAAAAGGCAGATCAGGAGAGACAATCACCTCCAGCCTTCCCTCTCAAAATGTATATATAGCTACTCTCTTCTTTACCTATAATATAATGCTGCTGAGAAGTGATTCATGTTGGAATTAAACAAGAATAAGAGGGCTCCTCGTGAAATTTCTGTTGGGCCTTTAAAACCAGTGCCTCTAAAAGCTGAATGACTTAGAAAGTGAACAGATGGGACAGGTCACTGAACAGAGAGACCTTCCTCTCTCTAACAGGAGCAAGGGTCCTACCTGGGGTTTCTTACAACTGAAGAAACAGCCCAGTCCTGCTTGTTTTTCAAGTCTAAAATAATTTATCATACACCTGCCTGGACTAAATTTTAAGCTGCATATTTCCTGTTCATCTTCCTTTTTAACTTGCAAACTTTTATAAAAAATAAGCATTAATTTTTTTAATTAGCTTCCCATTTTAACATTCTTCTAATGTTAGCGATTATATTTTAAATGATAATTACTTAGCAAGCTAGACTTTAAAGTTCAACCAAAACCAACTTGGAAAAAGGCTCCCTATAGAATATACTCTATTTAAAGACTCATGCACGTCTAAGCTTAGGCTTTAAATTTTCATCCTACCTTCCATCAAAAGCTTTCTTAAAGCTTTTTATTAAGGAAATTTTCAAGTTTATATGAAAGTGGAAAGACTAGTGTAATGAACCAGTTTTAGGTTTTTTAAATCAGTCTTTGATATGTGATTTTTATAACCTCATATAACAAGATAACTTCAGTCACTTTATCAATTTCCAGCTCAAATGTAAGTTGTGGTTAGTCTTCTTGAGAATCTTTAGATTCAAGAATTTGTCTTTTAAAAATTGCACATTAGCTATTTTAAATAATATTTCACAAGTAATTTAGTAGTAATGACAATATATTCAGCAAACAGATAGTGAATACCTACTTTTTGCCAGGTACTATTCCAATCACTGGGACTGCATCAATGAAGAAAATAAAAATCCCTGCCCTCTTGGAGCTTGCATTCTAATGAAGGTTGCTTGACGATCAAATAAGCAAAATATATGGTGTATCAGATGGCAAGTGCTGTGGAGAAAAATAGGGAAGGAGGGATAGGGAGTAGTGGAGGGGAGTGGTCACAGTTTAAAGCAGGAAAATCAGAACAGGCCTTCAGAGAGGTGACACTGAGTGACAACTTAAAGGAGGTGAGATAGTGAACCATGGCAATATGGAGGAAAGAGCTTTCCAAGCAGAGGTGCAAAGGTCTTGAGGCAGGAGCGGAGTGAATGAGAGCAGCAGGAGTTGGCGTCAAAGAGGCCATGAGGGCCAGGATGGGGTAGGGCTTTCTAGACCAAATGAACACTTGGGCTTTAACTCAGATGGACTCCATTGGAGGATTTTAAGCAGGAGAATGGCATGCTGTTACCTGGGTTTTAAAGGGATTACTCTAGTTTTTGTGTTGAGAATTATTAGAGAAGGCAAATGTAGAAGTAAGGAAACGTGTTATGAGGCTATTGCAATAATCAAGGCAAGAGATAAATGACTTGGACCAGGATGGTAGCAGGAGAAATCATGAGAAGGGTTCAGATTCTGGATATATTTTGAAGGTAGAGATAAGAGTATTTGCTGCTGTATCAGATGTGAGCTGTGAGAGAAGAATCAAAAATGGCTCCCAGGTTCTTGGCCTGAGCAACCTGCAGGATGGAATTGCCATTAACTGAGATAGAAGCAGTTTAGTTCATTTTCTGTCATGATAAGTTTAAGATTCTTATTAGACATCTAAGTGATCTCAAATTAACAGTTGGGTATATGGGTCTGAAATGGAGTAATTGGGGCTGAAGATATAAATTTGAAAAACATTAGTATATAGTTGGTTTTTAAGGTCATGAGACTAAAGGATGATTGGGACCCAAGACTCAACTAGGCCATCTAACACTAAATAGTCATGTCAGGTAGTGTTTATTTCAGTAACAAAGATGGTTTGATATTTGCAGTCTACAAGTGCAACTCACCACAATAACAGCAGAGAAAAACCATATGATCATTTATAGATGCAGGAAAGTTTGATTTTAAAATGCCTATTTATGGGCTGGGTGCAGTGGCTCATGCCTGTAATCCTAGCACTCTGAGAGGCTGAGGTGGTAGGATCACTTGAGCTCAAAAGTGTGAGACCAGCCTGAGCAAGAGCAAGACCCCTTCTCTACTACAAATAGAAAAAAAAATCAGCCAGGTGTGGCGGCACGCACCTGTAGTACCAGCTACTCAGGAGGCTGAGGCAGGAGAATCACTTGAGCCCAGGAGTTTGAAGTTGCAGTGAGCTATGATGATGCCACTGCACTCTACCAAGGGTGACAGAGTGAGAGTCTGTCGTCCCCACCAAAAAAAGAAAGCATTTATGAATTGGGGAGAAAAATTAGCAAACCAGTGGCAGAAGGGAAACTCTTTAATCTGATAGAGTATTTGTTGAAACTCAACAAATAACATACCTAACAGTGAAGGTCTAAAAGCATTCCCACTAAAATCAATACCAAGTCAAGGATACCTGTTAAAACTGTTATTATTGTACTTGAGGTCCTAGCTAATGCAATAAGATGAGAAAAAGAATTAAGTGTAAGGATTGCATTGAAAGATACTAAATTGTGGTGATAGTTACACAGTGTTTTCATAGGCTATTGTGTAAATTCATCCTCATAATAATCCTGTTAGGAATTATTCGCGGGTAAGGCAACCAAAGCAAAATTGCAAAGCCATTAAATAGCAGACTGAACCTTTATCTCAAGTCCTCTGGGATTGTCACCTGCCTTGCTCTTTCCATTTGTATCATAAAGAAGTAATGCCATATTTCTTATGGTTCAATTTCCATTCCTGCAGCCACATCATCACAGTCTTGTGCCTTGATTACTTCAAACAGCCTCCTTATATCTTGCACCTGTTGCCAGATGAGTCTTCCTCTTGTACATGAGCAATTCTTCAGAATTCCTTACATCCAATGTTGGGGAGGAGGTAGAATGCTTCATCCCCACTCTTGGTGTTTTCTTCCTTTGCAGTGTGAACTTAATTATTAATTATATAATGCTCCTAGTCTGTTGTTCTACCTTACTCTCCCTCATGGAGGTTACAAGAATAACATAGTTGGTGGACGATTGCCTTTGGTCCATGTTTCTGAGGTTGAGTGGAACCAATCTATTGAAGTTTGATAGATTGAATGTGAGATTTGTCCTCTTTATCCTTTTCCACATGACCAGTAGGAAGCGCTGACGTTGGGGAGAGTATCTGCTCTGTCTATTCACTCTTTCACTTAGGACAGGGAATTAGGAAGCCCATTTAGGCCATCACATAAAGCTATATTTTCTAACCAATTGATAATGAAAGTGATATTTTGTTTTTCTGCTCTTTATCTCATTACTCAAGAACCTAGGTTCAGAACTTGGATGCCACTTATTTAACCCTTAAACTTACCACAGCACCGAGTGCAGTGGCTCACGCCTGTAATCCTAGCACTTTGGGAGGCTGAGGCAGCAGAATTGCTTGAGCCTGGGAGAGGTTACAGTGAACTGTGATGGTGCCACTGCACTCTAGCCCTGGTGACAGAGCAAGACCCTGTCTCAAACAAACAAACCCACAGCTAAAATTCAGCCTTACACCAGCATTCAAAACTATGAACCTCTGGATCTTAGAGAAGAAGAAACTGGTGCTGTGCAAAGCTTGACCTCAGAGGACAGCTAAAACTTGAGAGGCAATCATAGCTGAAGGCAGTGGTTCTCGACCATTTTTCCACACTGACACTTTCCCATCGGTAACAGTGGCTCACTAGTGCCACCTTCTCAACCAGGAAGTAATGAGGAGTGCACACCCCTAGGACAGCATCTCAGAATCCGTGGGGAAGTTGTATGTCGATTAAAACTAAAACAAGCCATCTTTAACATGCCTCTCTAAGAGAGACCTCTGCAGTCTGCCAGAGCCATGAGAGACAGTGACCTAGGCTTTGACCCTCAGCTTTTCGAGTTCAGAAACTCAACTTTGTCAGCTCATCAGTGATAATTGGGCTCCAGGGTGTTGAGTCACACAACTCTCAGTCACAAAGGCTGATTTATAATCCAGAATGTCAATTAACCAATTTAAAATGGAAGATACAGCTTTGCAGCACTTGAACTACTCATGACCCCTTTTTGAACTACCCGCTAGTGTCTACATGGCTGGAAAACCAAATTAGTTACCAACTGTGAGAGATTAAGAAAACTGCACTGACAAAAGACCTGGTGTTCAATCCCAGTCCTGCCATTGACTTTGATCTTGGACAAATCAAAGCCTTTCTGAATTTGTAAACTCTGAGGCAAGGCTGCCTGCATCACAAAGTGGTCAGGATTGATTAGTATGGAAGCACATTGTTAATTATAAAATGTTTTCCAGTTACAAGAAACCTACCAAAGCATAGGAGATTCTTTCAAGGCTATAACTTCTACTCTAGGGCTTGCAACACAGTTTGCTCTACTGAAGAATACATCACTTTCTGTAACATTAGTATGCATAGCCAGATAGGGTGTACTTAGTGCCAGATTCCTGCCCTTGTTTTGAGTCCTTCCTGTAAGCACGTTATACACTTTCATAATGTGTTGATTCTTAATTACACACATTTATTGTTCAGCTTTTAGATTGGCTGCCTCTGAGGCCAGGCTGTTTCTAGGTAGCACCAGAGTTTCTGATTCAGTGTATCTGGTGTGGGACCTGAGAATTTGTACTTCTAACAAGTACCCAAGTGATACTAATCTAGGGAGCAGCCTACACTTCGACAACCAGTGATCTAGTTCAAAAGATAATGATGTTAAGTTAATACTAAAAAGAAAATCTGTTGCTTCCCTGTGTTAATGGAAAAACTCAAACTCTGTAAAATAGTTTAAAGAGGTTTACTCTGAGCCAAGTGTGTGTGACCGACAGACCGGAGCACATGTTTTCAAGAGGTTCTGAGAAAATGTGCCCAGGAATTACATGTAAGATCATAAGTCAATATGTGGAAGGAGTACATTGGTTTGGCCTGAAAAGGTGGGACATCTCCAGCTGGGGTGGGGTGAGGGAGCTTACAGGTGATAGGTGGGTTTAAGGATTCTTTGATTTGGAATTGGTTAAAGACATGAAGCTTTGCCTAAAGGCTTGGAATGTTTTAAGGTAAGGATGTCTGTTAATCAGAGACACCCTCACCAGAAACTCAACTGTTAAGTAAATTGATGTGATTTTAACCTTTGTATATTGGCCTTAGGCCTGTTAATGATTTAGTCTCCTATTGTTATAAAGAATAACTCCAAAAAGGAGAGGGTAGGAATCCTGCCTGACTTCTCTTCATGGCCTGCAACTCAGCTTTAAGGTTTTTCTAGGGTCCCCTTTGCCAAGAGGGAGTCCATTCAGTCGGCTGGGCCTTTAAGATTTTATTTTAGTTCACACCTGCTGCTGCCTTGCGGAAGTCAGCACGTAAGTACCTGGGCTTTCCCCACTTGGGTTGAAGTTCAGCTATGGGTGCTCAGGTCTCTGCTTTAGGGATTTGCTTGAGCTGCTGCCTCCCAGCTATGTAGATGCTCATTTCTGTCTGGCTTCATCACTATGTCCTACTGAAGAATTCAGAAATTAAAAATGTTTGAAAGATGCAGTGTCATCTAGAAACATTTTCCTAATTGGCTTGAATGGAGCTATCAAGGAGTGCTTGCTGGTTCTTGGATGGCATCACTCCATAGCAGAAAGGGAAGTGGACAACTGGCTTACTTGACTGAGAACTCGTGAGGGCAACTCTGAGGGCTGTGCTTTCTGTATCTTCCTCTGTGTAAGTTCTAGCACAAAGGCCAGGCACTGCTCTAAGGAGTTTGTAATACTAACACATCTAATCCACATAGCACTACTGTGAATCTCTAACTGGGGCTCAGGGAAGTTGAGTGACTTGCCCAAGTTCATAGAGCTTGAAAGCATGAGAGGCAGATCTGGACTCAGGCAGTTTGACACCAAAGTCTGGGCTCCTACTCACTATGTTATGGCATCAAATACAGTGCTCAGTAAGTTTATTCAGTGTTATGAAAGACTAAATGCCTCCTACTCCACAGGAAAATTATCAACAGGTATGGTACCCTCAACTTTCTGCCTCCTCCTCTCTGTAAACTTATGCACTTCTGTATCTTCCCCCTCTGCTTTTCCTCCAGTCTCAAAATGGAAGTTTCCCCTCTTTTAGTTCAAGGCCAGTCCCTTCCTATGATCTCGACACCATCTCTTCCCATTTTCTCTGGACTTTGCTCATTAGTCATTCTATTTAGTAACTTTAATCTCTCCTTTCCTTACCCTCCTTCTCCTCACCCATCAACTTGCTCAAGCATCTAAGAAAATTCCCCCATGGGACCCAACACTCACCTTTTCAGCCCCCAGTCATTATCCTCTCCTCCATTTCAGGCTTCTTGAAAGAACACTCCTCAACTCTTACCTCCCCTCCTATTCTTGTTTCCATTGGCTGATATCTGATTTCCACCTGCATTATTGCTTTTTAAACTCTCAAGTTCACCAATATATTCCCAATTGCTAAATGTTTTCAGTTCTTACTTACTGAAATTCCATGCTGCACTTGACTTCTCTCTGCCCCTTGAAACTCTTCATTCACTTGGCTTCCTGGGGTTGGCTTTGCCTCAGCACCACCCCCACCCCCAATTCTCCCTGGGAGACCTCATCCACTTACCTATATTCGGGTCAACATCTTTCATAAAGGAAAACCTTAGTATCTGCTATCTTGGTGGGATGGTATCTAAGGGGTGGGGGGATGTATACCCATATTACCTTGTACACTTCTCTCTATATTCTGTTTCTCTTTCTTCCCACTAGAGTCTTAGCTACCTGAGGGCAAGAACTGTTTTTCTCATCGTTATATCTTCAGCTCTCAGTACAGTCTGCTACAGTAGACAAGGAACAGATATCTGTTCAAGTTACCCCTTATAAACTTTGCTTCACAGGTGTCCGGGCAACTTCTGTAGATGTGTCCAAATGTTTATAGAAATGTTTTAAACCTCACACAGAGTGTTACAGACATTCAGAGAAGGGAAATATCATTTTTGGTTAAGAAGTTGTGAAGGTGATAGCACTTGAGCTGGAAATAGTTTAAGTCCAGAGGCAGGAAAGGAAGGGGATGAGTACTAACTGACCTTCAGCTCCCATGCCAGAGACTAGAGGATAGCAACTGGAGCGACTGTGTGGAAACAAGTTTGGATAAGGGAACAGAAGATTGAACAGAAAAGACAGGTAGGGGCTGGGCATGGTGCTGTAAGCCCAGCACTCTGGGAGGCTGAGGTGGGAGAATCGCTTGAAGCCCAGAGGAGTTGGGGACGAACCTGAGCACCACAGCCAGACCCCATCTCCCTGTAGTCCTAGCTGCTTGGGAGGCTGAGGGGGGAGGATCGCCTGAGCCCAGGAGTTCAAGGCCGCAGTGAGCTATGATCGTGTCACTGCGCTACAGCCTGGATGACATAATAAGACCTCATCTCAAAAAAAAAAACAACAAAATGACAGGTAGGAAATGTAAATGGGGAGGGTCTGAAGGCCAAGCGAAGGAGTGCTAGCATTAATCCATGAGCAAGTAGTTTATTCTCAACAGGGTGCTCAGGGATCCCATCTACATAAACCTGGCAGCTGAGTGCTGGATTGGAACCAGGATGCTTTGGAGGTGAGTGACCAAGAGATGCTCCAGGGAGCAAAATGAGAATCTGCTCCAGGACGGCAGCCCTGAAACAAGAACATAGCTGTAGTACTTGACAGATTTACCAAATCTATTCAATAATGTATGTATACATATATGTATGTATATACAGGTATAAAGATATATACACAAAAATTTTAACATTTTTGATACTGAAATATAGTCAATTGCATGTCTTCATTAATTGGCAGTATTTCTTCTTAACACTACATAAAATGCTGCATCTTAAAGTTGATGTTGTCTTAGATTCAATGAAATATGATAACTGGATGTGAATATGAAATAAGGAATTCAAAAGCAAAGATTCAAACCTGGGTGATTTGAAGAATTCCATTATTCCGGCCAGGCGCGGTGGCTCACGCCTGTAATTCTAGCACTCTGGGAGGCCGAGGTGGGAGGATCGCTCAAGGTCAGGAGTTCAAGACCACCCTGAGCAAGAGTGAGACCCCGTCTCTACTATAAATAGAAAGAAATTAATTGGCCAACTAAAATATATATAGAAAAAATTAGCCGGGCATGGTGGCGTGTGCCTGTAGTCCCAGCTACTCGGGAGGCTGAGGTAGAAGGATTGCCTGAGCCCAGGAGTTTGAGGTTGCTGTGAGCTAGGCTGACGCCACGGCACTCTACTCCGGGCAAAGAGTGAGACTCTGTCTCAAAAAAAAAAAAAAAAAGAATTCCATTATTCCTAACAAAAAAAGGAAGGGATTTTCCTTGACCCCCATACCAGAGTGTAACCAAATTTTCTACTTGAGCAATGACCCATAGACAATATTGCTGCTTACCCACTTTCCTCACTTGAACTTATATATAAGAATAAGAGGAAGTACTATTAATAACAACTTTAATATGAACACGTGTTTGACCCCCAAGAAGCCATTCCCACTGAAAGGGAGGAACAAGCTGACGCTGAAAGGAGTACATGATGCTTAGGGGTGAATGGCAAGCTGTTTCTGGATCCTGCCGATATACAACTATATCAAAGCAGCAGTCATTTGAACAATCGGAACTTCTTCAAATACTGGTTCACTTCTTCCTTGGGGTAGGGCCGCAGTGCAATGCAAGTAGGGATGTTCTCTGGCTGCTCAAGCCACAGCATGTGGTCAATGTTCTTCTGTTGCAGGGTCTCAGCCAGCTCCTTCAGGGTGGTCTCATCTGGGGCCTACAACGATCAAAACACAGATTGAATAGCTCATTTAGGCAGTATCAAAAGGCCAAAAAAAGCGAGGGCATTCTCTTAATCAAAAGTGGAAGAACAGCTTTACAAAAGAAGGAGCTGCCCTTGGTTGCCTTTCACTCTCTGCCTGGCAGTGGGGAACGGGAGAGGCTTAATATTGCTATTTATATTATTTTTTTATTTTTTATTTTATTTTTATTTATTTTTAGAAAATTTTAATTTTCTTATTTTTTAAAAACATTTTAAACCTAATCCCCATTGGATGCTATTTATATTAAATGGAGATTTTTCTCTTCCCTCTTGAGATGTTTTATGTGCTGTCAGTAATTACGCTGTGTACCTTTTCCAGTTCTCATATGGCTGGTGCCCATAATATCTAACCCTAATTCTTCAGCTAGCTCTGACTTTAAGAGCTGATTGCTAGAAGGATTTCTAAAATCACATCCACCTACCCTTTGCTCCTCCCCTCCTAGTCTATGTCACACAAACCTAGAAGGATTTTCCTTCTCCTAGGAGAGCTCCTGCTTGTTTACTCACATCACAGGAGGGTAAACTATTCTCTAACATACTTCTGAAATTGTTTCTGGGTCATCTTTACCACCCATTCACCTAGGCTGAATACCATTACAAGGAGTGTTAAAACTACCACTCAAAAAATAATGTATGTTATTTTGCATAAAGTGTAGTTTTTGCATATGAAAGCATAAGCCACTAAGATAACCAGAGGCTTGTTTCATCAAATTAGAGAATGCCAGGATTGCTTCTCTTTATTTACTGAGTCCTTTGGGCTGAGCCCTGCTGGAGGACTCATTACCTACTCCTCTCTTCTTCAGCACCAGGCATAGCACAGTGAGACACAGTGAGCTTCTGGAGTCAGACCACTGGACTCCAAACTCCGACTGTGATCTTGAATAAGGTATGTGACTTAGCTGGCCTCTTTTCTTCTTTGTAAAATAGGGATGATAATGCTTTCTAGTGAGGATTCAATGAAATTGGGCTATGCCTGGCACATACCCAATAAATGTATTTAATCTTATATTCTACTGGCCTTTATGGCTAACAACAGCACCTCAATTTAATCAGTAGTGACTCCTAAGTTCCTTTCTTGAGGCATGGCTAACAACTAAGGTTCAGATACTTTTCAAACTCAGGGGAGTCACTTAATCTCTGTGGGCTACAGATGTCTCATCTGGGACAAGAGGAATCTGAAACCCGACGATTTCTTGAGGCCCTCTTCCTAGAAAAAGATCTAAGGAAAACCTATCTGCTTCTTTTCTGCCTGCTCATAGATTCTCAAGACATTTTTTCCTACAGGTTACTGCTGGATGTTTCACTACCCAATAGCAATTTTTGTCTTGAAAGATAATCTGTCTTTGCCAGGTATCCATGAAGTATTACCCCACTCCTCCATCTGAGTTCTCATTTATTTTAATGCAATTTTTTTCTCATTATAAAATATGTGCTTAATGTAGAAAAATTTAAAACATAGAGAAACATTAGGAAATAACAAAAATCTCACCATACACTACTTGATATTTAGATGTATTTTCTCAGTTTTTTTCTTTCAAAATTTGGATCATTTTGTATATAGAATATAGTTCAGTTCGTATCTTATCATCAGCAGTCTTCCATGACACTAAATATGCCTCAAAAACATGAATTATGCTAGCTTCCAATAATATATTATAAAGGCATAGATTAATTTAATCAGTCCCTAATATGGAAATTTAATAATCTCCACCTTTTTAAAGTGCTCCTACGAATGTCCTTGTGCAAAACTCTTCGGGTGCACCTGGTTATTTTCTTAGTATACATCTCTAGCAGCAAGATTAAAAGTCAAAGGGTAAGATCTGTTTGGTTATCTGCAAAAAAAAAACGTTGCCACTATTTTAAAAGATGTACCGATTTACACCCCCGGTTCTGGTATTTCTGATGCTAGGTTCAATTTCTACTAGGGTTTTTAACATTTATTTTTAAATAATTTGGCGCTATACCCAGGTAAATACTTCAGTTTGACTTCACTTTGCACTCTCCCCATGTCAATAAGGAACCTTGTGTTCTTATCCCTCATGGGTTGGTTTTGCTGGAGGACAGTACTCTTGGGCATGGCTTTAAAAAGACGTGACACAGAAGCCACCAGTTCCTGGTGAGCCCGGGAAGGGTGCGGGGAAGCCTTAATAACAGACATGCCCAAGGGAAACCTCCCGGGAATCAGGCCATTTTCCAAAACCTGAGCGTTAAAGATTCCTCCCCACTCATGCCACACCCACTCCGCAAAGTTAGGCCTTTCTACCCAAGACCACGCCCACTTCTGGTCTCGACGTCCTCAGCGTCCCACCCCTGTGCCTCACCTCGAGGACCACTTTGCGCATGCGCCCCAGCTCTTGAAGGTAAGCGGCGGTGTCCGGGTGGTCGCGGTGAATGTGCAAGGCCGCGGTGGCTGCGTGACAAGCCTGCGCTACCAATGCTCCCGCCGGCCAGGAGAACGGAGCCTGTGATAGATCCTTTCGTAACACCAAGTATTGTACCAGGACCTGCGGCTCCGCCCTGGAGGCCGCCATCTTCCTGATCACCCGAAAGACCGGACCTACGGCCCGGTGCATGCTGGGATCAGGGAGGGGCTCTGAGCGCCGCCATGATTTTGTACGGCGGGTGCGCAAAGTACGCCGGGATTGATTGGATTAGTTTTGAAGACGAGGACGGCGGGAACTCTCCTAGCCTCGGTGAGCAAGAGGGAAGAAAGTTGAGGGAAGGAAGCCCCAAGGACCCACGGGACCGTGACCAGGGTGGCGGGCTGAACAGCCTTTTAAAAAACCTGCTGGACCAAAGGGGCCGTGCCCTTGAGAGCGCACCGGGGGCGGGGAGGTTGGTGTGTACGCAGCAGAGTAGGACCCGGGGAACCGGCAGGCGGGTCAGGGAAGGGAAGTGCTAGGGGTGACACGGGTTATCCGGGGGCCGAGGAGGTGTGCCTAAGTGGTGACTGCCCTGCCACCTGGGTTTGTCTGAATGGGAATAGATGTGACTTTGTTTTCATTTTCTTTTACCAGGAAGGACTTCTAGGTCCCTGATACCACTGGCCTAGACAGCTTCATGGGAAGGCTCTGGGGAATCTGAGGAGATGGAGCAGACGAATACTTTATGTCAAGACGGCAAGTCCAAAGGAGGTAATCAAAGGGTCGCCTATTCCCCCTTCCTACTGCTGCCTGAAGATGACCCGCAGGCTGAAAGAACCCTTTCTTCCTGGAAGTTGTATGACCTGTCCTGTTTGGGAGCTGAATGGTGAAAGGAACCAACATTGAAAACTTAAAGGGACAGGCAGCCAAGATCATTTAACAAGGAAAAATTACTTTGTTTCTAGGCTGCTGCCCCTTTGGAAACTGATAAGTTCCATTCATAGTCTGCTCTGTGTTTATATTTAGAGCTACAGTTCTAGCCAGTGAGATACCTTTCCTTTCATCCCAGGATTTTTGGGGGCCATTTATGCATTTCTGCTGAGGGAGGGCCAGTGACTTTGGTGTTGGTTAGACCTGAGTTTGAGTCCTGGCTCTGCCATATAAATGTTGTGGCCTTGGACAAGTTACTTTACTGTTCTCTGCCTCAGTTTCTTCATATGGGAAATGGAGGTGAATAATAGCATTTTTGTGGTGGTTTTGGAATTAGATAAGTATTTAACTCTTTCCATGCTTTTCAAGTAAAGCATTTAGCACCTGTCTAATGTATAGGAAGCATTCAATAAATGCTCTAATTCTTTACATGCTTTGTAAGTAAAACATCTAGGACAAGGGTTCAACAAATGCTTTAATATTAGAGTTGATTGGCATTATGAAACTATGACCTTTACTATATTGGTCTTTAGTCATTTAGCAACTGATATTTGCCTCTGAGTTTCTGTGCAGAAGTAAGATTGCTTTCCTCTTTAATACCCAGTAATATTTATGGACAGTACTTGTTATTGTGTGCCTTTATAGTCCTGTGCCACTAATTCTTTTTAGAGCTTTGAAGTACTTATGCAAGTCTGATGTCTCTATCCAAAGGGTTATGCATTAACACTTTGGAAAAGCTTGCATAAAACCCAGTTTAAAAAAATAATGCTGTGGTTTTAAAAACAATTTGTGAGAGAGTCACAAATTTGGTGACCTTGTTTTCCTCTGGGTTATTATCATTGATAACTGAGAATTAGCTATATTCAGATAACTGAAGCTGAAACTTTAGATAATCAATAGTATGTGGGTTAAGATTTATTGTTACTTCAAGACTAGAAATAAGTTTGGTGAGTATGTATTAGAAACATGCTACAATCAGAATTAACATATTCTGTAGTCTGCGACTGATTTTGTTTCTTTTAAAATACCCGATGAGGTCGGTGGAAGCTTTGGATTATCAAGAGGCTTAGACCAATCAAGGAGTTATTCTGCACCCTTTTTATTCTCTACCCAAAACAATATTTAAACATGGAGCTATTATACTGGTTTTAGCCCTCTACTTGTGTGGTTTTATAATAGCTTTCTGCTTCAGATTCGAATTCTTTCAAAAGTGAGCATTCTGAACTCCCCACTCATTTCACAGGGTAGGACACAGAATTTTAGTTGCAACCAGTTGATTTCTTCAAACAGGGAGGGGTTTTGACCATTTTTGTAACCTTTTTTGGGACAGAACTGACTGGCTGCGATGAAATGCAATCATATCTTCCAAGATGAGGCAAGCTCAATAGATAGATTCTCTCTTTTCTCTAGTGGCAACATTAAATGACAAGCTGACATCATTTTGAATACCTATATATCTCAGAAACTTCAGGAGCATTAATATCTATTTGTTGTAGTAATGTAGAATTTACCATTTCTTGGAGTGACTCACTTGAGAACGGTAGAACAATAATTAACAGTCTTAAGTTGTTATTTTTATCATTTTCCTTACAAAGGGAAAAAAATGACATATATAGTGAGTACCAAGGGAATTTTAGGTCCATAAAGTAGAATTTGACCAGGCATCTCCTGTAACACCTTAATTTAGACCAGGTATGTGCACTTTTCAAAATACCTCCTGGTTGGACGTTAAATAATTTTTGTAAGCTCTGTGAGGACAAGAACTTTCTTTTGCCATTAGAGTATGAATAGCTTCCAGCACAGTCCCTGGTCCATGATAGAGTCTCAATACATAGTTTTGTTGGATAAATAGAGATTTGTTAATAAAGCAATTAATCACATGCTAATTATTAGCACTGATCTATTTAATTGAGATTTTCTTTTTTCACAAATATTATTGCAGTAATATGGACTTTTCTGTAGACATATGCCACATGAACTTAATCTCTAAGAGATGATGCCGGGTTGTCCATCTTTCAGTAAATACAGAGCATTTACCATATGTCAGGCATTGTGCTAGCTATTAGGGATGCATGGGTGAACAAAAACATAGTACCTGATTTTGGAACTTGAAGGTTCAGTGGGAGAGAGAAGCAATCAAATAATCACACTAATTAATATACAGTTAAAACTGTAATTTTTTTTCTGAAGGAAAATGATACAATTCTTTGAGATCTTATGAAAAGGCACCTGAGCTTGTTCTGAAGGTGCCGCAGAGGTTTCCCTAAGGAAATGCTGCTTGCCCTGAGTGCTGATGAGCTAGAGTGAATGCAGGTGAAAGTGGATAAAGGGGCTAGGAAATAGCATTCCATGGAGAGGGGATCGCACGTGTGAAGGAACCAGACAAGTTTGAGAGCCTGAGAGGAGGCCTGTGAGGAAGTGCAGAGAAAAAGAACATTGTGATATTGATGAGGACAGGAGAGATAGGCAGGGCCCAGCGGGCCTTATAGGTAGTGCAAAGTCATTGTAAGGCTTTAGCCAGCTGGAGAACATGATCAAATTGAGATTTTGAAATATGCCTCTGGTGTAGGAGCCATCTAGGAAACTTGTAATAAGCCAGAGATGATGGTGGCTTGAACTGCAGTGGTGGCAGTGCAGATGAGGAGAAATGGACATATTTTAGAGGTACCAGGTCGGTATATTCAGTAGGATTTGGTAATGAATTGAGGTTGGGGCATGGAGAAAGGTGTAAAGAAGATGCTAAATATCTGGCTTACATAACTAGGTAGATGGTGGTTCCAGTGACTGAGGGCCTTGGAAGGGAAAGATGATGAATTCAGTCTTGGACATGTTGAGTGTCAGGTTCCTCTAAGACTTCCAAGTAGACATACTGAGAAAGCAGGTAGATATTCTCTAAAGTTCAGGAGAGAGAAGCTAGAGATACATATTTGTGAGGCATTCACTTATAGATGGTCATTAAGGCTGTGGGTACTTTTTT
>VBSM01002608.1:156527613-156564068 GCA_008086735.1 Cheirogaleus medius | reverse complement strand
TAAGAGATATTAACAATGATCACATTCAAGTTGAATAAAGCTTTTAATAAAACAGTCTTGTTCTTTATCAATACCTGTAAATTCTCTTTTGAAGCAGTAGCAAAGGCGACTGTAGCAAGAGCTCAAAAGGCAAGGCAATATCGGAAAGTGTTTTTAAACAGAAGGTTAAAAATATAAATGTAGAAGATCTGTTTATATATTTTTCTTTCAGAAATAAATTCCCCTCCCCCCACCAGGTGAAAGGAAATATTGCACTTTCTGCTCTCATGACTAAGGTGACAGGGGTTCCAGAAGAACCTTTCAAGATTATCAGGACAAGGGCCATTTCACCTAATCGGACCGTGCAGAGACAACCAGGTCTCCAGGGCGTAAAGCACTGCTTTCAAGTTCCAGCTGGGAGCAGAGCGTCTCCAGCAGCATCCCGCCCCATCTGAAGCAGAGCTTCCCCCACTGCGCCCAGCCCAGCAGCACAGGCAGCTCCGTCCGCCTCTGCTGTGCTCCTGCTCACAGTGGCCAGGGCCTCTCGGGGGCAAGAAGGGCTGGGTTGGAACGAGGGCTCTGAAAGGATTGTTCCAGTACTACGCCTAAGACCCCTGCTCGGGGGACACTACAGGCACACTGAGGAGTAGTATGGCTGCCCTCGGAGCTCACACATCCACAAACAAATGAAGGCTTGAGGAGATTTTTAAACCTAAAGTCTATGTGATTGTGCACTTCAACAATTCAGGAATGTCGGGACTTGGTAATTTGTCCTGCCCCAAGGCCTTTCTCTCATTAAAAAAGATAGATTCTCCCTTCCCTTTTGGATTGTTGTGGGACCTCAGGAGTTGTCTACCACCTGGTGGGGCAGTGTGACAGAGGAGCCGTTGGGGAAGGCAGCTGGCCTGTCCCGTCCCTTCAAGAAAAAGGTCAGCAGCTCCCCCTTCCCCTTCACGAAGATGGGACCTCGCCTCACAAAGCGGAAGCCATACTCTCGAAGGATGACTTGTGTTTCTTCCACCACCTGTGGCGGGAGAACAGAGCGGGAGGGCTTGAGGTTAGAGGGTGAGGCTAGACTGAGGGTGGCCATAGGGGTCTTGGGTGGTTGGAGCTGAGTGCTGATCAGACGGTGCTAACCCCTGCATAACCCACAGGTCCCAGATGGCACTAGGCCCCTGGCACTCTCCTCCAAACCTCCAGGGCCAGGCCCTTCCATTCCACCCCCAGCAGGCAGTAGGTGAGAGCAGTGGGACATTGGGTGATCTGTACGGAGCCCTCCACTCTCCCAAAGATAGTCTTCATCCTTTCTCTCCTACAGGGACAGCTACAGGTTACCTGTGTGGTGTCACTACTGTCTGGGAACTTTTACTCCTTGTTCTTCTGTCCCTTTGCTCCTTTTGTGGAGCTTTCCTGCCAGACCCAGCTGAGCAGCTGCTACAGACACAAAAGTTTATACCAAGGGGCAGGCTATTCTCATCCAGAACCTAAACCTAAATTTTGCAAATGGGTTGAAGCATCTTCTCCCTTCTCTTGATGCTAGCTGTAGTAGAGACCTCTCTTCCCGCTCGGGCCCTTAATCTCGCAGCACTGCTGACTTATGTTCGGGGCCAGGTGGAGGAGGCACTAGTGTGTGGCAATGAACTATTTCGCCCTGTGGCTGGACTTACCTGAATGTTGCCCATGACCCCTGTGGACTCCATCCTGCTGGCCACGTTAACCGTGTTGCCCCAGATGTCATAGTGTGGCTTCCGGGCTCCAATGACCCCAGCCAAAACCCCTCCTTTGTTCATGCCTGGGGTAGAGGCATAACGTTAGTACAGCCACATGCCAAATCCTGTCATTAGCCTTTCTCAGAAGTTACCACAACTCCTCTTCTACAGAATTTGTCACCTGACTCCTATCACAAAGCTCCTAATTATATAATACGTCATATTCTTCGTTAAACTTGTCTAAGTTACTGGAGAGCAGAATCGTGTCTCCCATTTATCCTGTCCTTGCCATATGCTTGGCAAACATCAGCTACCCCAGTGTGCTGACTAACATAGCACTGTAGGGGCCAGCTTCGCTAACACACCTGGTATTTCAAGTCTCCTGCAACCTCACCCAGAAGGAATGAGACCCTCTCGGTAGGGGGAAGCTGGTAATGTTAACTCCTTTCAAAGGGCAGGCTGGTCTGAGAAGAGCCAAGCCCTCCGCAGGCACAGAAACCCCCTTTGAAAGGCAGGTAACAAACTGACTTCTCTGCCAGATTCAGAAGGAAGGCCAGGCTACCAGTGTAAACAAGCAGGGACAGGTATAGCTTGACCATTTCATCAGTTGGATTTTCTGTTAGATCATGTAAAGAGATGGGCCTGAAGGCCCTTCAGCTGTCTTCCAGCTCTGCGTGTTTACATCCCCAATCCAGATGCCTCAGGTCTTCCTAAGCCTCTTGTCTTTCCTACAGATTTGCTGGGTCCGTGCGTCAGAAGGGACCCTATGAAACCTGGCGCCCTCACCTATGCGCAGCATGAAGTTGTTGAAGGACTGGTTGTTGATGTTTGTAAGTGTGTCCTTCATGGCGAGTGCAAAGTCGGCCAGGTCGGCCAGGTGCTGCCAGCGCTCCTTGTCGGACTTGTCCTCCTGTGCCAGAGAGTAGCAGAGAATGTGTCAGGAGCCATCCAGGCCTGTACTGCAGTAGCCTGCTCACCTGCCTCCTTCCCTTAGCGACGTTCTGGGAGTGGATCCCTATACCTTGTTTAAAGCCTCATTTCCATCCTCCTTGCGCAGCTTTTATCACTGTGCAATTGCGTAAATGGCTCCCGCGCCCCAGTTCTTATGAAAGCACAGAGCCCTGAGGGGGTGTCCACGGTGCACGTGCCTCACCTTAGGCCTACGCTGTAGGACGGTGATGGCGTTTATGTGTGTTCTACTGTTTTTCTGCTCATCAAACTTTCTCAGTATGTCCTATTTCATATTTATATTTATGGTTACATGGTGCTGGTGGTGTGTGTCTGACCCCTTGGCACAACAGCACTCAACTTCTCTTTCACTCTTGTAACCTCACATTTCCCACACACCTAGGTCTAGGGGGCCAATCTCTTGCCCTGGGGCAGAGCCTTGCCTCCTCTCTAGCCACTGGGGTGGGTAGCTACCTTGCTGGAGCTGGTAAAGCCATTGGTGTTGACGTCTGGGGTGACTCCTGAAGCTGCCATGTAGGTGCTGCCGATGGTTTTGATCTTGGTGATGACTCGGAATTTGGGATTGTCCAGGAGCTGAGACCAGGATTAAAGAAAGAATCGTCAGCAGAGTCAAGGCAGATGAATGAGCCAACTAAATGACAGATACAAGGACCCCACAAAACATCCAAGAGTCGCAGAGATGCTTTCCTATAAAAGCTTTTATTTATTCCACTGCTTATCTGCCACATGATCCTGGGCAAACTTCCTCACTTTCTGAGTTTATTTTCCATAAGCTTAACATTGAGATAAAAGTGCTAGTCTCCTAGGGTGGTTGAGCATATATATAAAAGCATTTTCCTTAACAACTTGCCCACTAGATGTTTACTAACTCTGAATTTGAGGGTAGGAGGATTCAGAGGGGCCCTCAGGATCTTGTTTGGCCAGTCCTTATCTTGTGACCTTGCAGGTGACTTCCCAGGCTCCCCCCCTCCCCCCCCACAGACCCGATGGCTGCAGAATTCCATACGTTATAGGAGGACCTTATATGGGAAAATGTAGCTGATCTGGGGTGTCTAGAACGTTCTCTTAGGCTTCTGCAGCCTGTCCCAGGATATAATCTGGACTAGGCCAGCTTTGTGCAGGAGGAGGGGGCAGGACGGGCACTCACGGAGTCAAAATCCGAGATGATCTCATTGAGGAAGCGCAGACACTCAATGCCACCATTATTGATGCTCTCCTCTGTGTAGAAGTCAGCAAAGTTGGGCAGGGAGGCAAACATGACTCCAATCTCATCATACGACTGGCTATACAGCTCCTAAAAAGAGGCAGGGCCAACGCACTCAGTGTCCAACTGATGTGCTAAAGGAACGAGTCTGCCTTCCACACACGGTACGTGCGCTCAGATTTTTGGACCCACACATCTCTCAGATGATCCCAACTTAGAATACTCAGAAAATAGCTCATCACTACTTGCAATAAAATAATAGCTTCTCTGGTCCCTCTAACAGCCCCAGCTATGAGGAAGAGGGTACAGTGGAGCTGGAAACCACTCTGTTTTGAGAATACTGCAATCGACAGCAAGGTGGTCTCTAGCCAAGGCCTAGTTTTCTGAAATGCGGCCTCACATGTATGGCCCCATAAACAACATTTACAGCAGCACCCTTTACAGAAGTGCTGAGAAATGCTTCCCTGTCGCTTTCATCGTGGTTACCACTGAGGTTCAACCCTGCTGCAAGCCCGTCACAAGGCCTGGCCCAGAGAAAGAACAGATGAAGACCAATGGCCTCCTGGTTCCAGGCTGTACTTGGCCACACCCCTCACCTCATCTCTCTTCTTGGACCCCAGGAAATGGCGTGCCACATGTTCAGGCAGCATGTTGGTGACCAAGGCCTCATTCCAGCGTCGCATTTCATAGACACGTTCCTTCTGGTCGTGGACCTCGATCTTCCACAAGAACAACGTCCGTGCCAGTTTCTCCACCTACGGACATAGACAAGGCAAGGTGTGCGCTCTAAGCTGGTCACTGGATGGAGAGATGAAAAACAACTCGAATGGAGGGGTTGTGCTTGGAAAACCGGAAGGGAGACGGCTAAATGGCAAGGGAAATAAGACCCTGAAAGAATTCGGCTGATCAGAATTCGGCTGCAGTGAGGACGCCAGCCTCTGGTTACAGCAGAGAGCCAAGAGGCCTTCCATATGTGCAGGGCCTCCTGGGACCTGATTTTAGCTACGGCTCTGTCCTGCGGAGGTGGCAGCAGTGGGGATCTCCCAGCCTGGGGTGGGGTCCCCATTTCTGGCAGGCTCCATTTGGCTGAGAAGTGACTTGGGAGGCTGCACTTTCCCTGGAAAACCACTGGGGGGCACTTGAGCCAACATGGAGCCATAAGGCCCTTGTACGGGATCTTTTCCCGCCCTCTCTCCCTCACACTTCTTTTCCTTTTAACCAAACAAAAACTTCACCATCTCCCTTCCCTTCCTCTTCTGGCTTCATGGCCACTGTTAGTGACCCCCAGTGCCAGGTGAGTGCAGAGGCTGTGAGCCCTGGCCTAGGGAGCAGATTGTACCAGACTTTTGTGCCAGCACTGCCTCCTCTCCCACCCGCCCCGTGCTTCCTTCGGCATCCTGGAGGTCAGAGGAAGAGGCACCGACTGTTTTCCTTGTATTAATCACCGAGGAAGAAGCCAGAATACAGAGCAGGTGGTGGCTTGACCAGGGTCACGCGCCATATTGGGTAAAGGAAGCCAGCGTTCCATGGGGGCTCGGGTTCTTAGCTGCCGTGAGCACGGGAGGAAAGGAAGGTGGGGCACTCACGTGGCGGGAGAAGTAGTAAAAGCTCAGCGTCATGATGAGCATCATTGCTGTCATCGAGTACTTGGAAGGCACCAGCGGCAGCCTGCTGGGCAGAGAGGGGAGCAAGGGAGACTGCCCGTGCCGCCCTCCTGCTCGGGACTTAGTCCCTCTGACAGGTGCTACTGCTTCCTGTCACCCTGGGCCCTTCCACATCAAGTCCAGGCCCCCAGGCAGTAAAACTTTCTTAAATCAATGGGCTCCTGTCTGACAGCCAGCCAACCCCCGCCGCTCCCTCTATACTGGGTGTTCACATCAGGGCTGTTCCCCGAGGTTAACAGATGCTGCATGGCCTGACCAGCCACAGTTGTTACCTTCTAAGAATTTGGAGAAATAAGAAACATGGGACTAGGGTACAATTTCACCATGGTGTTTTATAACTTTCATCCATATTTTCATGTGGAGCTATAGTTAATTTCCATCACTGTACAGTATTCTAGTATATGGATATACCCCGATTTATATATCCATTTACTGTTGATGCATTTGGGTTGTTTTCATTTATTTTGGGGGTGGGGGAAGTGTCTACTATGAACCAATGCTGCTATGGACATTCTTGTACATATATCCTGGGGCATATATATAACATGTGCATGAGTTTCTCTAAGATAAAGATATCTATAGGAGTAGAATCGCTGGGACAAAGGCCTATTTTCAATTTTACTAAATAACTTCAAATTTTTTCTAATGGGGTTGTACCAATTTGTACCCCCACTTGGAGGGTATGAGATACCACTGTACTTGATATCACAGGACTCTAATTTTTGCCAAAACTTCCCTGAAGGTCTGTTCAAGTCACTGAATCATAAAATGCTAAAACCTTATCTCTGGAAGGGAACTTGGGGAACTTCTAGTTCCATTTAAGATTCAGGAAAACTAACCTGCCTGTGACCCCACAGAGCATAACCGCTGCAGGGTTAGAATCCAGATCTTCTAACTCCAAAGTGTGTTCTTTCCTCCTTGTCTACCTGCTACCTGTCTGCCCTGCCAGCCCATTAAAAATGCAGCCATCATCCACCTGGCCGTTCCTTCTCACTTCTCCATCCGGCCTCTGTAGCCCACCCTCCACACCCTGCTGCCGCACTTCAAGCTTCACTGTCCCTGACGCAGCAGCCCGGATGTCCAGGTCCACACTAGAATCATTCTGCCTCTGCTGCAGCCTCCTAGAGAAACACGTGCCAGACCCCGTGCCTCTGGGAGGGTGAGATCCTGGGCTTTGGCCTTTTGTATTTCCCGTCTCTAGAGGAAGGTCCCTAAATGGACACCAGGAAGGGAAAGCAGTAGCCCTTACCTGTCAGTGCCATTGAGCCCAGGGCTGGAGAAGACCCGCATCTTCTCCGAGGCCATCACAGCAAAGCTGTTGGACAGACAATAGCATACTCAGGCCCCATCCAGGTACAAGAGCCACACACAGAGGTATCCCACATCTTCTAATCATGGAGAATGGAAAAGATCCCCAGATCCCAGCCAACTTGGGACATGTCTGTGAGAATCTATGCACCCAGGTTCTTGTACAAGCCTTTGATGACCACCCCCCCCCCCGAGGCAGAAAGCCACTTCACTGCAGGCACAAGACTTTGAAATGGGGACTTGGGGTGTGGGAGGAAGGAAATGATACAGACCCCCAATCCGGCTTCATCTTACCTGTGTTCCTGAAAGCGTCTGTGGTCATAGTCATCAAAGATGGAGCGCCAGGCATAGAGGTTGATGGTGGCCACAGCGCCTGTGACCAGTAGCATGAGCGTGAGCTTCACCATGTGGCTGACCTGCACCAGCATGATGGTGGCGATGAGGGACAGCACGGCAACGTAGTTGTAATACTTGGGGTTCTCCAGGCAGCCGCCCTCCACCTCTGTCCCTGCCGTCCCGTTGCTGGGTCCTGAGTAGTACTGGAGACAGCTCAGCTGGAGGCCAGGACAGCGGGTAGGAAACGCGTGCAAGGGAACAGCAATGCTGGTCAGAGGGCTGGGCCGGGGCAGTGAACATTCAGCTGCCACCTCCCACAGCTCCCTCAGAAATGCCAAGAAAGATGGAAAGATTTACCAGGAAATAAGCATTCAGAAGTTAGTAATTGCTACTAAGCTTTACCATCATCTCATGTGATATTCACAAAAATTCTCTATTTTTAGTACTGCTCTATTGTATAGAAAATTCAGAGGCCAGTCTTGCCAAGAGCAGCACAACCAGCAGGTGGTAAAGCCAGAACTAGGAGCCAAGCCTTCAGGCTCCAAATCCAACTGCTCTTCCCTCCCCACATCACACTGCTGCCGCGGGAGGGGCTGCGGGGCCGGCCAGCCCCCACTCACAGCTCCTGGGCTGACTGCCAGCCTCTGCCCAAACACTTGCATCTAGGGGACACTCACTACCTTCTGGGGTCTGTTCACTGGTTCCTGCTGGGCAGACATAGTCAGTAGAAAGTGCATCCGTCAGCTGAATCAATCCTACTTTTTTGTACCTTTCACCAGGGCTGTCTTGCTTTGGCCAAGTGCTCAGCATGCCATTCTGGCATGTGCAAAGCTTCATTCCTCCCTAGTTTTTTACCCCTCCATAGGTGATGGCATCTCCAGATGTCCTACAGAGTGTCAATGACCATGTTAAACTGTGGTCCCCAGACCTGGGCACCAGGATCCAGTGGATTCTGACATGCAAGGGGTCTAGGGCTTCTCTTCTCTGGGTAGTGGGCATCGTGCGAGCCACAGGCATGTTATTCTAGAGCTCCTAACTCCTCATTCCAGTTGGAGTTTTGCCCGATTAGTTGTAGCCCTGGAGCTTTTCATACTACTGCCAGAATAAATCTCCATGCTGAGTTTATTCCTGTGATTAACTTATTAAAGAAAAATGCAGCAAATAATATAACCAACATTATATTTGACAAAAAGGACTTTTTTTAAGAGAATGCACATGGCACCACCAAAACAGGAGGAGGCTGTGACAACTGACAGCTCCAAGCACTCAATGCTCAATAAATGCCTAGTGGTTCTAAACCAACAGATCTGGGCTTCTAAATCCTTCCCTTCTCCCCAAGAAGGCATCTGTCTGCCCCCTGATGGGACCCCATCTCCTCCCTGAACTAATAAGAGCAGAGAACAGAAGATGATCTTGTCTGCCCTTAGTGATGGGGGCTCTGTGAAGCTGCTGTCCCCACTGACCCACCTCTAGGAAGGTCTGGCTGTGTTCAAATGGGTGAAGGTGACACAGGGGGAACAGGTACACCTCCCTGTCCCGACAGTGGACACTGGCCACACTGCAAGGAATACTTAGGACATGCAGGGCGCTTATGAGGACTGTGCCCCCTAAGCAGCGAGACAGGGAGGACTGGGATTTAGAACTGCTTTAGTTCTTGACTCTGTACTTGACATACTGGCTGTGTGACCTAGAGCAAGTGAATTAACCTTTCTGAGCCTTAGTTTCTCCATATGAACTGCAGATACGGACACCAACTTCTCAAGACTGTTATAATGATTAAATGAGTCTATGTAAAACACCTAGCACAGGACTGGGCACATGGAACTGGGCTCTTGGACTGTGGGACAGGAAGAGGAGGAGCTGCAAGTTAACAAGTCAGTCTCAGGTTCCCTGGAAGGCAGGAGGAAGATGCCCTAGGTTTGGCAGATGATCTGTTTAGGAACCTGGATGCCACTCCCACCCCGCATCTGATGGCGGGAGAAAGGGACTGATGAGCTGCCCCAATGCCCACACAGAAGCCTTTCCCCACTGAGAACGGGGTGTCCCTTCAGTATGGACAGCAGGCGCTCACCATGTCCACGACATTTGCCATAACCAGGATGAAGATGGCTAACATGGCCCAGGTGTTCCTGGCCCAGCGGGTCCGGTCGATCCAAGTTGAGAAGGCCACAAGCTTCTTAGGAAAGGCCTAGAAGGAAAGGAATTTCGAGGGCCATGAGACTCTGACAGCCCTTTCTCCCGCATACATGGCTGCCAGTGACTCTGGCTGCTCCCACGCTCTAGTTCCCGGAACCTAGAAGGTGGTGCTTTGCCTGCAAGTCAGCTGACAGCGAGGAACAGCGCTGTGATAAGTGCACGACTCCTGGTGCTATGCTGGTCCTACTCAAGGCATCTGTGTGACACCACGACTCCCAAATCGCAGCCCTTCCCAGAGCAGACAGTGACCACTCCAGGAGGCCGTGCTCTCTCTCCTAGGGGCAAGGCCAGGGCAGGGGACACTTTTCAGGGCGGGCTGGCTCTGGGAGCTACCTGCCTTTCCTGGGTCAGTGAACCTAAATCTTCCAGGATACCTGGAGAACCACCTGTGAGACTAATTTTCCTAAAACATTGCTTTTCCCATGTCATTCTGATCAGAAGCTCTGCCTCGCACCCCAGTGGCCACAGGAGACAGTCTTAATCCCTTTACTCTGGTGTACAAGGGCCTTCACAGTTGGGGCCACCACACCCGCCAGCCAGGCCTCCACTGCTTTTCTGCCCGTTCCCGTGTATCCAGACCCTGCCCTGCCCAGCGCACTGCAGCGACAGCCGCCCCAGCCCGGCCTCGCGAGGGCTCGGCTGGTGGCGAAGGAACGATGGATGAATAGATGGATAACGCCTGAACCATCCTAACAGAGACGCCTGTCTGTCAGGAGGTGACAAGAAGCATGACTCCATCGGCACCCAGTTGGACAGGGAACGCCACGCACTTCCGGGGCTTCGAGCCCAACAGGAAAGCGCCTCTTACCCGGGGAAAGATGGCGGCCAGCGAGCAGGTGGTCAGGACCAGGAGGAGAATCTCCCCAACCACGAAGGTCACATAGTTTGTCATAAGCCTGTGACAGAGAGAAGACGGGTCAGAGGGAATAACGAGACTGGGTGCGGGGCTAGAGAGGAGACAGAAAGGGAGGCCCCTGGGCGCGGCATGAGCCTGTGCAGGAGAAGTTCCTCGCCGACACGGACTCATTACCGCTGGCTGCGCAGAACCGGACGAAGAGGCCCTGACCAGAGGGGCCGCCGGCTGAGCGTGGGCCTGGGAGCGTGCCACTCCCCAGCTGTAACTGCTGGCTGGGACATCTCCCAGAGAAGGGATGACTCACAGACACCCTGGGCAGAGGCCAGTAAAAACTTGGAAGGGACCTTAGGAACGTGCGTCCGCCATGCGCTGCGCGGCCAGGACGGAGCCGGCCAGGGCGGCTCCCTCGCTGCTGGGAGCCGCGGAGAGTTCACCTTTGACCCCTGCGAGAGCTTTACACGGGCACGTCCCTCACGCGGCCACTTCAGCTCAACTCTGAGAAATGTGTTGTCCCCAAACGCTCCTCTCACACCCACTCCCAGTTAACCCCTCCACGGAAAGTACTTTTGCCAAGAGTCGCAGGAACCTCTGCATTGCTAACTCCAGTGTCCGATTCTCAGTCACCTCCTTGAATCATTTTTCTCGCTTGGTTTTCAGAATCTTTTCAGACCCGGCTGGTTCCTTCCCGTCCCCCAGCTATACGCACTGCTGTGTCGGTGCTGGTCCCTGACCCGCTTCTCCCCCGTCTGTATGTGCCCTTGACCTCCTCACAGGTCATCATGCCTTCAGCACAGCCTGTGTGGGGGTGACTCACAAGTCTGTGTCCCCAAGCCCATCCTCTTCCTGGGCTCCAGACTGTGTATCTGGCAGGCATCTCAAACTTAACTCTGAAACCAAACTCTCGATCTCTGCCTCTCAACTCTCCTCTTCCCACCACCGTCTCCAGCTAGGTTAACGGCCACCGTGTCCTGCCAGCTGCTCAGGCCCGACATGCAGAAGACACCCCGCCCCCACCCTCACGCCCCACAGCCAATCGTCAGCAAGTCCCGTCAGCTTGCTCTCCAAAACACGTGCAAAACGCCACTTGTCATCATCTATGCTAACTTCAGCCTGGCCCGAGTCACTGTCACCTCTAGCTGGTCTCACTGCCCGCTTTGGCGAGCTCTCGCTCACTACCATTTGTTCTCTGTAATCCTTCTCAGACGTGCGTCACAGCAGCGGACGACTCTGCTCTCGCCAGTGGCCTCCCATGTTACGGGTGGAAGCGGCGCCTGGCCCCAACTCCCACCGCTCTCCCGCGGCGCCCCCGTCCCAGCTGCACTGACCCCAGCCTGCCTCGCACCGCTGTCTGAAACAGGAGTCCCCCGTACCAGACGGCTCGCTCCTCACCCGCTGTGGGGCTTCCCTGAAACGTCACCCTGCCCACGAGGCCTGTTCTGACCATCCTACGTAGGAATGCAAATGAAATAAAACTCCCCCCATCTTCCTCTCCTGGCTTCATTTTTATCTGCAGTACTTACCACTATCTGCATACGTATTTTGATTATTTAATGGCTTCTGCCTGTTTGCCCTACTGGGATGCAGTTCCATGGGGGCAGGGATCTTCGCATGCCGTGTTCACTGCTGCACACCCAGACCCTACGCCAGGTGTGCAGCAGACGATCAGCAAGTATTTGCGCAATGAGCGAACCTGATCCTCATAACCCTGAGAGTCGGCCAGGGCGGATGTTGCCCTCGTTCTACAGGCGAGGAAACTGCTGCTCCACGGCCTTCAGCGACCTGCCCAGGGTCACACGTGCAGAACCGCAGATGGGGCGACTGCGTCCAAGGCTCTTTACAGTTCCCCCAACTGTTATCTGCACAGGACTCCCCACCCCTCCTCTTTGACAGGAACCCCCGAGCAGGAGGGAGTGCTGATCAGCCATGGGGAGGGAGGGTGGTGGAAGGGTGGCAGTCACCCTCAGGTAGGGTGGGGCAAGGATGCCAGAATGCCCCACCTTGCCCCCGAGGACCTGCTGCTATGTTAAGGAGGCCATCACTCTGCACCCGGAGCCTAAAATCCACCTGTACTAACATGAGCCAAGAAAGGCCAGGTCGGCCTTGGTGACTGGGGTTGAGGCAGTGTCTCCATCTTCGTCCCAAGAACCACTCTGAGGCCCACCTGGCTAAGGCCTCTGTCCCTCAGCTTTCTCGGCCCTGGAGACATCCCCGCCTGGTGCTAGTGCCACCCGGAACCCAGGGGCAGAAAGCAGGAGGGTCCCGGGCAGAGGCTAGCATTCCCTGGGCCTGAGGCCAGCTGGGGCTGCTCTAGTGGGGACAGGGACAAGATCTGCACCCTCCCCGTCATTTCCCGCCACCGCGCCTCCCTTACCAGGGGTCGATGAGAATCTCCACCAGGGCCGTGCACAGCAGGACGACGCAGGAGCAGCTGAAGGCGGCCCCGCTCTGCTTCTCCTTCTCCACCGAGTAGCGCGTTTCCATCTCGGGGTCCATGAAGCGCATGGACAGGAGGAAGGTGTTTCTCTTCTTCACCCTGCAGCGGGAACAAGCCCCGCGAGTCACGAAGGCAACACCTGTGCTGGCGTGAGCCCCATGCTGGGGAGGAGCTCCCAGGGTGAGGGCTGGGACGTCTGCACGTGGCCACTTACACCTGGGCGGACTCTCGCTCGAGCAGGGCCTCGTTGAGTAGCTGGTTGAGCTCATGCTCGTCCTCGGAGGCGTCCACCACCCGGTCGGCCAGGTCCTGAAGGCGCAGCCTCCGGCGAGGGTTGGGGAATGAGGGGTTGTCGGCCTGTGAGCCAGGGCAGCAGTCAGTGGGGCAGATGGGGCAGAGTGGTGGGGAGGAGTCGGGAAACACGGAGGTGGAAGAGGAAGGGAGCAGAAGAGAGCACGCTAACGAGGACTCATCCTTGTAGCTCTAAAAGCCTTTCCGGCCAAGTCTTCCCAATGCTCCCACTGGCTCCCTCCTTCTCTCTCTGGGCCCCAACAGAGCTCTGCGGTGATGGTCACTGACGGCAGTGTCGTGGGGGGCGGCCCCCAGCTCCCGGGCAAGAGACCCAGAATTTGAGGCAGCTGCCGGGTTGGCGCAGTCCTGGCACATCCTGCTGCGTGGATGGGGGTCACACGGCCGCACACACCAGCACCCTGGGGGCGGGAATGACCCCCAACCCCAGGGCTAGGAGCTGTTAAAGGAGCCCTGAGGGGGAAAGCGATGGAGAAAAGGATGTCCCTGCACTGGTGGCTGACACGGGGCAGGGCAGGTGGAGCTGGGCACCCACTACTGTTTTGTTCCCATCACACAGGAAAAGCATCAGCTCTAAGGACGGGAATCCCGACTGTGATTCCACAGCCGTCCGTCCAAATGGTAACTGGGACTGGGCATGTCAGAGCTGCCCAAATGGGTCCGAGAGTGTCTGGGGACAGAACCAAGGCCCTGGTCTTAGCGCAGGTGGCCGCTGGTTGAGTGTGACCCCCAGATAATGCATGTTCCCCCAGCCCCGTTTTTCTCCCCTGCAAAGTCACGTGGATGGTCTATTCCACACCAAGAACCTCTGTCTGTGAAGCATATGCCGGAGCAATGTGACACTGGCTAATGGTGAGGACACACAAAGTCACAGGCTGCTAAAGCTGTTTCTGTGTCCTTCTTGCTAGTAGGTAACATCGAGTCTGTATTTCCACTTATTAACAAGAAAATCGCAACAAGGAAGAGATACTGAATGTTTGGTGTTCAAGAAAAACCCAGTTTACTGTATTCACGCCCTGTCTACCTTGTTCTCCAGCGTCTGATCTAAAGGCATTAGGGGACTTTTCTGTCTCCCCAACGCGGTGACGGGCAACCTCGACAAGGTTGACATTCCTGTCCCCGCAGCATCCACCTTTAACAGTGCATATCTCAAGCAGCTCTGTAGCAGTGGACAAAGCAAGCTGTGCCCTGCCTCTGGGACAGCACGCTAATTCCTCTCTCTCTTAGTGGGCTTTCAAACGCCCCCTCTGCGCGTGGAGCTTGTGGGGGTGGAGGCTGGCCAGAGGGGTGAGCCTAGCTCTGAAGTCGCACTTCCCAGTCTCAGATCCTATAGGATTGTCTACGATGTCCTCGCTGATCTCAGAGCTACAAGATTCAGGGCCTCAGGGGGGATCACCTCCTTTGACCTCACTTACCCCACCCCATGTAACTGATGAGGAGACGGCTGGGCTGCGGGGAGCCAGCAGGGGTGTCCTGCCCGCGGCTGCGGCGCTAAAAAGGAGCAGATCCTGGCTAGCGGCCGGGTCTCCCACTCGCAGCACACGACTCTTGCTGCGGCAATTCACTGCCTTCCTGTCCTTGCCCACATCCTGGCCTGGGAGCCCTCCTTGCCCCAGCCCTGCACGCACCTGAGCGTCCTGCTCCTCAGGCTCCTCCGACGTGGACCCACCGGCGTGGACGCTCCCATTGGGCTCCTTCGTCCCGATGAGGGCCGGGGAGCTGGGCTTGGAGGAAGTTGGGGCTCCGTTCGGCAGACCCTGCGGTGGAAAGCAGTAGTCATCGGGGACCCCAGACACGGCCAGCTGCCCGTCCCAGCCTGTCTGGAATCTTCCCACTGGAGTTTTAGTAAGCCTCATTAACTTACGAACTTCACTATTCAGTCCCTCCTCCGGAACAGTAATTTTAAAATGCTTTTAATTTTCTAGTATCAATTTCCACTATTAAAAATTTGCTAAGCAGAGAAAGACCCAGTTGTTCCAACTCCCATTTCTAAAACAGCAATTCAGTGATAGTGATTCACAGGTCTTTTTTGGTGTAGATCCCTGTTAAAGGCCAGTTTCCCCAAAGATTAGTATTTTTCCTTGATAGAATAAGTTAAACACTGGAACGCAGGAAACAGCTTATTCATTCATTTAGTAAGTATTCACTGAGTGCCTACTATGTGATAAGAACTGTTCTATTCTGGGGAGACAGACAGAATGTCCCGACCTGTGGAGCTCACATTCTCATGAGGAAAGGCACAGTGACAAGCAGGTGAGTACACGGGACACAATGCTATGCAGGGAGAGAGAGCAGGAGAGTCGGCACAGGGATTGCCAGGGAGTCCGATTAAAGAGAGCAGGTGTCACCGTGCAGGTGAAATTTCCGTGAAGACCTGGAGGAGCAATCACACAGCTACCCGGGGAGGAGGTACTCCAGGAAGCGAGAACGGCCGGTGCAGAGGGCCTGGGGCAAGCGAGAGCCTGGAGTATTTGTGCAAGCACCACGCGGCCGGCGTCGCTGGAGTAGCGAGGGGAAAACAGGGAGGCGTGCACCCGGCTGCCCAGGGCGCCACTGGCCTCTTCACAGGCCTTCGCTTTTACCCTGAGTGAGACGGAAGACCAAAGGGGGGCTTTGAGCAGAGGAGTGGCATGATGTCACTTGACGTTTTAGCAGGGTGACTGTGACTGCTGTGTTGAGAAAGAGGGCGGAGGGGCAAGGGCAGACAGAGCAGGGCGGAGCGAGAGGACAGCGGCTCCCAGGGGGCTGGGGGCTGGGAGGTGTGGGGAGTGGCGGGACTGACTCGCAGGAAGAGTCCGCAGAATGTGCTTGTGGACTGTAAAGAGAGGAGTGAGGATGGCTTCAAAGCTTTTGGTCTGAGCAGTTAAAAGGACGGAGTTGCTGTTAACTGGAACGGGGAGGACTGAGGAAGCGCAGGAGCCGGCTTTGGACAGGCGACACTGGAGATGCCGTTACAGGCACAAACGGAGTCCTACAAGCGGCCATATGCTGAGTTCAGGGAAGCCGCTGGGGCTGGAGGGACAAATTTGGGAGTTGGCAGTTAAAACAATGTGACTGGATAAGATTGACGACAAGGTTAGTGTCAATAGGGAGACATCTCAGAAGCTTTTTAACACTTTGAGAAGGATTCATTATGATAATTATCCTCAAACTCCCCTTATCACTTTATTCAGCTAAAGCACAGGCAGAGATTTCTGCAAACAGAACTGTATTTACTCCTGTGACTTCTGGAGAAGTTACTCTCATTCCCAACCTCTCCCCACGACCATCATCTCTCACGCGCGCATTGCCTTTCCTGTCTCAGTCGCTCCTGCTTCGCTCCTTCTGACTCAGGGACCGCTGAGTAGGCTCGGTGATCTGCTGGCACTGCCCTGTCCCAGTGCACGTCGTGTGGGACACTCTCTAAACAACTGTTAAGCTAATCACGTGGGCTTGTGACAGTTGCGCCAAGCAGGTCATGTACCAACGCACATGGGGGCCGACGGCTGTTACACAGCCTGGCAGCTAAGACAACAGGAATCATGTAGAGCAGCTAAACTTTTAAGTTCCCCGAGAGGAGATGGAACACGGTATATGCCTGAGTATTTGATGAATGGCATATGACAAAGGGTTAATTTTTCTAATAAACAAAGAGCTCCTACAAATTAAGAAAAAAAAGGTATCAAAGGTTAGAAATGAATATGCAATTCACAGAAGAAAATCACCTGGCCGACAGCCATGTTACAAATGCCCAGCCCTACTAATAAAGAAATGAGGTTCAAACAATGAGATATCACAGTTTCACCTATAAAATTAACAAAGATAGGCCAAGCGTGGTGGCTCATGCCTGTAATCTCAGCACTTTGGGAAGCAGGAAAATGGCTTGAGGCCAGGAGTTTGAGACCAGCCTGGGCAACACAGCAAGACCCCATCTCTAAAAAAAAAAAAAAAATAGAAAAATTAACCAGGTATGGTGTCGCATGCCTATCGTACCAGCTGCTGGGGAGGCTGAGGCAGGAGGATTGCTTGAGCCCAGGAGTTTCAGGTTGCTGTGATCACACTGCACTCTGCAGCATACTGCCCTGGATGACAGAATGAGACCCTGTCTCTTAAAAAAAAAACAAAAAAAACAAAGAGCTAAAAGTAAGTACCCAGTGGTATCAAGGGCACGGCTGGGGTGGCAGAGGGGAGTGCGTAGGCAGCATGAGTAAACTGTAAACATATGTAACCTTTAAACCAATATTTCACATCTAGAAATTTATGTTTTTCAGGCAGGGGCACTAAGAAATTGTTAAACATCAACTTTACAAAAAATATCGAAAACCTGGCTTGCTCAAAATGTCAGTGAAAGAAGTCTTAGAAAGCAACCACCACTCATACTGGCAACAGTACCGCTGTACTGATCTGTCTGATGAAGTGTCCTGTCCTGTGCAGGCAGCAGCTGGGCGATAAACAGCAGGCCCCTGTCCCAACTGGCCCAGAGCGTCTGTGCTAACGTGTCACACCACGTGTCAGAGAACCCAACTGGTTTCTAACTGCAAAACGTCATGAGACCTCAAGCACAGCAGCTTCACAGAAATGACTCTGCCGAGCAAGGTTCCCTGTGCCTCAGTTCCCCCACCTGTAATCCTCACAGGGTGTTTGTCATGTGCTGGGAAGTCCTGACTCAAATTATGTACCTTGCAAGGGTTTCTTAAATAAAACGAGGAAACAAAGTAAAATACAACATTAGAACAAACAAGAATGAGTGGTGTTGTCACAAAGACAAATATTTGATTGCTGCCTTGTGACTTTAAAGTGGTCCCTAGGAAAACCAAATCTGTGGGTAATTTTTTTAAAAAAAGAATAGCATTTTCTGATTTATTAAAAATTATATATGCCAGTAATGGTAAACTTCCTAGCACCTCTCAAAGGTAGCTAAATTACTGTCAACTTTTGTAGAATAGTAACAAGGTACATTTTTAATTTGTCCCAGTGAGTATACTCAGGTGCTGCGTCTTGTACGCTTAAAAACATGAACGACTCGTGGATTTGGCAGCAAGGTCACGTCTGATTTCATGGAGCTCTAATTACCAGCCTAAAATTTTCTAATTTTCTGAAAGACAGCTTCCTACTAATACTTTTCTGGGTTCTTAACAGCATTTGCTGTAGCTCAGACTTCACGCTTAGCACGAAATACGCTGTCCTGTCCTTCGCTTTAACATTTAGCACCTGTCACATCTACCTTTGTGCTCCTCCCAGCTGAGCAGTGTGACCTGCATGAAAGGACAGACCCGACAGACATCGAGAGGCAACGTGGCTGGCAGGGCGGGAGCAGAGCTTTGGTTTCAGAATCTGGCTCTGCCACCCACTGGGTCTGCAGCTCAGGAGGGTCTGGCCTCAGCTCCCCCTCTGCAAAGTGGGCACCACAGCGCCTCCCACAGGCTGTCTGGAGGATCAAGTAGGATAAGGGATGCAAAGAAGTCCTCAATAAATAGTGGCGACTATTAGATTTGTTGAACAGATGACTATTCTGTGTGTTTGACTGATTTGCTAGTTGTCACATACAGCTGGGGGAGGGAAGAAGGGGTCTAGTTTTCTTTTAAAACTTTATCAGGAGTTACCTCTTCAGCGAACGCTCCTGCAGCCTCACCAGAGTGAGCTTTGCTTTAGCCTCAATTAGGCACAGCCTCAGCCCTGGGTGTCCTAAAGGATGTGACATCCCTGAGAGCCACCAAACTCTTTAATTGTTCTAAGTCTCATTGGACGGATTCTCCTAACTGAATGAACAAAGAGTTTTGAAGTGACAGATTAGGGAGAATGAAACAGTCTCCAGATTCAGCAGAGGACGGTAAAGGATCAATTTTTGTACCAGCTGCCAGTGGCTTTGAATCAGAAGGACCGTCGGGAGGTTTACTGGAAGCTGCTGAGGGCTTCGGGCTGCAGAGCCACACGGGACCCCCCCCCGTACAAAGACAAGACCAGAGGGCAGGACCACATGATGGCTCTGTCATTTCTGTCCCACACCTTCTATTTCCCCTCAGGGGACCTTCCTGGCCTTGGTTCTCCTCCTCGAGGACCAGTCAACCCCCACCCACAGCCCCTCTGTATCCTCTCCCCCTTGGTGTCCGTGTCACTCCTGTGACTACACCCACTTCCTCCATGCAGTGGACTGTATCCCCAACCCGGGATACAGTGCCACTACACACTCCCAGTGGCCTCCCCTTCTGCATGTTGTCTTGGGACACACTCTAGTCACCTTGAATTCAACTGCCATGAATCACACGGTCTCCCCCAGGAAGCAGCTTTCCCTCTGAAAGGCGCTGCCACTCCTCTCTTGCTCAGTGGGACTCGACCGGCCCCCAGCTCTCACAGCCAGCCAGCTCCTACTCTACAATCTTTCATGAGCCCTCCCTTCCCAACCCCCTAATCCAGCGGGTAGGGTGGGGACTCACCGAGCCGTTGAGGCCATTTTGGGTGGCCATTTTCTTCACCTCCGGCTTGGACGCGATGATGAGGTAGGTTTCGATGCCCTTCTCCTCCAGGTAATCGCAGCGGCTGCCCCCGTGGCCTGGCTCCACGTCAAACTCTCCTTTCAGGCAGTCCAAGGTGCTCTGGGAGATGTGCACACGCCTGGATCGCAGCCAGAGAGTCCCTGAGCGCCGGCCGAGGTGGCCCTCACCCACCCGCATGGCGGTCGGCGGACACGGCGGCACAGGCTGCTGCTCGCGCCTGTGTCCCAGGCATGTGGGGCAGACACAAAGCGGAGGCAGTCCTGCCACTAACTGGCTGTGGGGCAGTGGGCGCCTGCTCCCCTCTGAGCCTCAGTGCTGATCCCCAAACGGGAATAGTTTTTCCGCATGGGCTGTTGAGACTATTAAATGTAATGAGGAATTTAACAGTCTGCTCTGAACTCTAAAGGGGTGAGGTCTGATTTTCCCCACTTTGCCTGCTGCCGATGGGTAATAAAGCCCATCTCTGAGTAGTCACAGCTGAGGGCAAGAATTGGAACTGCCCTGGAAGGAAGATCCCTGACCCAGGTGGGAAAGGCCGCTGACCCTCCCACAACCTGTCCTCCACAGGCAAGGCCTGCCCGGCTGACCCTGTAAGACGTGCGAGCGCCTTGTAACCTCAAAGTCCTGCCTCCGAGCCTATTAACTGACTGTTATTAGCAATAACATCCTCTGGGGAGGCCCGGGCTATGACGTCAGCAGAGCTGGGGAGCCCCCCGAGTGGGTAAAGGAGGAGAGACAGCTGCAGGGTCCTGGCAGGAGAAGCCACATCCAGCATCAGGCCCAAGGAGACAGGCACCCCAAGGAGGAGCCTCAGCCAGGGGCAGGGGCAGGATGGAGCGCTGCTCTCGGGTAGGGCCCCTCGTCCCTCATCTGGACCACAGCCCTGAGGGATGGACGGGACAGTCCCCTCCCCTGGTCCTCACACCTGCTCGCTTGGAAGGGGCACTCACCCAGGGATGCCACCAGCCTCCATCTTGTTGGCCACGGTGACGTCGGTAGACCACACGTCGTACTGCCAGCGCTTCTGGCCCAGGACGCCCCCCAGCACGGTGCCCGTGTGCACCCCCACACGCATGTCCACCCCAGTCTTGGTCTTCTCCCGCACATACCTGCCAGGTCACAGAGGGGTCTGGGTGTGGCCCTCACAAGGCAGCCAGCCCCCGACCCCTGCAGGGGGGATTCTGCACGGGCTCCTTCCCCTGCGAGCCAAGGGGGCCTAGCGGGTGCCCCGCAGCCCGCTGCCTGCATTTGAGCAGTGTGACCTGCTGCGGGGGCTGACGCAGGCCGAGGCCGAAGCCCGGTCGGCAGTCACAGGCTGGTGGGACACGGCAGAGCGGCTCTCCTCCATCCCTCCGTCCCCTGAAGGCCCTCCAGTTTCTGTCTCCCACCCGTGTGTTCACTCTGCAGTTAGGGTTTCACCGAGGGTTTCACGAGGCACGTTCTAGGTGCTGCAGACTCAGGGGTGAACAAAACAGCCATGAGCAGCCCCCCGCTTGTGAGCTCCAGGAAGAGGCAAATACAAAATTCAGAAATTTGCCTGATGGGGAGGGGAGAGGAGGTTGAGGTTTCTAATCCTGAACTGCTGCCCCCCGCCCCTGGGCTAAAGGCAGCATTTATGTCTTGCCAGGCAGATGGGAGATGGGGTTTAACATGGAAGACTATAAAAATGCAAAACCACCCGCTCAGGGACAGCGGTGAAGGGCGAGCCCGGCTCCTGGACTCCACCTCGTGGGGGAGGAGCCCCGGCAGGTGCTTCCCTTCCCACTTGGGTGCTGCTGCCACCCCGGCCCACCAGACAGCTCAAGTCACCAGAGGGACCGTCCTTCCTGAGATCTCCGAGGCCATTTGGAGCAGTGACAGCGGGGAAAGCGAGGGGAAGACAGTCCGCCTCCCTCACAGCCTCTGCCACGTCTCGTGGCCTCAGCAGTCACCTCCTGGTGAGATGCGGAGGGCAGTCCCTGAACCCACCTGCCTGGTGGGGGGCGGGTCATGGTGAGAAGACACTTGGAAGAGACAGGGACGTGAAGGGACATCCCAGCACCCGTGGTGTGATGACTCTCACAACAGCTGCTTCCAGCAAAAAAAAATAACGTGGACTACTGCCAGAAAGCACACTCCAGAGGCTGTTGAGGTCCTGCAATGTCCCCTGGCTGTGAGGACAGTAAGCCACGCCCCAACTTCCTGACTGAGCCGCTGTCAGCCAGTGCTGCATCCCAGTGAGCCACATTCCGGGCCATCAGCAGACCCCTCCACAGGACCTTGGCTGGCACCTGCCGGACTGGGGCGGGAGGCCTGCTTCCCCCGGGTGCAGGGTCAGGACCCTGCACATGCCCTGGGACCCCCCATCCCGAGGCACCAGAGGTACTCACGAGATGGCCTCCACCATGGCGAGCCCCATGAGGATGGAGCAGACGGCGTGGTCCTCGCGGTAGTCGGGCAGGCCGCAGATGCAGTAGTAACAGTCGCCCAGGATCTTGATCCGCAGCTGGTGGTATTTCTGAAAGGGCAGGGCAGGGCCTGTGCTCCCGAGTCCCTCAGCCACGGGGAAATGGCGACAAGAGCGGAGGAGGACAAGTGGAGAAAGTGAGGGAGCCGGGGAGGGCCAGGCACGGCTTGAACCCTTGCAGGGTCGGGTACTTACAGCTGCTAACTTATCGAAGCGGGCAAAGAGCTCGTTGAGCAGCTTCACGAGCTCCTGGGCACTGCAGGCAGAAGACAGCTGGGTGAAGCCCACGATGTCCGCAAAGAGGATGCTGCAAGGAGGGAACGCAGGCGGTGAGGCGCACCTGCTCCACCGCCCGCGCCTGCTCCAACCCACAGGGCAGCCAAGATGACGGGGGAGCAGGTTTGCTCAACCCCAGAGTGGTGAGACCCCGGCACCCCCAGGCAAAGTCAGGGCTCTGACACTCCCCTCTGCAGGCCTCCCTGCCCCGTGGTACCTGGGGACCACCCACACTGCCCCACTCCTGCCCTGGGCTGGATGCATCCTTCTGCCTGGAATCATGGGTCTAGCCCCGTTGCTGGCCCTGAACGGCTGGGTGACCTCACAGGAGTCCCTTCCCTGCCCTAGGTGATGTCCGTCCAAGGATGGGGTCGGACCAGGCAGCTTCAAGCACAGTGCAGCTGACGTCTGCCAGCTTCTTCCGCGGGGGCAACAGGAGGTCCCCGGGAGAACTCTCAAGGCCCTCGGCATGTGGCAGGGCCCACAGAGGCGCGTCCCTCCGCAGTCTGTCTGTTCTGCTGCGGGGGCCCAGGCCTCGCAGGCCACGCACCTGACATTCTCGTGGCGGTACATGTACATGGTGTTGAACTGCTGCTGGTCCTTCTGGCTCTCGTCTTTCTTCATGTCCTTCAGCATCTCGTCGGCCACGTGCTTGGGCAGGATGGAAAGCATGAGGTTTTCCTGGGAGAGCAGGACAGGGTTAGAGGGGAGGGCAGGGCCTGGCCTGACTTTTCCAGGGCCAAGTTCAGATACTTCAGGGGAGAAACCCCCTGGTCCTGGGGAGAGATGTCAGCCAGGAGCCACGCCGACCCTCCGCAGAGCCCTCACAGGCCCGGGAAGCAGCCAGGGGCCCAGGACAGATGGCGTCCAGCCCTGAGAAGGCTCAGAGCTGGGACGGCCCCTTCAGAGCAGTCAGCAGTGCCTCAGAGAAACCCGAGTGTGGCTCTGTGCTCAGCGTCCTCCTCGTGCCACAAGAAGCGTGACAGTCCCTGTGTCGGCTGCTGCACTGTGAGCCCTGGGGGCAAGATCTCTGCGGAGTCACCTCGTGCCACCCACTGTGCCTAAAATTCAGGCTGGAGCCGACTGGAGACCTCCTGTATACCAGGTGCCGCGCAAGGTGCCCGTGATGCAAAACCAGCGCATGTCGGCGCCACAGAGAGCTGAGGGTGCCGTGGCGGACACAGGCAGGCACGCCCGCACCCGTGCCCGCGCAGCGCAGCACGGCAGGCTCCGTGACCAGAGAGGGGGCAGCAGACTGTGCGAGTGACGGGGAGGCGGCATCGGGAGCCTTCCTGGAAGCGAGACCCGGCCAGGCCTTAGGGACGAGACGCAGAGCTCCTGCCAGAGGGGCCACGTCCACAAAGGCACAGGCACAAGAACCACACCGGGCTCAGGGACCTGCACGTGTTTCAGTGGGGGCAGAAACAGGAATGCAGCGTGAGAGCCAGGCACGCTCAGACCAGGGGCCAGCGAACCGCGGCCTGTGGGCTCACTCTGGCTGCTGCCTGCTCTCATTAACACAATTTCGTTGGCTCCCAGCCAAGCCCCTTTGTTTACCTGTTGTCGCTGGCTGTTTCTGCCTCCAGCGGCAGAGCTGAGTGGTTGTGACAGAGACCATATGGCCCGCAAAGCCGAAAATATTTACTATGTGGCTCTTTTCAGAAGTTGTTTGTGGCTCGGGCATCTGGGAGGATGGTGCCAGTCCCCGAAACTGGGGACAAAGGAGCGGCAGGCCTGAGGGGAAGGCAGGGGTCTGGCTCTGAGGGCTGTGGGCCCCGCGGTGGGTCAGGAGACACCAGCCGACTGAGCCCTGGAAGCCACGGGACTGACAGAGCAGAAGGGAGAGAGAAGAGAGGGGACGACTGCCGGGACCACGTGCTGGAGGACAGGAAGTTGAGGGGCGAGACCGGCGGGGAGCCCCGCCAAGGTGGGGGGGGGGGCTGTCCCTGAGCCCCTGCGGCGAGGAAGGTGATGACGGTGGCTAGGGAAGGACGATGGGAGTAACTTGAGGGACAACCTCAAGTTGAGATTTTGCAGGACGGAAACTGTAAAAGGTCAAGGGCACGAGAACTGTGGCCAACGGCAAGGAAGTGAGTACTGAGGCCAGTGGGCCAGGCGGCAAAGAAAGTGAGGCCACCGGGGGGAGGCAGAGGCTGCGGCCAAGGACTGAGGTGCAGAAGACGCCACAGATGGGCACAGTGGGGAGTGGGGGACGGCTGATGGCAGACACTGACTCCAGAGGCAGAGCAGGTGACAGGCCAGAGTGTTGCCAGGGCTCAGCTGCGGGAAGTCCGAGTGAGGTGGGCAGGACTCAGGACGTCCAGGAGCTCTGTGTCCTGAGTGCAGGTCACGGGAGTTACCTGGGTCTGGGGTGGCCAGAAAACCAAGAGCTAATGGCTCGGTCCTCAGCACCTGAGGCCTGATCAGGGCTCACTGGACCACAGCGGCACTGAGGCTGCAGGTCCTAGGCCACTGGGGTAGGAGCGGGGACCTCACCTCCCGTTGAGGCCAGCTCTGCTGCGTTCAGTGCACCCTGAGGCCCGGGAGAGCGCAGCTCACCTGCACGTCACACGCACCTGCTCTGGGGCAGGAGCGGGACAGAGCTGAGGCGGAGGGTCAACTCCTCTCTTCTGGGTGGAGCTGTCAAGAGGTCTCCAGAGACTGGTGTACTCGCACCCCGTAAACCAGAGGGCTGGCGCCTGCTGGCCTCCCCTGCGGAACCAGCTCTGCTGTAGGGGCAGCCCCGCTCCTCTCCCAGCACAGTCCCCCACCAGGAGCCCCACCCCGCCACACAGGGGTCCCTCTCTGCTGTGCTCTGTGGCTTTATGCTGAGAATCAATCATCTTTCTTGCAGTGGATCACACCATTAGGACAAACGAGTGTGCCTGGCACTGGCTCCAGCCTGAAGCACTTACAGTGGATTTACTGTTATTCTTCCATTTCCACAGTGATGTCTCTCCACGTTAAAGACTTCGTAATGGCATCAGTACAGCCCAGGAACGAGAACCCGAAACAACCCCAGTGCACCCTGCCCTGGCTCCACCTGCGCCCGGGAAGCAGCAGCAGGTTCCCCCAGGCCCGCAGCCCAGACGGAGCACAGTGCTTGGCACCTGCTCTCCCTCTGCCCGTCGTGCGTGGCCAGAGGAGACCTGATGCAAAGGGACTCGGGTTGGGGAGGGGTTCTGGTGGGACCAGGGACGTCTCTGGAATCCAACCGGGCACCGCGAGGAAAGCACTTCTGCTGGGGAAAGGATGAGCCTTCATGAGGGTTCTCAAGAAAAGCCGGAGATGGGCCCTGCCAGCTCTGGCGGGTAACGGGCCAGCTGCCGCGGTCCTGAAGGGCACACGGAGCTGGGGGTGTCGAGGCGGCGGGCGGGGGCAGCAGTGAGCTCCAGGCTGGGGCTGGGTTGCTCTGCTCAGCGATGGGGGGCCCGGCCCACACGGGAGCGCGGCCCTGGCTCACCGCGAGCTGCCAGGCGCTCACTAGCCTCCCCGTGCCCTGCTCCCTGGGCAGTAAGGCAGGAGGACCAGGTGGTTCATCGCCCGAAAGCACTCGGAACAGTGCCTGGCACACAGCACGTGCCCAAGGCACTTCAGCTGTTCCTACGACACCAGACGTAAAGTGTGGCGAAGAGGGTCGAGACAGCAGGCGGCTCAGAAAGATGAGGCCCGATCTTCCTCTGGGCTTCAAAGCTGGCCACAGGTTTACGTTATAAAGAGTTCAGTGGGACGTCCCAGGGTCAGCCAGGCCGCAGCTCTGTTCAGTGCAGGCAGGACGGTGGAGGGGGACAGAGAAGGGTCCTGCTGCCATTCAAGTCTCAGCGCCCCGCCCGCCGACGTGGGCACCCGGGGCGCTGCTGGGTGAGGAGGGCGTAGGTGTGTGAGCAGGGAGGGGATGTGGAGCGCGAGGTTTGGAAAGTCACCCCAGCAGCCCCAGCCCACACGCTCAGGCCCTTCCTGCCCCTCAGACTCCGCCTCAGAGCCCCGTCCCTCCAGAAAAGGCTCTCTGGGTTCCCTTGGAACCTCGGAGACACCAGAGTCCAGTCCGGTTCTGTGAGGGGCTCCCTGCTCCGACCACAGTCCCAGTTTCCCTCTAAACACTGTCCCTGTCAACTGTCACAGAACACAGGTGGTGGCGGTGGCACAAAATCAGTACAGCCCCGGAGCCCAAAACACAGGAGCCTCGGAAGGTCCACATGAGCGAAGGCCGCTTGGCTTCTCTCTGGGGGTGGGATGGTGGGGAATTCTCACTTTTTCCTCTATATATTTCCATAACCTTTGCCAATAGCATATATGAGTTCTGAAGACAGAAAATCAATAAACACAAACCTGAAAACAACAAGAAAGGAGCTGTGGTTGTGACTTAAGGCTGCCAATTTACCCGTGTAGTTTATGGAAACCTTACAGACAACCTCAAAAGCTTAAGCGGGCAAGTAGTCCACCTTAAGTCATTCTGGCAACAAGACAGTTGTTTCCTTTTCTTTTTTAATTTAAAAAAATTTTTTTTTAGAGATGGGGTCTTGCCATGCTGCCCAGCCTGGAGTGCAATGGTGTGATCATAGCTCACTATAGCCTCGAAGCCCTGGGCTCAAGTGATCCGCCTGCCTCAGCCTCCCAAGTAGCTAGGACTATAGGTGTGTGACACCTCGCCAGCTAATTTTTAAACTTTTTATAGAGATAGGTCTTGCTATGTTGCCCAGGCTGGTCTTGAACTCTTGGCCTCATGCAGTCCTCCTGCCTCTGTTCCCAAAGTGCTGGAATTCCAGGTGTGAGCCACCACACCTAGTCACAGATTTTAAAAAAGAAGCAGGCACACACCGAAGGAAGGGTGACAGAGGAGAAAGGGCACAGCAGGCAGCAGTGCGTGAGGGCCTCCGGCAAAGGGCTGTCTCGGAGGTGGAGGTCAAGGGGAGGGAAGCGGCCCCTCCCAAGCCTGGGGGCTCTCACAGCAGGTGCCAGGCCTGCTCCCCCTCTCCAATCCACCTTCCACATGGCATCTGGACTAAGCGGTGCAATTCCTGTCCGCAGCACCCTTGGCCCCCTGACTGTGGCACCCATCTGCTTTCTGGACCCATCTTTCACTGTTCTCCCCCGTGTCCCCTCAGGATAAACAAGTTGGATTACCTGCTTTTCTCTGCACCCCTCACTGTCCTCCTCTGCTTATGGAGTCACTCTGCGGAACACCCCTCCCTACTCACTTTCAACACCCACCTCCCCAGAAAGCCCCAGGCCCCTGCCCAGGTGTGCCTGTTCCTCCCTCCTTGTGACACCCACTTTTTGATGGTGCCTTCCTACTGGTGCTGACCTTGTTCGCCCTTAGATCTCAGAGATTCTAAACCCGTTCATGCACCCTGGCCCTTTGCATAAATGTGTGATGTTAGCTCTGAATCTTCTAGAAAAATTCTCATACACACAGACGACCCTGATACCCATTCTCGGGGCCCAGGTTAAAGACCCCAACACCTATCACTTGTGTTCCTGGGGAAGAAAGAAGGCTGGGATCCAGGTGCACTCGTGTGGTGGGTCCCATGGAGGGCAACAGGGGTGGAAGGAAGAGGAGCCACCCAGGCAGCCTAGGGTTGCTCAGGGACCCAAGCTGATAGATGTGGCTTGGTGTCCCCAGCATGGAGGCAGAACCTGCTCTTCCAAAAATAGCAGTTGCTGTACATTTCAGGAGTCATAAGAATGTATCAAGCCTTTGACCCATTAATGGCTCTTCTGGGAATTTAGCCAAAGGAAATGATCCAGGAGAAGTAAAAAGCCGTATGTGTAAGAAGGCTTGCATCGCAGCATGACTTAACACTTGGGGGAAAAACTGTAAGTAGCCTAAATGCTCAGCACATGGCTAATTAAATTGTGACACATCCTCTGGATGAAAGATTATGCAACCTTAAAAATGATCGTGGTGAAAACTATTGCATCAAGAAAACAGTAAGAGAGAAGAGCAAGACACAAAACTGTGTTCTGGCAAGGTGGCTCACGCCTATAATGCTAGCACTCTGGGAGGCCACGGTGGGAGGATCTCGAGCTTAGGAATTCCAGACCAGCCTGAGCAACATCAAGACCTCATCTCTACTAAAAATAGAAAAAATCAGCCACTCGTGGGGGTGCACACCTGTGCTCCCAGCTGCTCTGGAGGCTGAGGCAGGAGGATCGCTTGAGCCCAGGAGTTTAAGGTTCCCGCAAGCTATGATGATGCCACTGCACTCCAGGCTGGGTGACAGAGGGAGACTGTCTTTAAAAAAAAATTGTATTCTGTGAAGGTGATGCTGGGATATATGTGTGCATATACATAAAGGCAGAAGGACATATGCAAAAGAGAAAAGGATAATTTAACTTGGGAGATGTAATTAAGAGAAAACTTTAAATGTTTTTCAAAGTTGCTATGTGGCAGTGGTAGTTGTTATTCTTTTAAAAATAATTTTAAAACTAGAAATAAACACAAAACTTCCTGTTGCCTCCAGCTGTGATCTTAACCCTGACCCCAGCTAACTCTGTAACTACCACAATTTTCGTAGAAAGGGAACATCCCTCAAGGTGCTTGGGCTGGTTCCAGACTCCCAAGTCTGCTTGGACATGACCTGAGAAGGTAGACCTACGGCCAGGTATGAAGCAGGGGACTCACAGCCCCACCAGCAACACAGGACGGGAGCACCCTCTGAGGGAACCGAGTGACAGAATAACCGCGCAGGGCTGGCTTCTTTCCGTAGTTCTCACGAACACAGCACCTCACCAGACGCTACTGACCAATAGTCAAAGTCATCTCTCCTCTTGGATAAAACTTTTGCATCGACCCTGTATTTTCATACATGTTCAATACTGCCTCCAGTTTGTGGTGACAAAACCAAGGCACAGAGGGGTGAAGTTTGTTCCAGCTTCCAAAGAGTGAGTTAGTAGCAGACTCAGAATTAGACCCCAGAGCTCTTTGACCCCTGGAATCAGTGAGTTTTTGTGGTTTATCCACACCCTGATTCCCTCATCTGCCCTGGATGCGCTGTTCTGCCACGAATGGGCATGTCCAAGAAGTGCCTGGACCTTATCTATCTAGTAAGGACCGGACAATGCGGCTCTAGAAACCCTTATTGGGGCTCTCGCGAGTCCACCGGAACATTCTGTGGGCCCCAGCCCTTGTCGGATCTGGCCAGCCACTCCTGAGGTGGGTCCTCCTTGCAGAAGGGGCCCGGCTGGCACCTCTGTGAGCCTCGGCATGGTGGCCAGTGGCACCGCAGACCGTCTGGTTGCCCCTGTGACCCTGGATAAGCACTCTGCCCCTGCAGGTTTGGTTCCTCATCTGTAAAACGGGTGATCTCCGAGGCCTCTTTGTCCAAAGTGTAAACCCTTCCAGAAGGGAAACTTTTCAGAAGACAGAGAGGATGTATTTGTAGAATGTGTGGCTAGCCTGTCACTAGGACAACTGGTTAATATGGATTTTGGCCCAGAGTGAGCTGGGGAGACGTACAGGATGAAATTCAGAAGGAAGAAATGTAATAACCTCTACTTGAGTCCCCAAACCAACTGCAGGAGAACAGAACGGGGAAGGCACCGTGTATCAATATCGGGGTGGGGGGAGTCTGCCGTGTGAGATGCTATGAGATTTTAAATGAATTCCCGGCACAAAGTGGTTGCCTAAACAAGTCCCTTGTCCCTGGGCTGTGTGACAGAAAATAGGGGCCCTAGACCTGCTGCACGAGGCTGGGTCCACAGCCTCAGGTCACCTAGACCTTCGTCAGGGAGCAACCGTGAGGTGAGGGAGCCTGGGTCTCAGCGCCCGAGTGAGGACGGGCTGATGCCGAGAGGCTGGGAGCAGCGCAGGAAGGGAGGACCCTGCGGGTCACCGAGCCGTGTTCAGGTCTGAGGAAAGCTGTGTGGGGGAAAGGGCGGGACTCGCTTTGAAGGCGATAGAGAAGAAGGTAACGACAAAAGGCTGCTGGGGAGCAGACTGTTGCTTTCAGAGGAGGAAGAATTTTTTAAGAGTCAAACAGTTCAAGGAACATGCTGCCCCGAGAGGTGGTGACGCCGGGTGAGGAGGCTACGAGAGGGAGTGAGGCGTGGGACGGAGGGCTGGCCCGGGGGGATCTGGCCGAACTCGGGGAGCTGAGGCGTGGGCGCTGAGACGTGGCTCTGCAGAGAGAGAAGGCGGTCAACTGCTGCAGGCTCCAGCCTACAGTTACTCGATGGTTACAAACACACAGCATGGTAACAACAGTCAAGGCCCTGATACTCCCTGGGAAAAGAACCAAAGTCCAGAAAGAAAAAGCAGAACAGGCTCTGAAAGCCTCTAGCAGACTTTCTAGGTAGAGCAAAAACCCACCCAGCTCCAGAGGAGAAGCACCCCAGGCCCGCGCTGCGCAGGCTGCAGCCTTGGAGTGGGGTGGAGGGCTGGGGTGGTCTGGTCCCTAGGAGAAGAGGCCACAGCGGCCTGGGGCAGGATCCTTGGCCTCACAACCTCCTGGGCCAGGATCTCCTCATCTGTAAACAGATTCGCTGAGCTGCTCAGGGGGGCTGTGAGCACCGGACCGGGGCAGTGTCAGCGTGGCCTCCACCAGGTTCTGAGAAGGAGCCAGTCAAGCCCCCTTCTCCTCAGCAGTGGTTCATGCCGGGCCTCGCCTTGTGCTGGCTCGGGACTGAGACGGAGGAAGGAGGCCAGCACTGCTCCCAGGGGCCCTTCCAAGTTGTCACAGCTGAACTCTGATGAGGCATTCAGGAGTTAATTACAGCAGGGTGGCCAGGAGGGATTTGGATGAATGAGCTTAGCTGGCGAGAAGCTACGTTTCTACACCATCCTTGCAAACGGGAGGGAGAAAGACCTAAGTGGACAGAGACCAACAGCGTCCAGGTGGCCGTGTGTGCGCACACACAAATATCTATACGGTGTCTGCGTGAGGATGTGTGTGAAGTCTGCTCGTCTGTAGGATGGGCATGTCCGTGTGTCCTACATATGTGCCGTGTGCTCATGTACACACACACGCACACACACAAATACATGTCACTGCAACCTATCACAGGGTGTGAGCAGACCCACAATGTTCCGCAAACCTGTCTGTCCTGGTCCTGATTTATCCAACTTCTTGGAGCTTCCAGGCCATTTGGAAGCCAAAAGGTCACTGGACCTCACCAGGGTGTCCATCCTGACCTGACCAGCTGAGCAGAGGAGGTGGTGGAGGCCGGAAATGAAGGATAGGAGGACCATGCTCACTAGCCCCAGGAGGTGAGAGCTCAAACAGCTCACCTCTCCCTGATGAGAAGACAAAGGACCACGATGTATAAAATGCAGGAACTCCACTGGTGCCACCATTTAGACTAGGGGGCCTACACGTACTGCCCCTATTCAAACAACGTGGTCACAGCCTCACTCAAAGAACAGTCATTGCGTGTCTATGCAAGTCCCTGAGCTAAATGCTGGGAAAGGCAAAGGCAAACAGAGCTCCAAAGAGCTGGGATGGGCAGGGCAGGGCAGTCAGCCGAGTGACTCGTCTCCCAGGGCAGGAGTGCTTGACTGTCTCCAGCCAAAGCCCATGGGAATTCAGAGGAGGGAGGACCGGCATAACTAAAAAATCAGCATATCTTGGAAACAAGACCCTCCAGCGTGAGAACAGGCACCAGGCCAGCTGGGGGGGAACCTGCGTCCTCAAGACCACATGTGCCCCTCGGATCCCCACGTGCAGCCCCTCGACTGAGTCCAAACTTCACAGAACACATCCCTCTATTAAAAGGACTTGCTCTATAAAATTTGAATTCAGTCAAGAGGCTTCACTCAAGGATCCAGAAGGCCACGTGCGGCCCCAAGGCCACAGGTTCCCCACCCCTGTAAGGGGCCACATTTAATCTCAGTGCTGGGGGAGCCAAGACCAACCAGTCACCACAAGGCCATGTCCTCTCAAACAGTGTGAAATCACACAGACCCAAACCCAAGGTCAGCCCAGAGCTCTTACCCTGCCAGAGCAGAAGAGGAGGCGCTGAGCGCGTGGGGCTTCTGGTCACTGGCCTGAACTCCTGTGCAGTCCCCAGAAACAGACGCCACTGTGCAGGCCACGGTGACTGTAATCTCAGGAGACGGCCCATTGGAGCCAAAGATGGCCATACATGTAGTACCTGGAGCCCTTACCAAGGGTGTTTGGCACAAAGCAAGTGCTCCTTAGAGGTTTAGTGAGTTAATGAGCTGTCAGCTAGGAGACGTGACCCAAGGGGCAAGCCACCACCCTCCAGAACAGCATTAACAGAACTTTCCACAATCACAGAAGTGTTTCGGTATCTGTGCTATCGCATATGGCATCCACCAGCCAGTGGCTAGTGCAACTGAGGAAGTAACTTTACATGTTTAATTTTAATTAATTTAAATAGCTGCATTATGACTTGTGGCTACCACATTGCATGGCACAGCTCTAGAACACTGTAGCAATGAAGTGCAGCTCACGTGCCAACTCAGGGGCAGAGAGCAGCTGCCTGAAGCTCTGTGTTGAGAAGGATGCTGAGGTTGCATCTGTGATTGGTGGGAAAGAGTGCGTGCCGTGTCTGCTGTGGAAGCACACACCACCCACTTCTGTCCTTGACCCAGAAAAAGGAGCTCAGTACTACCCTGGCCGTGAAGGCCCAAGCAAATTAAAAAGATAAAATTTCCACCTGCAAAGGTTGCGTGGCAATTTGGCTTCGCTCCCTTTGCTAACTCCTAATGAAGCAATAAATCTTGTCAGCGCACTTTCCAAACGTTGCTCCTACCTTTCTTTACTGTCTACACCCACAGCTGCCACTCTAGCCCAGCACCCAAACCAGGTGCTGACTGGTATCCTGACTCCAGTCCCTTCCACGTAAATATAAGGAGTAGTCCCCAGATGAGGACTTTGTCCACCACAGCATCGTTCTCCATCACCTACCACCTCCACACACACACCCCTCGTCCCCAGCCACAGGGCAAACCTCACTGCTCACTAACCCCACCTCTGCCCCACCACTGATCAAGACTCCTTTCTGCCCACCACGCAATTTCCAGTTCCCCTCCCTCTTCTTGAAAAGCAGCACAAGAAGCCACGTGGCCCCAGCCAGATCTTCTGGGTCTACTGTCTGTGCCACGTTACTTTTACCAATTTGGGTACATCATGCCATATTCCAAACTGGGCAAGCCAGGACACAAAGGGGCCTCTCTCTGGCTGATATGGGGGTCGCTGCAGAGACCAGAATCCCTACCAGATGCTTCCCTCTTTGCACCCTTTGGCTGGCTTCTGCTAAGACCCGGAGTGGCTCTGGGGCAGAGGAGAGGGTGGGACAGGTCTAGGGCTCATCTATAGCGCAAACTCACCTATCTTATTATCCCTGGGTACAAGGAATAAAGTGCATCTGAGGTTCGCCAGGTGCCATTTGGTCTCTAACTTTCGCTGAGCTCACTGGCATACTACGGGGCACTGTCCTCCGTGATGTGACATCCTCACCCTGCAGAGCCCACAGAGAAGTCTGCACACCCAGGCACAGCGCCGCAAGCCCGCTAGGCGTGTGGGAGATGCACAGGACGAGCTCTATACACTCAAACTGCCTGAGCGCGGCACATCCACCGTCTCTGCCTGGATGTCTACGAAGCACGTCAAACTGAGCACGCCCTGCCCCCACCCAAACCTGTACCCCTCACTGTCCTCCCATCTCTGTAAATGGCAACTCTGCCCTTCCAGCTGCTTCCAGGCTGAAATCCTTAGAGCCACCGTCAACTCCTCACTCTCCCACTTCCTGCTCCATCCAGCAGTGCATCCTGTTGGCTCCGCCTTCAAAACACATCCAGAATCCACCTCCTCCACCACCGTCCTGATCTGAGCCACTCTCCTTTCTCACTCAAATTACCACGCAGCGTCTACCTGCTCCCCTCCCTCCACGGCTGTCGTTCTCCATTTAAAACCTAAAACCCTGCAACGGCCCTCATCTTCTCAGGAGAAAAGCCCAGGTCCTCACAAGGCTGGGCAGGGTCTGGCCCACATCATCTCTGCCTCCATGGCTCCCTCTCCCCTCCTACGCGGCTCACACCTTCGCTTTGTGAGGTCTCTGATCAAATCTCACCTTAGTGCAGAGGATCCCTGGCTGAGAGATGTCACACAGCAGCCTCCCTTCAACCCTGGCAGTCCCGAAGCTCCTTCTCCTGCTTTGCTTCTCTCCACAGCCCTCGCTACCCCCCAACTTAGCAAATGCTCATTTGTTTAACGCTGTCGCCCCTCCAGAGTCCGTTCTGCTCCCAGCTATATCCCCAGTACCTGGGAGAGGGCCTGAAACACTTACACGTATGAACGTTCTTTTAGACCTGTTAACAATCCTATTCTGTTCCCATTTCACAAAGAAACTGGGGCTCCAAGGGCTCAAGGTCACGTGGTAAGTGATCTTGCGAGAATATGAATGTAAATCTCACTCTGAGCCTTGTGCTGCCAGATCATTCCATTTTCCAAGGCAGTCAAAAAACTAGGTTTTTATATAGAATGTACAAATTTTTAAGTATCAGAAAATTTTAGAACTCTGGACAGGTCAAACCAAACAGATGCACACAGGCCAGAGGTGGCCCAGGGACTACCTAAGTGATTCTCCTGGTTAACAGAGCTCCTGTGAGTAGAGCCCTTGCCAGGGGGCAGTGCCAGCTAGTCAATGAGATATCTCATTATTAAACAAGATAATCCAGTAAAAACATAGCCCAGGGCCTGGCACAAAGTAAACATTCAATAAATCACCCCTGTCACTAATGTAACTTCCTTCTTACAGTCAGATAAAGGCAGAATGTACCACAGACTGGCCATGCTGGACACAGACGGTAGGTGCAACAACTGTGTGGAGAGAAAAATGCTGGAGGGTGTGTTAAAGGCTCACGAACTGCCAGAGCCCAGCTGGGAAGCCCCACAGCCCAGGCTCATTGCCTGAAATCCCAGCACTTTGGGAGGCTGAGGCAGGATGATTGCTTGAGGCTAGGAGTTCAAGACTAGCCTGGGCAGCATAGTGAGACCCTGTCTCTACAAAAATTTTTTTAAAAATTAGCCAGTGGCACACCTGCCTGTATTCCCAGCCACTCGGGAGGCTAAGGTGAGAGGATCACCAGAGCCCAGGAGTTCAAGGCTGCAATAAGCTAAGTTGGTGCCACTGTGCTCCAACCTGGGTGACAGAGCAAGACTCTGTCTCTGAAAAAGAAAAAAAAAGAAAAGAAAAAGGCATTCGAGGCTAAAAATAGCTTAAAGGCTTAAAGGAATTTTAAAAACTAAAAATACTAGATATATTCGTGAGCGATTCCATGAACAAGTTAAGACAGCAAGTTTACTGCAAGGCTGATGTTGGGGCTGGCAGGTGGGGACATGTCTCTGTGGCTCCTGTTAAGTAGACGATGGGTTTGATCCACTATGTTAGGTGCTGAAAACACGACGACCCGGCCACTGTGCAATGTGCAAGAAGGAAGAGCTCCCGTGGAGAGGCAGAGGCACACTCCTCCCACTCCATCCCAGCCTCTTCCCCTCTCCCCACTCTCAGTGGCTCTCCAAGGAAGCAGGTACGCCAGCCCCAACTCCCCTGTTGCAAGGACAACACTGGGCACTTGGAGGGTCAGTACTGGAAGCCCAACCCCAGGCCAAGAGGCAACTTGCCTCTCTCTGGCCCCGACGCCCCCTCCCCCACCGACCGCCTGTAGGAACGAGGCTCTAGGTTGAGATTCCTCTATGCCTTGTCATCATCGCAAAAGGTCTTGAAGGGAACAGCGAAGCAGGCTTGGGCAAAGGTCAGAGAGGAGGGACATTCAGAAAATAAGAAACAGAAGCTGAGCTTAGGAAATGGCAGCATTCCAGAGTCCCAAGCTCTGGGGCTCCCAGGAGTGGAGTCTGACTCTCGTGGGAAATAGGCAGTTCTTCCCTCTATGGACCTGCTCAAGGGCAGAAGGTCACCAACCTGGGGAGAGACCATGGCCCGAAGAAGAAACACAATCTCTAGTGACGGGTGACCCTGGGCTTTGGGTTAAGGCAGAAGGAGAGGACAGCTGTCCTGTCTGTGCACATCCCCCCAAGAGCTGACCAGAAGCCCACCGGGTGTCCGTCTCAGTCGTGATCCCCTGGCACCTTGGGTGAAGACGGTGAATGGCTTTCCAGCCTAGACCCTGTGTGGTCAGCCCTGGCCTCTCCCTTCAGATGCCTCGGGCCACGGCTTCCCCCGTCTGCAGGTGGGCGCTGGGGCAGGCCTCTCCCTGAGACAGGACAGGCACGGAGCTGGCTGACCACATAGGACATTCTCTGAAGGAAGTGCAGCCTGCCCTGGCCACCTCCCTATCGTCCCTCCATCCTTCCTCAATCCTCCTTCATCC
>VBSM01002608.1:156479972-156519436 GCA_008086735.1 Cheirogaleus medius | reverse complement strand
CAGGCTGTGGGGGCCCAGGTCCGGAAGAGAGGTTTAGGTCAAATAAAAGAAGATTCAGGAGTGAGAAGCTCCCCTGAAGTCCAGAAGCAGCCCTCTGACGGGGAGGCACCCAAAGGCCACGATGGGAAGCAAACACCTGACCCTGGCACATGAACTTCAAGCCCCACAGAGCCCCGGGTGCCTTCCAACAGGCCCTTCCTCCCAGGCCAAAGTCCTCGAACCCGAGCTCCAGACCCGAGGCCTCCCCGAGACCTCCCGAGGCCCAGCCCCACCTGCTGCTGGCTCTGCTCCTCCAGGTTCATCTTCACCTCCAGCGACTGGCGGGCCTCCAGGAAGGCCTTTCGGTGCTTGCGGTCGGCCATGTAGTAGGACATGATGCCCACGACGATGGCGCACAGGTAGAGGAAGATGTTGGCCAGGATCTGCACCCCAACAAGGAGAGAAAAGGACAATGGTGAAGGCACGTCTTCATGAAAGGGGATGGAGACGGTAGGGTGGGTGGTGACCAAAATCAAACCTCAAGTCACCTGGTGGACCTCGATCGGGCATTAGGTCCTTGGAGTAGACCCTGCCCTGTGTACCATGAATGGGTGAGGCCCACCCAAGGGCGTGGCTTGAGGCCTGAAAGGCTCAGGGCTCCCACGAGGCTGGCTGAGGGTCCACCACTCTCAGGCCCGCAGCTACCCATTCATTCCTTCACCGGTTTATTCAACCAGCGCTCACCGAGCACTCGCCACTAGGTGCTCTCAGCTGCTGTGCTGATATCTGGGGAGGTGGGTGTACAAACCCCAGGTCCCACCAGCCAGGAATGTGTCATCCTAAAACCTGCAGATCGTTTGGGATGTCACAGGAGACCCGAAGAGGCCCTGAGTTGAATCAATAGTCACAGTGTTACCTTACACGTGTCAAAGGTTTATAATTTTCCAGGATTCATACACATCCTCTCAGCCAACCCCACCTGCCAGCAGGTGAGGGGAGACTAGTAACAATGCTCAAGTCTCAAACTGCAAGGTGGGAGTCCCGGGACATGGCATGTCCCCCACTGCCTGCAAGCTCCATACACTGGCTCAGAAGGCTTCCTAGGCATCGGGAGCCTGTTCCCCATCCCTGGCACCCTACAGGCTCCCCCAGGTGTCCTGGCCCCCAGCCCACTCCCATAGGCTGCTGGTACTGCAGACCCAACGGCCTCCTGTGGAGGTAACCTTGGACATGGATCCGAACACCCAAACCACGTCTGACGTCCAGGCACTGGCTGCTGCAGGCTCTGCTCCTGGCCCTGATGCCCCATCACAGCTGGACCCGGTGCTAATTCCTTCCACGTCTCCAAGACCACTGGCCTCGTGAGCCTTCCCCAAGCAAGGCTGCTTCCTGGACTGGCCTCTCCCCGCCCCCAGCTCCACACCCTCCCCTGAGGCCGGGCCCACACTCCCACCACACTCCCAGCCTTGCTTCCCAGAGGTCCTGCCCAGAGGAGCACAGACTTGCGTGGCGTGGTTCCTTGGACATGGGTTTGGAGTCGGGAAGAGGAACGGGAAGGGAAGCAGAAGGATTTCTTAGTTTCTGGCCCTCGTGGGGGAAGAGGTTGGCCCAGTGGAATATAATGGGTTCTGGGGCAGGTGAAAAACACAGGGAAGACAATTTTAGATTTTTACACAATATGGTTTACTAGACAAGGGAGTTAGTTCTGACGTGAATTTTCTGGGTTCCCTTGGTTACACCACATCCCCTCTGAACTGCTTTTCTGTTGCATCAGAGCCAAGCGATGCTCACCCTGGGGACCTGCCACCACCACACCCAGCAGAGTGTTCCCACAGCCTCTGCACGTGGTCCCCAGGGCACGAGCCGCTGCAGAGTGAGCAACTGGGAGGTCGGGCGTGTCTCAGTGCTGGTCAGCACGTCCCCGGCTGCAGGTTCCCAGGCTTTGGTGGCTGGTCCAGCATCTAACAACTTGTCCTTTTGGGCCTAGGCAGCCCCAATCGCCTATGCCATCTGTGGGGCAAGCCCTCTGGAACATCCCTGCCCTTCCTCTGGGGTAGGAGAGCCCACCCGGCTGAGTGTCACTGTGAGTATGGCCTCAGGCCACTCAGTGACATGGATCATCAGCAAAGCTGTCAACTGGTGTTCAGTGAGTCAAAGCAAGTCACGCAGACCATGTTGGGTCTCAAAGCTGATCTGGCCTGGGATCCAGGAACCTGCCCAGAGGCCACCCTCCTATGGGGGCCCTGTGGCCTTGGAAATCTGCCTATCCCCAAGCTCACAATGCCAGAAACTGGGAGGACTGGTTGACAGGTCAGGCTGGCACCCAACGCTCCCTCACAGAACAACACAGTAGCCCCCAGGGCCGATGGCTCCTGGGATCACAGGGCTCTGGGCCCTGCAGGCCAAGGGGGAGGCTGCGTGTGGGGTGGAGGCCAGCCCGGAACCAAGCACCTGGCCCGCCCCTGCTGGTGTCCATGACTGTGAACTGAGGGCCCCCCAAGGCATGCTGCCCTGGGGCCTCAACCAGCCTGGGCTGTCCCCTGGGCTCTGCACTCTGGGGTCTTCCTGCCACACAATGACAGGCCCTGCCTGGCCTTCTCATGGGGACAGATGGGACAGGCTTTGTAACATGTACAGCGCTGAGCTTGTGTCAGGAGTTGCCGTCATTCCCCTCGGGTGTCCACCTAGGGAAATCAGACCGCTGTGCAGGCCGTCAGAGAACTGCCATGGGAAAGCTCCACGCCACGGCCACCAAAGAGGCTAACCCAAAGAAAGTGATAAGGGGTCAGGTCTGGCTCAGGCCTGGTGACCTTCTATGCATCACAGTATTTCTCTCACTGATCTGTATGTATTTAAAATAAAATCCAAGTTTTCACTCCATTCGTAGGCACATACAGAAGGGCAAATAAATGCAGGAGGCTCTCTGGACTCTGACACTGTCCCTCGATAGCTGGGTGGCCCTCCTGGCAAATGACCTCTCTGAGCTCCAGTGTCACCCCCAGGAGCTGAGGGTGCACTGACTCACCCCAAGGCTCCCCCGGCCCGATGCTGTCTGGTCTTCGCTCACCCCACTTCCAAGAGCCAAGTCAGGGACTGGAGACCACCTGGCCCATGGAGGCCAGGGAAGAAGGCTGGAGGGAAGGAGAGGCTGGTTGGCCGGAGAGTCCTGCGATCTCCAGTCTCTGAGCATCTCCTGGTCAGAGAGGCCCCGGGCCCTTCCCAACCTGGCTGCAGGGCCCACGCTGCCAGGGAACTCCCTCCCAGTGAGCTCCTCTGTTCCTAGACAGTTCTCCCGGGAGCGCCAGGCCGTGGGTTTCTTAGGGCTCCCCCAAGTCCCTCAACTTGCCTCAACTGAAGAGGAGGACCGTGGGATGCTGTTGCTCCGTTCCACCCCATGGCCTCTCTCTAACGAAGTCAAGGCTGCAAGACCTGGAAGGAGCTCAGCGGTCCCCGGCCTGGGGGCAGAGTGGCGGGAGGCTCAGCCGAGGGCCCCCAGGCTGACTCACAGCCTCCAAGGCCAGGGCACAAATCCAGCAGGGTGACACTGCCAAGCCAAGGACACTCCAAGCTGGGAGACAGGAATCTGCTTTAGAGGAGGAAGACTCCGGAATGGGCAGGAGGAGCCGAGCTGGTGGCGGGAGAGGCCTCCCATCATAGTCACCTGGGATGATGGCGGCACCGCAGGGCGCCTGTGCAGCGGGTGGGCGGGCCGTGAAGGCAGCAGCAGTTTGCTCGTGCTCCTGGGTGACACTGGGAGCCCCCGCTGCTGGCCTCAGCTTCCTTGCCTGTAACACCCCTCAACATCACAGCATCATGTCCTAGACACCGCACGTGCATCATCAGCCTCACCTCGTTTAACTTTACAGCCGCCGCTAAGGTAGGCGATGTTATCCCAATTTTATAGGAAAAAGAATTTAGATCAAGCAAGGAGTCAAAACTAGAGGATGAGCTCTCTCCCCACACTCACATCTTATTGTTCTACTGTTTAAAACTCCACCCTAAAGCACTCCTCGGCTTGTTTACACATTTATAACCTTGCCTCGTCCCAGAAACAACAGTAGACATTTTCAAACTAAAATTTATATGTTCATGAAGATACCAGACCTGTAGCACTTATGTGTGAGCGGCACAATTTTAATGTGAAATGAAGAACCTTTGCAGATTTTCCAGTTTCCATACACAGCGGTGGTCATCATCCCTATGCTGTTAAAATTCAGAAAGTTCCTGTTTCACATTTATAAATGTGTCTCACTTAGCAAAATGAACGTGCCCCTCAAAATACATCTGTAAAAAGTGAGTTTCACTCCTTCAGCAGTGAGCCGAGCTCCGTGCTGGCACCGGGCATGACAGTGACATGTCGCTGTGCCGGCCCCCCAGGGCCAGGCAGGTGTGGCTTCAAGAATGACATCATGACAAGGTAAGCAGGGTCACTGTCACCCCCGTAAAGCACATCACTCAGGACTGCCTCTCATTAGAGTTTAAGAACTGGAGACCGAGGAAAGAATTTGGCCTCTGGGGACAACTTGAGCCCTACTGAGAATCCGAACTGGGTCTCTGGTGGCGCTGTGACACATGCGTTCCTCCCCCGGCCCTCAGCTCTGCTGGGCTGGGAATAATTTTCCGGTGCTCCCACCCCAGGGTGAGGGCGGAGTGGGGGAGACCTTCCCTTTCAGAACTCGTCTCTTGTCCCTCCAGCTGCCTTCCCTGCTCCTGCCACCGTGCAAACCCCCGCCCCCCCACACACACACACTGGCCCACCTGGCCAGCTCCTCGTCCACACTGAGAACCCTGCACAGGCCTCCCGTCCCGTCCACTGCGACACCTTCACTGCTGCCCCTCCCTCGCCCTCCGCATGTGCTCCCGCTACGATCTGCGGACAGACCCATCTCCTCCACCAGACAAGGTGCCTGGGAAGGCGGGCTCCGCTGTCCTCCTCACCCGTGTCCTGCCCATCCGGGCCCCCTCCAGCACCAGGTGCTCAGGAAACCACGAGTTGTTGGGCTGGACTGAGCTGGGGGAATGACACTGTGCTCACGGACTCACCACTCACCCTGACCCCTTCAGCCTCTGGCCAGCAGGGGCGCAGGCAGAAGCCATCAGCAAACACGGCCTCCGGGCCCCAGGTGCTTCCGGGACTCGGCTTACTGCCTCCAGCCTAATGAGCACCCAACCTTCCCCAGCTGGCCCAGCCCTAAGTACAGAGAGGACTGGGGCTCGGTCAAGAGGACGGCAGATGGGGGACAGCAGACGGGGGACAGTTTGGGAACTACCCAGAGTGAAGCAGAGCACACAATAAAGCAAGGCCTGCAAGGTCAGGAGATCACATCCCATCCGGTGAAGATGGCTTCACGAAGACATGGGCATTAAGGAAAGACAGAGTGGGAGGGCATCCTCTGAAATGCAAAGATCAGCTTGGACACCACACTTGGCGAACAGCAGGCAGGAGGACGCTCCCGCTCTGGAATCACGGGGCCCTGCTGCAAGTGCTCTGCACACACCCATCTGGCCATGAGAACAGACCAGAGGAGGCTCCCTGGTCAGGGCAAGAGAGCTGGTGCTTGAACCCTCGCTCCTTGGTATGGTCCTGGGACCAACTTGCCACACTGCCCACCCCAGGTCCCATGGCAGACTGCAGTCCCAAAGTGACCCCCTCAAACTCATAAGGTTGAGAAGCCTGCTCTGGGCGCTAAGTCACCTGTTCTCGCCCAGTGGTCCCCTTTAGACAACCAGGCTCTAGGGTGACAGCGATAAGCAACAGGGCAGCCACTGGGGGCTCTTTATTTGTAGATCCTTTTTTTTTTTTTGAGACAGGGTCTTGCTCTGCCACTGAGGATGGAATGCAGTGGCGTGATCAAAGTTGACTGCAACCTTGAACTCCTGTGCTCAAGCGATCCTCCTGCCTCAGCCTCCTGAGTATCTGGGACTACGAGTGTGCTGGCACCACCACACCTGGTTAAATTTTTTTATTTTTGCAGAGGCAGGGTCTCGCTATGTTGCCCAGGCTGGTCTCCAACTCCTGGCCTCATATGATCCCTCCAGCCTCAGCTTCCCAAAGTGCTGGGGTAACAGGCATGAGCCACTGTGCCCAGCCTATTTGTAGATCTTTTTTAAAAGTTTTATTACTCCTAAAATGATTTTCTGGAAATAACTTATTTCAAAAGAATTGTTCCTTTTTAAAATATACATTTTAAAAATAATATGAAATAAATAAAAATTTTTTAAAAATAAAATGAATCTCCCAAGTGGGTAAACATTCAGACTAAGGCTTCCTCTAACCCATGAGCTCAGAATGCAACCATGTGAAAATTCTTTTACAAGATCCTTCCTTTTGGAATTTTATGCATCACAAGATCCTGCACGTTTTTTACCAGTCCACAGGGACATGGGGCCGCTCTAAGCAGGGCTTTAGAGTGGAAGTCACCCCACTGGAGGCAGTTTGGTGGCTCTCTTCCCTATAAATTCTCTAAACCAATCTCTCCTTATAAGCTCATTTGAGCCTGAAGATTCCAGAACACTCCAGAACTGGAGAGAAGCCAAGGGAGAGAGACCACTGCTCAGTGTCTGGTGTCTGGGTCACCTGCAGGGACCTTATGACCCTCTGCTGCTGGGAGACAAGCCACACTGGAGCCTCTCTTCATTAAAACTTACTCAGATGCTTTGGAAAAAAGTCTCCAGGGAGCTGTGGGCTGGAAGGAGCAGGGGAGAAGGCCCCTCAGAGGCAACCAGCCTTCCCCAACCCACAGAGCTCACTGCAGACCCCTAGGGAGGCCGCTGCTGGCTCCCGCTCCTCCCAGCAGCCTCCCCCTCCCCTGCCCCGACACACACCCTCCCTGGCATCATCATCCTGCTCTAAGCCCAGCCCAGGATTTTCTGCACTTACTTCTCTGGTCCTTCCCTGGCTCACTTCTATGTCTGCCTCCTGGACTGGAAAGCAAGCTCCACGCAGCCAGGGCTGGCGGATGGACGGGAGGGAGGAAGAGGTCAGGCCTGGCAGTCACAGAGGCTGTGCGGCCTGGGGTGAGTCCCCTCCCCATCACAGCCACCCCAAGACTGTTCCAGTAAGATTACAAGAGATCACGTGCAACACCACCTCACACAGGGCCTGGCACGAGATATGTTCGTGATGACTCTTTCTTTTCTTCCGGAGGAGAGAAGGCCAATCAGTACCCAATAATAACACTTAACGTTTTACAAGAGCCTTCACATTCATCGCCCTATTTGTTTCTCACAACAAGAGGGAGGGAGGCAGAGTTTTCTTATTCTCGTTTCGAGGAAGAAGAGACTCGAAGCCAGAGGGACCCCCGGTCTCCTAGCTGTGCTGACCCTGGAGCCCAGATCTCCTCCCCTGAGCCCAGGGCTCCCACCCTGCACTGCTGTCTCCACAGCTGGTCTGGGACAGGGTCTGCCGAGGCGGGGCTGAGGCCAGGGCACAGGGGCTCCCTGGGAACTCAGGACCCATGAGGACATTGGGCATCCAGGCAGGTGTGGGGAGGAGGCGCGAGATCTGCAGACAGTGGGGGACTCTTCCATGCTGCCTCGGGCAGACTCTAAGCATTGCTGTGCCAAGAGATGTTCTGGAGTCTCCAATAAATACAACCTCAACACAACACCAGGCTCGAGCCTGGGGCACTGTGGACACGCCCTTCTAAGCTGGGTATTGGTCAAGTTCCCACCATGTACCTCAAAACAAAGGGGCCCCAGAAGTTTTCTGCTTATTTTATGTCTTGTGCATGCCTCTGCCAAAAGACACTTAATGTCTACCCTCTTCCAACACAAAGACGACTTCCAGGATAGGCACCCAGCCAACTTGATGCGGCACACAGGGTCCCTCATGATCTGCTGGTCGCCAGAACAGCTTCTCAGAGGTTGTGCACTGCATAACCCCAGGTGCACCACTCCATGGATCTGACGTGATGGCTCCCCCAGAGCCTGGCCCTCAGGTGTGTCTGTCTTATATCTGGCTGCTCCCCACCAGGCTTCCCTCCCTCCAGCCACAAGGCACCTTTCTCCAATTTTCTAGCAGATGTGCTCTTTCAGGACTCTAGGGTCTAACTGAAACATCCTGCCCCTTTTACCTGTGGAGGTCCGTGTTGTGATGAAACTGTGACCTTACACTTGTCAAGTGCTTAGCACGATACGTGGCTTTTAGTCCCCCAGGTGACAGTTCTTGGTACTATTATGTCAAAAGCCAGCCCCGACATGCCCCCCTGATTTCCCAAACAGAGCCCTTCATTCACTCATCCATTCATTCATCCATCCATCCAGAGATTGAGTGAAGACCCACTCTGTGCCAGGCGGGTGCTCAGCACTTAGCAGTGAACAAGGCAGAAAAAGTTCCTGCCCTCATGGAGCTGATTTCTAGTAATAGTAGACCATAAGAGGATCAGAGCTCAGAACAGAACAAAAATGGTAGAAGTGACTGGGTTGCTGCTTTAGATTGAGTAGAAGCAAGACTGCTGGCCCCAGTTCTCTACTCCCCGCTAGAAGTATCACTGCCACAGCCTCACGGGGTATCAAGCATTCTTCCTCCCTGCTGACTTTGACCATGTGATTTGCTTTGGCCCAGTCAGTGCATATGACAGGAGCAGGTTTTTGAAATGCACTTGCCAGGTGGCTTTTCCTCTTGTGCTTCTACCATCACCAGGAGAACATGCACCAAGAAGCTTGCTGGTAGGGCAGAATGAGAAACCGAGGCAGCAGAACTGAACCCAAGATGTAGCCTGGAGCCAAATCCCACTAAGCCCAGCTCAGATCAGCCACATCCCAGCCGACCCACAGACGTGCCAGTGAGGAATGTGTGGCGTGAGCTGCTGAGTTCTGAGATGTTTGTTATGCAGCATTAGGTGAAACACTGACTAATACAGATGTTAGGACAGGTCCCCTGGATGCAATGTCATTAGTTTAAATGAGATATGCATAATAAAAAAGACCCAGCCATAGGTAAGAACAGAAAGAGGAGCATTCTGGGGGGAGAAGCCACTAGTACGAAGGCCCTAGACACAGGTCTCTTTTCCACAAGATCCCCACAGTGCAAGGCACATCCTTCCCCCTACGCAGCTGCTGATGCATCCGTGTTTATTTCCCCCCTGCCAGGACGCACAGTAAGTACCTAGGGTCACGGTGTGTCTCTCAGTCACATCTGTAGCCCCAGGCCCTTGCATAACAACGGCACACAGCAAAGTCAGCTACATGGGTAACTACAGTGGTAGAAAGAAGCCACAAGATCAGTCCACTGCAGTATCCCCCTGGATAAGAGCCAAAAGGAGGCTAAAGAATAGAGCGGTGGTTCTCAACTAGGAGTCACCTGCCCACGACATGTCTGACTGTCATGACTAAGGGGAGGGGTACTACTGGCATCTAGCGGGTAGAGGTTGGGAAGCTGCTAAACATCCTGCAATGTGCCAGGCAGCCCCCACGACAGAGAATTATCTGGCCCAAAATGTTAATAGAGCCGAGGTCAAGAAACTCTGGCCTAGAACAATGCCTCCTTCCTTTGTGATTCCTGAGTGTTCACAACAAACTTTTCCTTAAGCTTTTCCACTGAGGAATTATGAACTCTGAAGCAAGGATGGGAACAAGTACATTTATTTTTATGTCAACCGCAGAGCTTGGAGGCTAGGAAGAGAACGCTATGGACACTTGCCGAACATAAAGACACAGTTGCTGGATAAATGTGCCCACCGAGAAGGCGCAGATCTCAGGGGTGTGGGCAAACAAGACCGGAGCAGGCCATCTGGTCCGTCTCCCCATTCCTATGCAGGGACGAACAGCTCACATTTAGCACCTTACACTAGCCCAGGGGTTTGCACTTGAATTTTATGGACTAGGTTTTGGGGGAGTCAGTGAACCCCTAAAACTAGACGGAAAATCACATTTTGCCCTTTTCTGGGGAGTGAGTCCATTGCTTTCACAAGTTCTCAGAAGGATCTGTTCCCCCAGATGACTGAGCTCCACAAAACCACTTGTCTTGTTGCTCCGCTACAGAAAAAAACATCTGGTCACAGCATTTTGTGTCTCTTCCTATCGATGCGACCCGGGTCTCTCATTATTTAGCCTTTTATTATTTAGTTACCTGGGTCTCTTTCTCCAGGCCAAATAATTCCAATTCTACTTAAAAGAGTCTATTTTAAAACCCTTTCATCAATTTGACTTCAGGTCTTTTTAAAAAAATGGTCAATTCAACTCTATCGAGTTCTCCAGGGGGTGGCACACCCCGTGCTGGGTCCTGGAGATTGGAAAATGACCTGGAGGAGCCCAAATCTACTGAGGGTGAAGAAGAGGCTATAAACAGAGAAAGCACAGACTGGTTCCCAGAGAGAGAAAGACAAGTCAGCAAAGGCGCCCCAAGAGGGAGGAAGGCTTTAGGGCACATTCAGTTGTGGTTTTCACCCACACTGAAAGCATGGAGCTTTTACACATGTATTTTAACATACGCATTCTGGATGATAAAGGGATTTAAACCAATTTCTAATTGAAGACCAATACTAAATGAAGGAAGGCAAAAAATAATAATAATAATAAACAGCATATTTACGGGAGTTGTCAGAACGACACCAGGGTTCCATGCTCCCCACTCGTGTTTTCTTACCTCTGAGCAATACGAGCTGCATAATCACATAGATCCCCCGACTTTCTGGAATTGACTTTGAATAAACCTGAACACAACTGTACCAGCCCGGAGGAAGAGGAACATGCAATACGGAGACAGAAGAAGATAGTTAGGATTCCAGAAACATCATCATACAAACTTAAACTGTGAAAACTTGAAGGAGCAGATCACTGATTACACAGAACACCAAGGCCTTATCTTGCATTTGTGCCAACGGAATGGAGCAAACTCTTTCTGGGATTCTAGGACTCGCTACCTTTCAATTTGGAAAATGACTCAGTTTTTGGAGAGTAAAACTTTTTGCACATTTTCAGTGGGAGCCACATCATTTCTCCTGAATCACAGCCTCCTCCTTGGGAGTTTGATTCCCCTTTTTTCTCCCCCTTAGTGTTTCTTAGGGGTCGCTCAGCAATTCCCTCTTCCCCTACAGCCTTTCTAGGGACATCCAGGAGTTTTCCCCAGTCACTGGTTCTGACTCAACCCACTCACATTGCTGTTCCCTAGTTGCTGTTTTCCTAGCCCAGAGTTTCCGAGACAGGTGTACCAGCTCGCACCTGCATCGTTGCCCTCCTCCAAGGGGTTCTGTTCTATGGAATCTCTGTATAGGGGGAGTAAAAAATATTCAAACAAAGCAAGATCCACCCTCCAACCTTCCTGGTTCTTTAAACCAAACTCTTGTGCTTTAGGTTATCTCCCTGTGCCCGTCACCTGTTTCCTTCTTGTCACTTATTCCCTTTCACTTTCTAGTAATCTCCTGACCCCTGGGGCACCCTTGCCCTGAGTCACGGAACCTCCTTATCATCCTTTTCCTTTCTGACCAGTGTCTCTTCCACACACTCACAGCTGCATCCACTGCGATGTTTTCCATCTGTAACGCTGTTTCACGTCTCCCACATTTAACTCAGTTCCTTGGTTTTCAATTCAGATTTTAAGTGATCCTCAAAGTTTCTCCTTGTCCTGAGAGACTCTGGTCTGGCAGAACCTTACCAGGCCAGGGTCTCAATGCACGTAGTCACATGACACATACAGATTTCCAAATTCCAGAATTCAAACGCAAAGCCCTGGCAACCTGTCACCTCGCCTAAACTGCAGGTCCTCAGCCCCAACTGTCCTGAATCAGCATGCCTGGCTGTGCTCCCCCAGCCTCCTGCAGCCCTGGCTGCACCTCACAGCCACCTGGGGAGCTATGCCGGCAGCGCCAGAACAGTGAGACCAGAGGCCCAGATGCTGGCATTGCTAAAAAGCTCCCGGGAGACTCGAGGGTGCGGCCAGGGGTGGGAAACGTGAACATCAGTGTAAACACCCAAGCTGGCCACGGTATTCCTTAACCAGCCCCCATCTGCAGGTCCCATTTCTGCCGGCCAAGGGAGGGCCACAGCTCTCCAGCACTGCGCCTCAGATGAGAACACGGCACCCAACACAGCGCAGGTCCTCAGCACACCTGGCTGAACACCTGACCAACGCCAGCCTGCTCTCCCGTCTCACTGGGGTACCTTTCTGTACCTCCAGGGGGTCATTTATCCCAGCTGCTCTTTCCAGGTAATGCCTGTGGGTCTCCTTCCTCCGGCCTCCACTCCTCCTGCCTCCACTCCTCCCGCCTCCACCTGGCCCAAGCCTTCACCTCCCATGGGGGTGGGAACCAACTCATCTACCTGGTCCCTTTCTGGTCCCGCCAATCTACCCCCGGCACACATCAATCTTCCAAAATTGTATTTTTGCCAGTGCTACCTCCTGCTCAACACATGTCAATAGCTGCCAATTGTCCAAAAGTTCAAACTCTTCATTCTGGCATTCAAGGTCCTACAGACTCTGGGCTTTATTATGAACTTTATTCTAAATACCTCCCACAATTCCATCACGTAAACCATCTGCTTCAGCTGACGTCCGTGACACATCACCAGCAGCCTCCTGACCTCGGTACACGCTGCAGCCCATATCTTGAGAGCTCTCAAACTCTTCCACAAAAGTGCCTAGGGAGGAAGCCTCTCATTTTACTTGCTAACGCATGTGGATCTTGCAATCTATTCAACAAAACCCGTTTGTATTACTATTTTTAAGTGTTTGCCTTTGAGTAAAACAGATGTGTCGGTCCACTACAGTGTAAGCTCCACTAGGGCAGGGACAAAATCTGTCCCAATTACCACTGTGCTCCCAGCACATGGCAAACACCTGGCACGCTGTCAGGTGAAGGAATGAATACATGGAGGAAGCAGGGAAGGAAGGGAGGAGGGAAACATCAACCCCACAGTCCTCCTGTGGCTTCACATGCGCCAGGCAAACACACCGTTGCGTCCCCCAATGTGAGAAGCACCCATGGGAATGTCGCCCCCCACCCCCCGCCAAGCCCACCACGACTATGCGCCTCCTCTCACGCACGCTCACCTCCAGCCAGATCCTGCAAAGGGCCGGGTGGGAAGGTAAACCTTCCTAAGACCTTCGAGCAAGAGCGGGCACAGAGCTCCGTCGCCGTGCTCTTGGCCCCTCTGCTCTGCTTTGAGACACGCAGGAATCTGAAGCTCAGAGTCACGGCCGCCAGGAGTGAAGAGAGAGGACCCTCACCCCAGATCAGTGTGGGCCGTGCTGTAGGCCCAGAGTTGGCCACGCGTGCTCCGGCCTCAGCACCTGCACTGGCTTCACTCCGCGGTGGGCGCCAAGTGATCTCCGTGGATGGAATTGTCACCCTTGACCTTCCTGAGGAGTCTTCCCTAGGAGAAAAGGAAGGGTGGCGCCCAGCCAGCAAGGCAGCGGCCACGGCCACAGCCACAGCCACGGGGGCTCTGCCGAGTGGACGCTGGGCTCTGCCGGCACAAGGGCTCTCGCCACCCACCCAACAGTCCCTCACGACAGTGCCCTGGGCTCGCTTCCGGGCCCAACTCCTCCCGAGCAGCCCTCACTCTCCTTCCCTGCCACTGCGCCGGTTTCTCAGCCTGGAAACACACACAGGCTTCCCAGAGAGTTCCACAGCCAGGCCCTGCATCCCAAGGGGTTCCCAACTTTTACACCATTTCCTATTGGTTTTCACCTAATTTGTCCACTTACTGGTGTGACACTCTTTTACACACAACAGCCCCGTTCTGGATTTCTCTGCTCTCGTCCTCGGGTGAGCATGGGATTTAACGCCTATGGGCGCCACATTCCCTGGCATCCTTCCTCTGTGGGCCCCCAATGACCACATGTCCCAGCCTCCTCTCAGTGAGGCCAACCCTCGGAGCAGCAAAGCACCGTGGTGAGAAACGGGGCCCCAAACGCAGGCTGGGGTGGAATTCCAGCTCCACCCCCTGGGCCTTGAAGTCACACTTTGAGCTCACTGCCTCCTCTGTGAAACACAACTGCAGTGCCTGCCTCGAGCGGTCTGTGAGAATTCCTCGCCATGTGTGTGAAGTGCCCAGTATCTCACCGTGCCAGACACACGGCTCGTCTGAATAAACATTACCTGTTATTATCAGGCATATTATAAATTCCCAAGATTACATCTGAGCTTTATTCCCAGTTTTCCAGCTTTCCTAGTCTCCTTGAATGGGTTGAGTTCATTTTCATCACCTGGGAAGGTGATGTGTGTCAACGGTGCCCAAACTTGGCCGTGTTGATATTCTAAGGCTCTACCCTCAAACACTGCTTTAGTACAAAGACCCCCGTATTCTCCGGTTCCACATCTGCGGAGTCAGTCAACCTCAGATTTCAATCACAGACATTCAAACACGTTCAAAACATCAAAGATGTTCAAACCACTGCAGCTCTTAACTGCTTTCCTGCCCCCACTCCCCTCTCCCATTGCCTGTCGGGTCTCCAAGGTGCAATTATAATGCTGCCTGTGTCACTCTGTGCCGGCTGGGTTTCAAGCCCTGCAGTGTAGCTTCAAATCCTGACCCCAGGACCTCGCTGCCCAGGTGGACGGCTCAGCTCCTGTCCCGTCCCTTTGCCGGTCTCATACCAGGAAGCCCCTCATGACAATGCCAGCAGCTGCTGGAGCCGCCTGCCCACACCAAACTGACAAGTACCTGCCAGCCCACAGTGACTGCCTGGTGTCTGGAGACCAATTAACCTTCCAGCCAGCAGTCAACAAGTCCTTCTCCAGCCCCGACAACAGGAGGCAGTGTGATGCCGTGGAATGAGCACTAGCTTTGGAGCCAAACCAGCTCAGACTCTATTATCCCTTAGTAAGTCCCTAAAAACTCTCTTAGCAAACTCCTCATGCAGAAAATGAGGCTCGCAGCCTCAATACTACCTCCATTTAAGATATCTTTGTCTAATCCAGGGTCACAAAGGTCTTCTAGAAGTTTTATAGCTCAAATCTTACTATGATTCATTTCAAGTTAATTTTTACATTTGGGGGAAGGATTAAGATTTTTTTCCATATGCATATCTGATTATTCCAGGATTTGTTGAAAAGACTATCCTTTCCCCATTGAATTACCTTGGCACTTTTGTTGAAAATAAATTGATCATATATGTGGGTAATTTCTGGAATTTATTCAGATTCATTGATCTAAATGTCTATCTTTAGGCTAATACTACACTGTCTTGATTACTGTAACTTTATATTTAAAATCAGGTAACATAATTCCTCTCATTTTTTTAAAAAAAAGCTGTTTTGGCTTCTCTAATTCATTTATGTATTCATATAAATTTTATAATTATCAATTTCTATAAAAAGAGCTAATGGGATTTGGATTTAATTAAATCTATAACAATTTGAAAGAACTGACATCTTAACAATATTATTCATTCTTATCTGTGATCTGTTAATTTAGGTCTTCTTTAATTTCTTTCAGCAATGTTTTACAGTTTTTAACTATAGAGATCTTGGACATATTTTGCTAAATATACCTTTAAGTATTTCATGGTTTTGGATGTGACTTTAAATGGACTTTTTTTCAATTTCCAATTGCTTGTGCTAGAATATACAAATTCAATTTCTTAATATTAATCGTGTCACTTTCAACCTTATTAAACTCACTTCTAGTAGTTTTGTGGATTCCTTAGGATTTTCAACATAGATGATCATGTCATCTGACAATAAAGACAATTTTGTTTTGTTTTCTTTCCTATTTCTATGACTTTTTTCTTGCTTTATGGCATTGGCTAGGACCTCCAGAACAAAGGTGAAAGAAGTAGTGAAAATGCACATCCTTGCCTTGTAGATCTTGCGCACAGCAACATAATTTAAGGGCCCAGTACAAAGTGAAAATAAAGGCCCCTTATTCAAAAAGCAGGAAAAAAAAGTGCCATTAGAGGTACTAAAATATAAAACTTTGTCCTCTCCTCTATGGTCTTCTTTCCACTTGAAAGAAGTGGAAATTTTTATTTGCTACTTAATGTTGTTCTAAGAAAAGTTAAAATGCTTAATTATTAGCATAGATTTACCATCTATCTTTATATTGTGCAATGCCAGTTTTAAATACAAATGTAAGAGCATTTAATTCATATACAGGATCACTGCAATGAAGCAATTAGTATTTCATGGCTCATACGTACCGATGTATTTCATTCTTAACAAAACAGTGGAAATGCTGCAGAAAGCTAACAACTGTTTTCATTTCACTTCTTGATACATCGCACATTCCGCTAACACTCTCCACTTTCAGCTTACTGATGAGTATAGAAAGACTAAAAGGAAAGGAACCGTGGTTTGTCTATCTTCCCCTTTCTATGTCATCAACTTCAGCATTAAGTGGTTGGCTAATCCAGGAAGCAGCAGGAATAATAAAGAGACGATGGAGTTCTTTGATGTTCATGTTTCTGAGAATACCACTGCCTTCTTTTTGCATTCAAAGCAAGTTCCAGTTTTAACAGAGAGCATGAAATCTCAGGGGTGTCAGCACCTTCACTCAATTAGCTGTAGATACAACACATTATTTTGTACTTGTTTTGCATCTTGCTGAACCCCCAGACATCACAGGTTCACCAGAATTCCATGCAGTTGGAACATCACAAACACAATCGTAAATGGGACAGCAAGGAATGGCAGACACTCATATTGTGTTTTTCCTCTGCTCATGTGCATTTTCCATTGTCTCAGCAGACTTCAATTACAAGACATAAGTTCAAAAATAAAATTGCTAAGAATTTCAGGACTGTACAAGTTACGTGCCCATAAAGCCAACCCTACTTAGGAGGAGAGCATTCCGATTTTCATGAGTAAGTATGACATAGGTTTTTCATAGAAGCCTTTTCTGAGGTTGAAGAAATTCTCTACTATTTCTAGTTTGCTAAGAGGTTTTATCATGAATGGAAGTTGAATTCTGTCAAGTGCTTTCTTCTGCATTCATTGACATGACCTTACGGGTTTTTCCTTTCAGTCTGCTAATATGTTGAATTACACTGATTTTGAGATATTAAAACATTGTATTCTGGTGAAAATCCCTTCCTGATTATGTATTATTCTTTTTTGTATTTTTTCGGATTTTATCTGCTAACATTCCGTTAAAGATTTCTGCTTACATGTTCATGAGGAATGTTCATCTCTAGGGTTTTTTTATTGTAATGTCTTTGTCTGGTTTTGATATCAGGGCAACACTGACCTTGTAAAATAAGATGGCAGAGTGTATGTGGAATTAGTATTATTTCATCCTTGAAAGTTTGGTGGGATTCAGCAGTGAAGCCATCCGGGGCTGGAATTTCCTTTGGGGAAGGTTTTTAACCACAAATTCAATTTCTATAATGGATATAGAGCTATTCAACTTTGACAGTTTGTGTCTGTCAAGTAATTTGTCCAATTTGTCTAAGTTGTCAAATTTACTGGCATACAGTTGCTTATGACATCATCTTATTCTCTTTTTGTAGGATCTTCAGTCATGTCCCCATTTGCATTCTTGGTATCAATTTGTGTCATCTCTCATTGTCCTGATGATCTAGCTGAAAGATTACCACTTTTGTTGACCTTTTCAAAAACCCATTTTGGATTCATTGATTTTTAATGTTTGCCCATTAATTTTTGTTCTATTTTTATTACTGTGCACTTCTTTCTCTGGATTTACTTTCTCTACTTTCTTAAAGTGGGAGCTTAAATCACTGATTTTCAACTTTTCTTCTTAATGAATATACTACCCCCTCAACTTATCTGCAGCTTGACTTTTTGTAGTTTCAGTTACCTGTGGTCAACCACAGTCTGAAAATATTAATGGGAAATTCCAGAAATAAACAATAAGTTTTAAATAGCACATCATTCTGAGCAGCGTGATGAAATCTCACACCATCCTGCTCCATCCCACCCAGGACGTGAATCAGCCCTTTGTCCGGAGTATCCACGCTGTCTCCACTACCCACCTGTTAGTCACTTAGTAGCTGTCTCAGTTATCACATCGACTATTGAGTTATCGCAGCACTTATGTTCAAGTAACCTTCATTTTACTTCATAATGGCCCCAATATGGCCCCATAATGGCCCTTCGGGGTACAGCTGGTTGTTCAGGTTGTTCACGTGTTCTATAGGTATTGATTTTTTTGTCTACTTATTTTACCAGTAACTGAAAGATGAGTGTTTAAATCTCCAATTACAAATTTTTATACTTCTTTAGTTTTATTAGTTTTTGCCTCATGTGCATTAGATGCATATGTATTTAGGATTATGACATCTTTCTGATTAATTGACTTATCATTACAAAATGTCTCTCAGTATTCCTGATAATATTCCTTGTTTCAAAGTCTACACTGTGATACCTATAGCCACACCAGCTTTCTTTTAATTAGCGTTTGCATGGATCTTTTTCCATCCTTTAATATATTTGTGTCTTTATATTTAAAATGGTTTTCTTTGATAGCTTATAGTTGGTTCTTGCTTTGTTATTCATCTGACCGTATCTGCCTACTAAACAGAGTCCTTATATCACTTCCATTTACTATTATTAGCCATATGGCTGAACAAAACTATCATCTTGCTTTTTGTCTTCTATTTGTCTCATTTGTTCTTTGTTCCGTTTTCCCTCTTTTCCTGCCATATTTTGAATTATTTCATTTACCATTCTATTTTATCTCTGTTATTAGCTTAGGAGGGTCATAACTCCTTCTTATGCTTTTTCAGTGGCTCTGAGACTTAAACAGTATAAATCTTTAACTTAGTCCATTCTACTTCTAGTATTAGCTTACACATAAGAAAATTATAACATATACTTTCATTTCTCCCCTCCTGTCCTCTGTACTATTGTCGTCATACATTTTCCTTCTATATATGTGATAAACTCCAAAGTACCTCGTTTATATTTTTTCTTCAGTTTTTCAAAGAGATTACAATTAGAAAAGATAACTTTCATATTTTCCCACGTATTTATCATTTGGTGGGGGGACCTCTTCATACTTTTGTGTAGCCCGAATTTCTGTCTGGTATCATTTTTCTTCTGCCTAAAAAACCTGCCTTAACACTTTTTGTAGTACAGGTTTGCTAGTTATAAATTTTCCCAACTTTAGTTTTTCTACAAAAAAAAAAAAAATCTTTCACCTTTACTTTTGAAGGATATTTTTGTTGAGTATAGAATTCTAGATTGACTTTTTAAGTTTTTCAGTTCTATTGTCTTCTTCCTTGAATAATTTCAGACCAGCTAACTGCTGTCATTCTTCTCTTTGTTCCTCTGTATGTAATGTGTCTCTCCCTCACCCCTTTCTTTCTGGTGGCTTTTATGAGTGTCCCTTTATTAAGCAATTTGGTTATGATGTGACTTGGTGTGATTCTCTTTATTTTTATGCTTTATATTTATTTGGGTTTTGTTGAGTTTCTTGAACTGCAGGTATAGAGTTTTCATCAAATTTGGAATTTTTTCCATCATTATTTCTTCCAATACTTTTTCTGTCTCTTTCTCTGTTCCTCTGAGACACCAATTACACATATTAGACTGCTTTATATTGTCCCACATGCCATCAATGCTGTTTATAATTTTTTGTCAATATTTTTATGGGCTTGATTTTAGTTTTATTGCTCTAGCTTCAATTCACTGATCATTTCTTCTGCATTATCTAACTTATTAATCCTATGAAGTTTATTTTTTTCTTTCTTTTTTTTTTTTCTGAGACAGAGTCTTGCTCTGCTGTCCAGGCTAGAGTACAGTGGTATCATCAACTCACTGCAACCTCAAACTCCTGGGCTCAAGCAATCCTCCTGCCTCAGCCTCCTGAGTACCTGGGACCACAGGCGTATGCCACCATGCCCAGCTTATTTATTTTTTTTGTAGAGACAGGGTCTCACTATGTTGCCCAGGCTAGTCTCAAACTCCTGGCCTCAAGTGATTTTACCACTCAGCCTATCAAAGTGCTGGGATTATAGGCATGAGCCACTGTGCCTGGCATATTTTTCATTTTTTATTTTGTAATTGATATTTGATTTTTCATTTCTAGAAGTTCTATTGGGTTTTTCATACTTTGCATTTCTCTCTTCAGCATGCTGATGAGTTCCTTTACATGCTTGAGCAAATGAAACATATTTATATTAGCTATTTTCACGTCCTTTTTCTGCTAACTCCATCATTTCTGACATTGCTAGGTCTATTTCTTTGGTGATTTTTTATTTGCTAATTAATCACTTTTCCTTCTTTGTCTAGTAATTTTTTACTAGATGTCTGACATTGTAAACTTTACCATTTTCCAATGCAGAACTTTGGTATATTCCTTTAAAGAGTGCTGGAGATTTTTCTGTTAGGCAGATAAGTTAGTTGTGGATTAATTTGATTACTTCAAGGTTTAAGCTATTTTAGGGCAAGCTTAACACTCCCTTTCTTTAGGAATGGTATACCCCACTGCTCACGCATGACACTTCTGGGTTTTTATGGAGTGCCCCATTTACTCAATGAAGTCTCCTCTTTGGCTGGAGAGGACCCAGTTGAATCCTGGCCACATGCTGGCTCTATATTGTTTGTCCTACAGCTGCCCTCAGCAGTTGCTCTCGTATGGTCTCACAGGGTTTTACTCTGAGCATGAACACCAATTGATATTCAGCAAAAGATTCAAGGGGGCCCCTATGTAGATTTCCGGAGTTCTTTCTCTTCGCAGCTTCCTCCTTTTGGGTATTCTGTTCTAGAAACCTTGGCCTCCCCAAACTCTGATCTCTGTCTCCTCAACTCAGTGACATTGCCAGTCTCTGTTTAGGTTCTCCCTCCCAAACAGAGGTGGAATTATCTTCAGGTAGGAAGCCTAGGTAATGATAGGGCTCACTTGGTTAGTTTTCTTTTTCCAAAGAATCACAGCTTGTTATCCCAAAACTAGTGCAGACTTTCCCTATATTTTATCCAGGTCCAAGTTATTTATAGTGGGAGGGTAATTCAAGACTGTCTTTCTCACTGTTGACTGGAAACAGAAGTCTCTCATCATCTTTTTGCTAGATGACATCGTGGTCGTTCAGAGGAATGGAAAGCATAGCAGCCTGCCCTCTCTCAACTCTATCCCTCTTGACCACCATACAGGTATCCCCATCTTTCCTCAATTGCCAGCCCTGGTCCCCAGTCCAGCCACATCCTCCTCCTCCTCCTCTTCTTTCTCCTCCTTTTCTCTCTCCCTCCCCCAGACTTATAGAAGGTACCATCTACCTCCATTGCAGACGCTAACTTCAAAGCCTGGTTCAGCCCCCTCCATCCCTTAGCATAAAGTGCCAAGACTCTGGAACTGAGCAGAGCAGAAGCTGAAAACCAGCCCCACCTTCCGACAGCCTGAGCGTCCCTAGGAAAGCACCTCAGCCTCTCCCTGAAAGCTCCACGGCATTGGGGTGAGGATCAGAGTACTGGGCACAGGGCCTGCCATGAAACAGGTGCTTGATCAGTGTTACTCCCATCTCTGCACCACTATTATGTTGCATGTGGTTGTCTGTCGTTCTCACCTCTCACCTTCTCACAGGTGGCTTTGAAAAAGTCTCTCACCAGTTTATGGGAGGAGTGTATGGAAATCTTCACAATCAGATGGAAAGTTCGGCAAGGGCAACAACCCAGACTTTCCCCTATTTTGCACCTTTTAATACACTGAGCACACAAGCAGACCCTTGGTATACCCTGACTAAAGGAATCCCCCTCTCCTATACTTCCTTTGATTGCCAAAGTAAGCTACCTGTGTTCCACCACACAGAGGCAGCAGGTTCCTATACATTCTGCTGCTCAGAGCCCTCACTTTTGTTGCCAGAATAATCTTTCTGAAGGACAGCTCAGCTCAGGTCACCTGCCTGCTCCAAAACCTTCAATGACTCCCCATTGCCTACAGAATGTAGTCAAAGCTATCTCATGTGGGTTTTTTGGCCCCCCATTACAGATCCCAAATTACCTCCTAGACTTCTTCCTTACTGTCTAATATACCTAACTCTAAAGTCAAAGGTTCCCTCATCTATGTTCATCCCCCAGACCTTGTTTGCAAGCAGTCGCCTCCCCTAGCAAGTTAGGGGTCAAATCCAACGTGCCCATCAAGGCCCAGCTCAGTCCTGCCTCCTCCACGGGGCTTTCTCTCCGACTCTCACAGTCTGTGAGTCAGAGGCCCCTGGAGGGCTTGAGGACCTGCTTTCTGTCTTCTTGGGGTGAGCCCCACCTTCAGATCAGGAAGGAAGAAGGGGAACGAAGCTCCTGTCTCTGGGATGGGAGTGAGAGTACTGCTCACAGCAGATGCGCCTATGCAGGACTCTCCTGAGAGAGAAGCTGGGCACACAGCACTCCAGGAAGGAGTGAGTCAGGCATCGTCTCTCCTTTTCCCAGTGGGAAAAATGAGCCACACAGCAGATTAAGCAATTATACCCAGCCAGAGGAAATATCCTTCAAGGATCTTCACTTTCAGATGGGTCTCTCAACATAGCCTCTCGAGAGTTGGAAAACAAAAACAAAAACAAAACCATTCCAGCCTCTGACTTCCTTTTTATGAAGCCAGAGGAGCAGGAGCAGGCAAACATGTCCCAGGAAACCACACGGCTCCTGCCTCCAGGTCCCTGGGAGCTGCCCCTGGCCTGGTGAAGCAAACAGAATTCCTAAGGCTGGGGGAACGAAAGCAAAATTTACTATAAAGCCAAGAGCAGCGCACAGCGGCATGTCTGCAGCCTAAGGAGATCCCTGTTTTTACACCGGAAACCCTTTCGACAGCAGAGGGTTCCAGCACCTTCCGGGCAAAGCACAGCCGCAGCAGGTCACCTGCCCTCCCTCCGTCTCCACCGCCATTCCCCTCGCCTTCCCCGTACAACCGCACAGCACTCCACCTGCCCGCCCACCCCCGCTCAGGGCCCAACATCCCAATGTCACTTGCTTCCGAAGCCCACCTACCCCTTCCACCCACGCCCTTTGTAGCTCCCCCGTCTCCACCTCCCCCTACACAGAGCCACACGCCACTCGTGGACAGACCCTGTCCACAGGAAAGTCTCTTTGGGTTTCCTGTCTCCTTTCTATCTCCTGTACCTGTCACAGGTCCCTGCCCCAGACACAAGCTGGCAGCAGGGCGGTTATCAGCCCCCTCTGGAAGGCGCTGGAAGAGCACCCACCAGGGAGCCAGGACACCGAGGCCACAGACCAAGGCTCTGACACGGGCTCTCCATGTGACCTCAGGCAAGTCACTCCTCATCTAGGCCCGGGCGTTGTCTTTTCTGGGAAGCTCAGTAATGTCTCCCACTCTCACGCTCTCCAAAGCCATCCCTCCAGGCAGAAGCAGTGGGTGGCAGGGGAGAGGAGGCAGCAGGAACAAGATCCCTTAGGTGCAAACCCCAGCTCATCCCCACTTGCAAATTCCACTCGTGCAGAGCGTGATCTGGCACCTCCCAATAGGGATGCATTTTTTGGTTTTACATAGTTACAGATAAACATAAAATGATAATGCTTGCATCTGGATGAGGCTCTGTGGTTTACATAGTGCTTTCCTCACTGTCTCATATATTCTTTACCACAACCCTGTAAGAGCTGGCAACATCATCCCCGTCATAGCGAACTTATGAGTGGGCCCTATTCTAACAGTTCCACCCATGCGACTTGAGATCACAGACCTGCTAAGCGGCAGGTCCAGTCTTGGACACCCAGTGACCCGAGTCTGGTTCTTACTCGCTGGGCACACGCCCCTCCATCCTTCTCATTTACAGAAGGGGAAATCAAGTCTCAGCAAGATCAAACGGCCTGAGACCCCAGCACCCACCGAGGGGCAGAGTTGGAACTCAACTCCTATTCACTGACGAAATGCCTATGAAGTAGACACAAGAAGAAATGCAAAGCATTTCTGATGTCAGCACTCATCAGGACCTGGGGACCATGGAGCCTCGCCCCCTCCCACAGAGGCCCAGAGAGGTTAACTGAGTTGCCCAGCGCCCCTGGCACCCAGCTCCAGGCCTGGCTTCTCTCCTCCTGGCACACTGCTGCCCTCTCCACAAACACCACGCAAGGTGACGGCTGTATTGATTTGGATGCTTTCTCCAGCCCCGATGAATAAACCACTTCCTTGGGACCAGAGCCCGCAGCAGGCACCCAGTCCAAGGGCAGGACCTCGCTCTCAGCTGCGATGCTGCTGTCTCCTTGCCACCCCTGCCATCGGCCTGCCAGACCGGACTGTCCCTGGGTTTCCTGCTCAGTAGAACTTTGAAAGATTCCTTCTTGTTGTCACAGATGGAAGCAGGCCGGAGCAGCTTTCCAGGCCAGCCTGGCTCTTCTCAGCTCCAGGGGTGGCCACAGTTTCTGTAAGAGGCCACCAATGTGGACCGAGTGGGACTGCCTGGCTGGTGGGGGAGGGGCTGCAGACGGCAGGTGCAGGTCATCACCTTGAGAGGAAAACTACAGCCACCAGAGGGATGTGCAGAGTTTCACCTCACTGATTTGTATAAACTTACAGTTCTAAATGTACATATATTCACATAAATATGCAAATTCATAGACAGATGTCTGGAAGCCTCCACAACAGTTGGCAATGGTTACCTGTGGGAAGAGGAGCAGGGGAGGGAAGGACTTTTACTTTTATCCTTTATACTGTGAATTGTTTTCTTGCAACAGCATTTGTATGATATAGAAGAAAATTGATACTCTTATCTATCTTTAAAATGGGGCCCAAAGTTAATACTCTTGAGGGATAATATTATGGGTTATATTTTTCCATACTATATAGTATTTTCCAGGCTTTCCATAGTGAATATGTTTGTTACTTTTATATTAGATTGAACCATATGAAATGAAATTGCCATTTTTTATAAGTTGAAAGTGATTGGATATTGGCAATTTCATGTAGTTGAACCTAATAATAATTCATGCATCAATATTCAACAAGTGTTTATGAAGTGACTGCTCTGTACCAGGCCCATATCCAGACAACAATAAACTTTTTTTTAAGAAAGTAAATGAACTGAGCAGGGCCTCCTTTGCAGGCAGAGACCCAGGTCATTCATCTCTGAATCCCTAGTACTCAGAGACCTGTGCAAACCTGTCCCCACAACCACATTTGGCAGCACAAAAAGATAAAAGAGTAAACAGACACAAAATAAATGTCCATCAACAGGCACACAGCTAAAATTATACATTCTAAATAACCAATGACAAATACAGCATCTCAGTAAGAAGACTGAGGACAAAGAAGGGATGCGTCAGACTCCGATTAACTTGATAATCGTACCGATCTCTGCTTATCTGGCAGGAGGACAGAGAAGCAACGGGAAAGGGAGTTGGCAGTAGGGGTGTGCAGGCCACTAACACACCCTCCAGCCCTGAGGAGCAGGTCTGGCTGCACAGTCCCTGAGAAGGCTCCCCTGCATCCCCACTCCCTTAAATTCTGCCAGGCGGGGACACGTTGCGTCAGTCCCTACAGAGCTGTCCTGGCATCTAGGCAGCAGTGAGTTTCTCTATATTAAGTTTTTATGTAGATGATGGTTCTTTCATTAAGGCCTGACATCTAAACTCTCCAGGAGTGGGGACCACCCCACAATCCTAGAAGTACAGTTAGAGAATTTATACCTCCAGTATTTGTGTCCTGCAATGACGTAGGATGGACAAGGTTCTGGGTGAAGGCTGGGGGGAAAATGTATGTAAAACAGGAGGCGGCACTCCTGGGTAACTCGTCTTAAGTACACAGCCAGAGAAAGTGCCCAGGACCACGTATGGTCCAGGAACCATGTCCCTGCAGACTTCTTGAAAAAGTGAGGTGGGTTGGGCCAAAGAGGAGACCAAGGGCAAGCTCAATGGCTGAACTAAAATGCTGGAAGCGCTGTTGGGGGAACACGACACATAGATGGGTGTCACTTGCTGGGGACAGACTAGAGCCAGGACAGGAGCCAGGATGGGGTTTGCAGTGGGACCACCCCGTCTGCAAACCGACTGATGTTACCACGAGGGGGCGGGCTCCTCTCTAGGAAGCTGGTGCATTTCTTTCTGCTCCAACTTTTGGAGTGTTTCCCAAGAATCAGTTATGTTTAGTCCCAAACTGTTTATGCCAGTTGTTTTTTGGTATTATATTTACATAATTTAATTAAATATAACCTAAACAGATAAAATATGAATGTTAAAGGAAGATAGTTTTTTCTAAGAAAAGTAAATTGAGTATTTTGGAAATTTTTGATAAATGTGAGTAGCTAAAAGAAACTGCTGCTGAATTAGAGTCAGGCAAGACACAGTAGAAATTTGGCCAAAGGAAAAAATGTCTTAGAAATTTAAGAGGATTCGGTACTTAAATTAAAAAAAAAAGGCACAAAGAAATAGCAATTAAAGTACCTATATATGAAGGAAAGAACTTCCCCTTCAACAAAACATCAGCAGATGACTGCACAGCTAAATGACTTTCAATTAAAACAAGCTATTTAAAATACATATAAATATATATATGTATATACAATTTTTGTGATTCCTATATTTGACTGACTTTTTATAAAATCTACTGAGTTGTAGATTGCTCACATTTTAAGTGTATGTTCTGGTGAGCGTTGACAAATGTGCATAGCTGTGCCACTACATCCCCAATACAGAACACTGCCACCACCCCAAAACGGTCCACGGTGCCCCATCCAAGTCAACTCCCTCTTGGCCCCACAGAGTGTCTGTTACGGTACCATAGCTCTTCTCACGCCACAGGTGACCCTTGAACAACATGAGTTTGAACTACAAGGGGGCCACTTAGGTGTGGATTTTCTTCCACCTCTGCCATCTCTGAGACAGCAAGGCCAACCCCTCCTCCTCTCCCTCCTCCTCCTCAGCATACTCAGCATGAAGTGAGGATGAAGATCTTTATGATGATCATTAAGTGTCCACTTAATGAACAGTAAATATATTTTCTCTTCCTTATGATTTCCTTAATAACATTTTCTTTTCTCTAGCTTACTTTATACAGTACTTAACACATACAATGTATAAAATTGTGTTAATTAACTGTTTAGGTTATCACCAAGGCTTCGGGTTACGTTTTAGGGAAGTCAAGAGCTATATGCAGATTTTCGAAAGCACAGGTCACTGCCCCAGGCCCCACGTTGCTCAAGGGTCACCTGTATATCAAGATCAGCAGCTGACACCTGTGCTCACATCTCTCTTTTGTTGTTCACTTGCTCCCTTTTTTCACACACAGTAAAATCCACTTTTTTGGTGTATAGTTCATGTGTCCTGACACACAGTTGTGTAACCACTACCACGATAATTTAACTTTTGACATCAATTGACCAACTACCTGTTTCCATCTCAGAGAAGACGACTTTTGACTGCATTTGGCTCTAGGAGACTTGGCTCTGAGGCCAGCCAGCGCTGCAGCTCCCCGGGTGAGCCTGGGAGCCTTCCTCACCCTCCCTGTTCCTCCTCCACTTTCTCTTCTATTAAATGCCAGTGACAAGAATATCCACCTCACAGAGTGGGTGTGAGGACTGAGTGACATAACGTAGATGAAGAGACCTACGTAAATGTGATTTGTAACTAGCTCTAAGAGAGTCTTCAGACCAAGGCGGTCGTGAGGGACAGCGAGTCCCCCCCGTCCCTGGAGAAAGGGAAGGATTAGAGGCTGTGTGGGGGACACCACAGCAGAGCTCCCGCACTGCCTGCAAGGTGGACAGGGAGCGCCATGATCCTTCCCTCCCCCAAATCCAATGACACGTCTCGTAAGCTATGCGTCACTAACCCTGGTGAGGACGAACGACTCTAAAGCTCAGGGGAACCAGTGAGGTCACCCAGAACCAGCGAGGACACCCTACGAGCCCATGTTCCCAACATGCTGCTATCGGTTTGCAACCAGACCACCTTTACACTAAATAAAAGAACCAAGTTCTACATGGCTCAAGTGATGTGACCCAACGAAAGAACACATTTGTCATTCCTCCACTCCACGTCACTGCAGACCTTCACTGTGTCTCCCACCCACTACCTACTCTTAATTCATTCCTCCCAAAAATATGGTATAAAGAAAAAAGATATTAAATGAAAGGCCACTGTCATAATGCCAAAAAAAGAAAAAGAGAAGAAAAATCTGCATCAAAAGCACAGTATTCTTTGTCCTTGTGGAGAACTTCGTGTAAAAAGTACATTCTCTGTAACATTTATAAGGCATCCAAAACAACAGTAGCCCCGCTTCTAAATTTCCTCCCTGCCTTCTGCTTCCTATGCCCTGTTACACTATTGTGCTGTTTGTTTCGTTTTTTCCCCAATTATTAGAATTAGTTAACAGAAGCCCTGCCCAGCAAGCAAGGCCATGATCACTACAAGAAGATCTGAAGGTAAAGTTTATTTTTTCTTAATTACTGTGGGGAAATATTCAGGAATTATGAAGATATGTGTTTTGAGGTTTCTTTTCAAAAGACAGGTATCTGTCTAGGGAAACTGAATATGGGTATTTCTTAAACATGGGATGAGGGCCCAACACCCAGGCAGGGATTGGGAATGAGGATGGGGTGGACAGGGCCGAACCGGGACAGACGTCAGCGGCTCCCCAGCCAGGAGGCAAGGGCAGCTCTTGTGACAGCCAAGGAGCCCTCGAGACGTCCCAGAAGGAACAAGGACCTGCTCTTCCCTCCCTTGGGGTTGGCCTTGGCTTTTCTAAAATTTCTTTTCTTCGGAGCCCATAATAACAGTGTCAGTGACAGCCAGAGCAACAACCACTTCTAGTGCCTGCTGCGTATCCCAGTGAAGAGGAAGGAGAAACTAGACTTAGATTAAACAACTTACCCAAGATCTCACAGCTGTGATGTGGGGGGCCAGGAGGTGACCCAAGTCAAATGACTGCGAAGCCAATGGTTTTACCCAGCGTCCCAAAGCAGAAGGCCCACCGGGGGGTCAGGCCCAGCTGAGTCTCACAAGGTCCCTTCACCGGTTCCTAAGTGTAGAGGCCACTTGGGTCTGAGACAAGACACACGCAAGAGACAGGAAATGCCACCTAAATTAACCACCCTAGGTTAGGCCCTTTACTGAAATAAAGAGGCAATGTCTCAAATTTGTCCCCGGAGTTGGGCAATATAGTATTAACAACTACGACCCCAAATTCCGGGGAGACTAGTGTTCTCCGAGCGCTCAGTACTGCCCCAGCGGGCGATAACTGTGAGCACGTGCAGGGGCCCTGCAGAAAGGCAGCTGTGAGTGACGCTGTGGGCCCTGTCGCTGCTGTCCAACAGGAAACAAGCCCCTGGGAAGCAGAGCCGGCTCCCGGCCTTGCCTGCGGCGATAAACCGCTCTCAGCACCACGAGATGCCCTTTGCTCAGATTCCCCTTCAGGAAATGACGGATTTGGTTTCTTAGGAATTGGCAGCAAATTTGTACCACCTGACAGACATGGTCGTACCTCCCCCATCCACCCACCATGATCAGGCTGGGGACCAGGTTCCAAGCTTATCAGTCAATCAGGCCCATGGGGGCAAATTCCTCAGGGCCTGTCCCCCTGGGTGGAAAGCTCAGACCTCAAGGGCAGTCGGGAGCCGACCTAGAGCTGGACAGGTGGCTGCTGTAGCCTTATGATACGAGATCCGACCCAGCTGACGCCAACTGCATTTCATGGAGATCAGTCTTGAAGTGGCGTGTGAACAGCAACCACGGCCACGGAAATCTTGGGAAAGTCCACGTCCAGTTGCTTATGTGGGGCTTCTGAATGGAACTAATGGCGGGGACAGATTTCTTCTGAAACACGTCACTCACTTTTCTGTTTACAAGAAGGAAAGTGTTCTCAAGGAAAGGAAGGAGAAAAGGAAAGAAACAGATTCATTTCTAACCAAAGGGAATTCCTTAGGAACCACAAAGAGGAATTTTGCAGGAAGAAACAGTTGAAAACATGAACAGAGGCAGGAAGAAGCATTAGATAGAAAATGACCAGGAGGAGAAAAGGAGCAAGATAATGGGCTTGTGGATATAACATATAAATAACTATAAAATGTAAATGATAAATAAATAAAATTAGTAAATTAACAGTAGCCAAATACCCTGCAGAAAAGGAATAATACAATATTCTGCAATATTATACAGCATTTTATAATTTAAAACATTCTTAGCAATAATCCTTTCACACCAAGGAGAAAAGAGCCAGTTGATGACACAGAAAAGATATGAAAAAAAGGATAATGAATAAACTTGGTCTGATTCATTCACAGTTCAAAGATCAGAGATGGTCTGCCAAGATTAAATGCATTAATAATAAAGAAATAACTAGCATTTGCACGGTGCTGTGTAGTTTGTAAGGCGCCTCTACATACATTATCCACCCCTCCCCCGCAGGTAACACAGTGACTGTGTGCCCTTGTTTACCAGGTAGGACAGTGAGAAGCAGTCCCTCACCTGGCACCAGGGCCCACCTTGCCTTGGCTTGTCTTAAGTCTCCCCAGTGCAAGAGAGTCAATGGTGCAAAATACCATCAGACAGGGGCTACCTCTTGCTCCCACATGGTCCATCCACCTGCTACAGGCTACCTGGGACAAGCAGGGACATGGGCAGGAAGCAAAGACAGGGGTAGATTATAGGGGGGGTCCTACCTGTTCCCCCTTGGATTCTAGACACTCTCCTTGGGTAACCCCACATCCTCCCTACAGCTGTAGGTACCACTCAAATGCTGATGATTCTCAAACCTGTAACTCTAGACCTTTCTTTCTAAGCTCCAGATCTTGAATACAGGGCCTGGTATACAGAAGGTGTTCAATAATTATCCACAGAATAATTTGAGAGTTCCACTTGGATGTCCCATGGGCACCTCAAATCAAACTCATCTCCACCCATCATTTCTGTCTTGGTGAGTAGCCCTCATGGCATCATGCCTGGATGACTTCAATAGCCTCCTAATAATGGTCTTGGCTTCACTCAAGTTCACCAGAATGATCCTCCTAATAAACACAAGCAAGACCCTACCTGTCCCTTGCTTCAGTTCCTTCCGTAGAACCCAATCATAGTAAGAATAAAGCCCAATTTCTTAGCCCTCCTATTCTCTGGCTTCTCTACACCTGTCTCTCTGGCTCCTGTCACCCATTTGTGTCCCTGTTACACAGTCATTCTCACCAGCCCCAAACAAGTGAGAACCTCTGTGACTGACTAGAAAGCCCTGTTCCCACTGCCCCACCTGGCAAACTCCTACTTATCCCTCAAGACCCAACTGAATGGCCAGCTCTTCAGAAGCCAGGCTCAGTTTCCCTAGGCGGGCGCTCTCTCTCTAACAGGATTTGTGTCACAGCCTGTGAGCTCACTGAGAGCAGGGGCCGAGTTTTATTCATTCCTGGTATACCCGCCTGGAACAATGCTTGCAGCCCTGGTGGATGTTTGATAAGTGACAGTTGCTCCCAAGACTGGAGGAGCCACCAGGGGAGATGGGACTTGGAGAGCTCTAACTCAGCCCAGCCACTCTTCTGTGTGATGTGATCTTATGCAAATCATTTTTGCCCAAGGATGAGATTAAAACTAGGACAACAGGATATCAGTGACTCATTTTCTGGGCTCCTAAAATCTCTCCACTTTTTTACCTGGACCAGAAAGGATCTTTATTAACAAGTGGCAAAGGAGTACTGATTAGCACCCTTGAACAGTTATATAAATCCTGCTTTTAAAAACTATTCTGGGGGTGGGGGGTAGGACAACATATGTAACCTAAACATTTGTACCCCCATAATATGCAGAAATAAAAAAAAACTACTCTCAAATCACCTGGATTAACACCAGAACATTTCCTTTGGTCTTCCCTATCTAGCCAAAAATCTACCAAACTCTCAATAAGAGTTTATGAGGAAGGAAATAAAGGTAAAAGCAAAGCTGGAATGAATGTATTCAACAAACATTCATAGACTGATTGTCACAACCACGGCACTGCAAGGGGCTGTAAAGTAATCCTACTATTGGTCTTACTCTTCCTTGAGGTAAATGACAACCTGCCAAGAGAAACATACTCACATGTTTCTAAAGTTTGTGCACGTGCAAATCCCCGCCTCCTGGGGAAGGAATACAAACATCCCAGCCAGGCTGCCTGCCCAGCTGGTATGTGCAGACAAAGGGACAAGACTGGTGCCGGGGTCATGATCAAGCTGCCTGCCCTATAACCTGGACCGGTGTCCTGGACACATGGGCCATTGCATGTTTGAGAAGGAAAAGAAAGCTAATTCTTATTACACATGTAAGGCAAGGCAAAGCCCCTGCAGAACTCTGAGCCATCATCTCTTCTATGCAATGAAGTTTCTGAAGCTTTCCAAAAATCTTTAAAATAATGTACTGAATCCCACAGAGAATCAATACCTTAATGGAGTTTCACACACCTGGCTCTGGACCGCATTTCTAACTCTTGAAGCATTCTGTGGTCACAGAGCATTCTGAACCCCACACAGACTCATGGCTTTATTAGGTCCCATCTCCCCAGCATCCCTCCCCAACCCCGTGCCTCCTGGTGTGGTAGACAGCCTCAGAAGACAGCCACCAACAATTCATTCCCTCCCCATATGCACGTGTCACTCACACATCAAGGGGCAGAAGCAATTTCCTCTCGCATCTGAGTTAGCCTTGTGACCTGCTTTAACCTAGTCATGAGCTTAGCCTTTAACACTCTGGTAGCTTCCACTGTCTCTGAGACCCCATGCTGTGAGGAAGCCCAAGCTAGCCATGTGCAGGGCTCCCAGGCTCCACACACATGAGTGAAGCCTTCTTGCACTTGCCAGCATGGCCATCAGCTGACTGCTGCTGGCCGATGACACAGTCCGGGCAGCCAAGTGAGGACCCCAGCCAGTGCTACGTGAAGCAGAAAAACAACCTGGCCGAACGGAGCCAACCCACAGAATCACTAGAAATAATGAACTTATTCTTTTAAGCCCTTAAGGTTGGGACTGTTGGTTATATAGCGACGGATAACTGGAACACGTGGTAAACAGTGGCTATATATTCAGCAAGGCCATTGCGGAATGAACCATTCACATTCCCCAGTTTCCTAGAGAGCCGAAGTACAATCCTTATTTGTTCAGGCTTGTGTGTTCCACTTCTGAGGAAAATGTTTTTAGAATGTAATACCACATTCCATTCTATACATAAAAGTAATTTACTGTTTTCCTGACGAGTGGACCACCGTCACGGACGGAAGTTACCACGCTGTCCTGTAACACAGTGATACTCCTGCAGCCACGCGGGGTGACGAGGGCCGATGGTCGCAATGCTCAACACCGCGCATGGCTGTGCTCCTTGATGACACCCTTAGCAACACTCCTCATCCCCAAGCCGTTCTACTAATGCTTATGGGCTGAGAAACCAAAAACCCAACCCCGCTGGAACTGTATCTCAGGGGCTCTCTCATGACTGCAGAAAAGGAGCAGCTCTGGGGTCCCATGGCCTGGGTTTGAGTCCTGCCACTGACTAGCTGTGTGGCCCGGATAGGTCATTTCAGGCCCCATCTGTGAGATGGAAATATCATCTGCCTCTTGCTGGGAGACACTTAACTGGAACACAGCAAGGGCTCAGTAAGCGTAGCCACTCCATCGCCGGCCCTGCTCATAGGCTTCGACCTGCACACAGGTGTCTCTGAGTCCGAAGTGCAGGTGGGGGCACAAACCCGTGAAGTCTATCATCAAGAATGTGTGATTTGGTGGCGGACAGCTGGGGGTGGTGGTGTCTGAATGTTTACTCAGGGTTGGACCACCCTACCGGGATGCGCCATTTATAAAGAAACTGCTAAACAAGAATAACCTTGGAGTCCCAGCCACTCCATCTCACAGAGGATTTACCATGACGGCTGGGCACACCGAGCCCAGAAGTGTCTGTGTGTGTGTGTACACGTACAAAACTGCCCACTCACCGCTGGCCCAGCTTGGGCTTCAGTTTCTGCTCTAGAAAAACCCACTGACTATAAAGTGCTGATTTAAAATAATAAACACCAGGACTCCGACGTTCACAGCAAAATGTCAGTGAAATAATGTGGGTGAAAGGTGGGGCCTAAATTGTTCACGCACGAGGGTACAAACTTCAAATCTCTGCTTACACAGACGTAAGGGTCAGAAGAGGCCACAGAAAACTGCCATTGGGGAAGGAATGGGGGCGATTTTCTAAAAAGTTGTTTACATGTTCAATAACTGCCCGTTCTCCGTCACATACAGTCGGATCCAATGGCCCCCAAAGTCCCCTTCTATCCATTTTCTCACATCCTACTTCCTCCACTGATGCCCGTCTACATACTCTTCATGGAGGGGTGACCGCTGCTGGGCGGGGCAGGACACAGGGCCAAAGGGCCAGGGACCGGGTTGAGTTTGCCTCCTCCCAACTGTGTCCTGCACCTCTCCCACCTGGCTGCTTCCTGCCCTGTGCCCACCACAGCTCTGGTTCCAGCTCATGCCCCTGCATCTCTCACGCACTCCCGGCCATGTACACATAAGGAACATTCTGTCATGGGCCTCTCCTCTCTTTGTATCCAATTCCCAGGGGTGGGGGAGGTGCTTCCTATTATATTTTAGGGCCTTCTGTCTCTTGGCACTGTACTTCCATGTTGCTTAGCAAAGGCATTTGGGGGCAACCAGAGAAACAGGAAGGAGGCCCACATGCCTGGGTTCCACAGAAAGAGAGGCTTTCAGAGAAGCCCTCATCCCACCTTCCCACTCACCCGGGACCATTCCCCAGTTATCCAGCCCCCTACCTCCTTTCAACCTCACTGAGCCTCAGTTTCCTCATCTGTGAAATGGAGCCAGCAACACCCAGGATTAAATGGAACAATGTGTATGCAACATTTAACTGCAGCCTGCAGGCAGGGGGCTCTGGAAGCCTCCCTCCCTCTCACCGTCCCTGCTGTAGCTCCCTCCAACCCTAGGAGTAAACGTTTCTTCACCAGCTAAAGGATTTGCTGTGCAATCTGTAGGTGTGAAAGGAACAGCACATCCACAGCTTCATCGTGTTTTACTTTGTGAATAAAGGTCTTCACAGCCTATTCATTCCACGGGAGGATTTTGCTCCCAAATAGCTTTTCTGCTATGAAATGAGGCTACAAAATATTTGGCAGGGTTTCTATCCCCTACTTTGTCACAGACCCAGCCCTTTCACGATGCTGTCAGAAGCTGCCAGGTGTACGCTGGGTGTGTGAGGGTCTCCGAAGCAGCTCCCGGCCAAAGAAATGCTCCCAGAGATTTTGGGCCCCTGCTCTGTCACCCCCACCACTCAGCTGCTGGTCCTGGTCTTGCTCTGGTCCCTCCTGCCTGCTCAACTCATCCCGGGGCAGTTTGGGCAGTCAGGGGCGGGACCCAGGCAAACCCTGCCAGCCACAGCTGCTCCGGATCCACCTACCTCCCCCACAGCCTGTCGCATGGCCTGACCCTCCTTACCCCCAGACACTGCAGGCTGCACGGCCCACACTCTTTGACCAGTAATATTCACTCATTAACTAATCACTGACACCCCAGCCCCACCCCAATCCCACACGCCCGACCTCCAGCTTGTCCTATGGGAGCCCCACCTGTTGGCCTCCTGGGAGGAGCCCAGGACAGGCTGTCCGGTTGGCCTCTGACCCCTCAGGCTGCTGCGAGCCCGTGTGTACCTTCTGTCCTTCCCCTTGAGCCCATACGGTTTGGGGTATGAGGGCTGCAGAGGAAGACCTGTGGCACTGGGAATGCTTCTTTGGTGCTGCAGGTGACAGCAGCAACAAAACCACAAAACTCACAAGCCCCCAGGAATGCAGGTGTCTGCTCCTAACTGGGAAGCTCACTCCATCCCCCACCGACCCAAGAGGGAGTCCCCAGCCAGAGTCAACAGGTGATGGAGACGAGGAAGATAAACGGAGGCACGTGTGCAGGGAAAAGGTGCGAAAGGTGGTGCCAGTGAAGGAGCCTGGAGAAAGTTCTGGGAGCCACCTGGTGGGAAGGGGCCTGGCCACCTAGTTCTCATGCCCCTTCCTCCGGCTCCCACCCAGGAGGCAACCCAGGCCCAGAGGAGCAGCGGGGCAGGTGAATGACGCTTCACTCCAGGGCTCAGGGGAGACAGGCGTCCCAGATGTCCTCCCCACGGCAACGCAGGCTGCCCTAGGCTTGCTTGCCACAGTGTTCAGAGACTGAATACAGGGATGCTGTGAGTTAAGAAAGACTTCAGTGGGTAGGCCTGGGAACCCAGGCACCTTTTCAAAAGTCACATTAGTCCCAAACAAGTGACTCAGAAGCTTCTGGAACACAGCCCACTGTAAGCTGGGGCCTCTTGCCTTCTATCTCAGGCTCCCAACCGGACCTTGAGAGCTCCCTTGCCCTCCCCTTCTATTCCATGTCAAGGTCGGAATCCCCTGGGAGCTAATATTTTTATTCTTGATTTACTTATTTTTCTTTTTTTTTTTTCTGTTTCCTAAGTTTTAGGAGTTTTGTTTCTTAGCACTGCCCAAAAGAGACCAGCAATCATGGGCACAGAAGTAAGTGATCTCCAAGCAGTGACACAGTGAGGCGCCCAGGCCCTGCCTGGCCCAGCCCTGTGGCCTTGTCTGGATGATGGCCCTGCAGCCATTGTCCCTGGAAGCTCCTGCCTACCTGGGGAGATGGGGCCCAGAGCAACATGGGCAGAAGGTCACCCCAAAGCTCCTCAGAGCTAAACTTTAAAAACAACTGGGGACCAGCTAATACAAGCCTGAATGGAAATGACTGGTGTTTCCACCTAGTCAGAGAACAGAGACCCAGAGCCCCCTCCAAGCTGTGCTGAGATTTGACAGTCACTGTCCCCAGGAGATGGGGTGGGAGGCAAAGTTCCTGCTCTCAAGCAGCTCTCAGTCTAACAAGACAAACACCCCATGGGACACACACACAATGCTCCACTGTGCAGGAGCCGTGGGCCGGGGTCGGCACACCCGGGCACCAGTCTTGTTTCTGTCACGGATGAGCTGGGTGGCCACGAGCCAGTTATTGCCCCTCTCCATGTCTCCTTCCTGCCTGTGCTAACATCCTCTGACCACTTCTAGTACGAGCCCGAAGGCTGGGGCATGAGTGGATAAAGTAGCAAAGGAGTGAACTATTACGTCTGTTCACCCAGCACCGCGCACGGCCAGTCGCCAGGGCCCGTCACTGACCCCCAGGACTGCTGGAGGCTCAGGTCGGCACGAATTCCAGGCTCGCCCAGCCTCTCCTGGCACCCAGCAGGTCACCACTTCAGAGCTGACTCCATCCCAGCCCCACCCTCCACAGAACAGGCTGGAGCAGGAGCAGGAGCAAGGCCCCACCAGAGAAACCCAGGGCGAAGCGGGGAAGCCCTTCTCAAGCATCCTCAGCGCGAGGACGGCAGGCTGGGCGCCAGAGTCAGATGCAAACACCTCTGCCTCGTTCTCTGGTGACTGGTTGGCTGGCTCTCCGGGGACACACATTGCCTACTGTCCCTCAGGGCCGGGTCTCTGCAGCCCCTCAGAGCCTGGCAGGGGACTCCGCACCCAGCGGGAACGCAGTACTATTAGTTAAGCTGGCACCAAAGTTCCACCCCTTCCAGTAGAACGTGTCCTCCATGACTGCCCCGTTTGTGCCCCCACTGCCCACGTCACCTAACTGCTCGGGCACCCTGAGCCAGGCAGCAGAAGCTGGACAGAGGACAATCACATCTTCCCTCTCCTCATGCGCTGCCCCCAGTCCCCACGATCCCACAACCATCATGTCACGCAGGCAGGGCAGACCTTATCCTCATTTGACAACGGAGCACTGAGTCTGAACTGGTCAAGGTCAGGCCAGAGATCGGAATCCAAGGGAGCCCTCTTCCCACAAGAGGCCCTCCTGGTCCCTGATGGGATGGGCAGGACAATGCTGCCTCAACCCAGCCCTGGGGGCCATCCTGTCGCCCACTCAGGCTGGGCTCAGGTGAAGAGTGGCCCTGAGGCCCCATGTCCTGACAGCCCCCATTCCCTAGGGCCAAGCACAGGCAAACCCTGGGCTATGGCGTGGAGGTGCACAGGAGCTGACAGCCCCAGAGGCCCCGACACATTCAGACTCAAGGGCAAAGACGACAATCCTCCCCCACCCCAAACAGGCCCCACCTGGGGTGAGGGCTGATGGAGGGGAAGCCACAGGGTGGGGAAGCAGGCAGGACTCACCTCCCTGAGCAACTGCATCCCCTTCAGCTGGTCCTGCTGCTGCTGGGCCACGGTGATCCCCAAGACGAGCGTGTGCACAGTACAGGAGACCACAGAGATGGCCACGATGTGGCTGAGGCTGAGGGGCAGCGTGATGAAGAAGGAGAAGACAAAGAAGGTCTGCCAGCCCACCGTGTCGCTGGCCGCGTGGGCAACGGTGAAGTTCAGGCCCAGGTAGGAGAAGATCTGGGCCGTCAGCAGCAGCCACAGCAGGTAGGGCACCACCTTCCGGGTGAGCCGGTCGGGGAGCAGCCCCTTTTTGCAGAGCAGGAAGAGGATGATGTCCAACACTAGCCCAATCCCGGCCACCGCGAGGGGAGCCAGCTTGTCCCTGGAGAAGACCACAGCGCACATGACCACCACGTAGCAGTCGAAGAGGGCTGCGAAGACCACCAGCACCAGCAGGGTCTCGTGGCGCTGCCTTTTGAAGTAGGTCTGGTAGAGGTTCTCCAAGGACTCGGGCACGAAGGTCAGCCGCATGAAGCGAGGCAGGCACAGGCAGGAGCCCGAGTTCCGCACAGAGATTTCGTGGGTCCGGCCCACCCCGCGGTCAGGGTCAGAGGGCAAGCTGACGGAGTACTCGGCTGAGTACTCGGCCGAGTACTCGGGCTCGGAGAAGCCCTGGTTCCTGGGCATCCTGGCTGGTGTCTGCTTCTACTGGCCCTGGAGAAGCGGAGCGGGGACCGAGGCCCGGCTCGCGAGCGGGCTGCCTACCAGGGCTCTCTGAGACCTGGGGAGGGCTGAGGGCCTCTTCTTAGCTGGCACTGAGGGGCGGCCACCTCCGGCAGGAACGCAGAGTGGGTTTCCAGGGAACAGGTAGCACTGATAACCTAGAACTTAAAAGGACATTGCTAAGTAGAAGCACTTCTTCCTTCCTACCCTGTGGTTCCCGTCTGACCCACCCTACTTCTCACAAGACAGAGACTCCCTGCTGGAAAAGCCTCCAAACCAGAGCCTTCCCTGCCACGCTCTCGCTCACACCACTACCCACCGCACGCACACTTAGTCCTGTCCGCGCCAGACACTGAATTTCCTGTCCCTGGGTTGTCGAGGGGCCTAGCCACCTCTCCATCCCTGGCACCCGGTCTCTGTCATCTCTCCTTCCTGACTTCTTCATCCCCGACTTCCTCACCTAAATTCCCTCCAGGCCCAATCCTTAAAAGCTGGAAATAAAACATGCCAGAGAGAAACCAGGGCCATCCTGGGGATTCCTGAATCTTCCTTCTGTTTACTTCCTTTTTCCGCAAGCCCCTGGAGACTCCGGTCCGCTCGGCCCCTTCCCAACCCCGGACGCTGTCTTCCCTCCGGAAGGCCGGCCTGCCCCCGCGTTTACCTGTGCGGGGACTCGGGAGCCGCGTGCTCGGGCCGGCCCCCGCGTGTGGCGGGCCGGGCGGGAGGGCTCAGCGTGCCCGGGGGCCGCTCCCGGCGGAGCCGCGCCGCCCCGCCAGCGCCCAGGCCGCCGGCCCCCGCTCGGAGCGCGACTCCCCCGCCGTCAGGCCCGGGATCCG
>VBSM01002608.1:156439064-156479872 GCA_008086735.1 Cheirogaleus medius | reverse complement strand
GCCCTGTTTTTGCAGGAAGAGGGTAGGAGTGGTCCGGTGGGCAGCAAGCACAGGTGGAACTGGCAGGAACCCTGCTTCAAAGAGATTTCCCGTGCACGTTCCACCTTTTTGAGATGTGTCTGCATTCACACACTCCGAAAAACGCAAATGCTCCTTTGAATGGTTAAGGCTATCAGTCTCTTACACTGTAGTATAAATTATTCTCCTTGAATTTGAAAGAACACCTTGATAAGATCAACTACAGGCTTTAGGAATTTAGATAAAGAAAGAGGAGGGAGATAGGTTGTTTTGGAGCAAAAGCATGTGTTGAGGGGATGGGAGTGCTAAGGACAGCCAACAGTATCAGGGGTCGGCTTCCCCAGGAAAGCTGAAGAGCCAGGCAGAGGAGAGACAAGCTCAGCCTTCCAGGCCCTGGACGGAGCTTCCTCTTCACGTCCCTGGGAATCATCCGTGGGTGCCCTTTCTAGAACCTCAGGCATCCACTCACATCTCTCAGGGAGTGGATCCATCAGAGAATTGACCCTGTCACAGCTGTTTCTATCGGTCTCTCACACTAAGTCTGAAAAGCTGCAAGCCTCAGCCCAAATCCCTCAGAGCTTTGATTCCAAAGGCAGGGGACTGGCATCAGATGTAGGAGGAGGGTAATTTGAATAAAGCAGCACTCTTTTAAATTGTAAAACATAAAGATAATGTTTTGAGGTCTAAAAATTTGTTTTGAATTGTCACATGATGTTAAAGAAGGGCATGATTTTGGTGTTTAACAAAGGGACATGTGTTAATAAAAGAAAAAAGGCTGATAAATAGCGTGCTTGGGCCTACTTTGGCACAAGGAACACCAGTTGCACCCTCTGTGTGTCCCCCCCTTTCCTGGCACATGCTAGTCCCATGGCTGTCAGCGGGGCTCGCTGCTCTGCAAGGCTGTGCAAGGCTCTGCCCCGAGGGTTCCCTGCTGAGCCTTCTGCCACCACCCATGCCTCAGCCTCCTCGCCACCCACCCTGTGAAGGGGGAGGGTTCCACACAGAGACACCCTGGTAAAAACCCCATCTCCTGCCTCTCTAGCCCTTGCCCGCCGGCCTCACTGCCTCCCGCCCTGCCCTTCCACAGTCCTCCTCCCCCTGCCGTGGGCACCTTGTCAGCAGGTTTGTGCTGAGAGCCAGGCCAGCCAGCGGGGAAAGCCAGAGGAGCCATGCAGCCTGTGCCCTCAGGATGCTGCCAGCCCTGCCAGGCACCATGTCCCCAAGGAGGCAGACCTTCAGGTATACACAGGTGCCAGTCAGAGGCCACTTCTGGCTGAGGTGACCCGACACAGGGCCTTTCAGGACCGGAGGGAAGGGTCTGATTGGGCCTAAAGGGCCCCTTCCAGGTAGCTGGAGCGTCCTGCAAAGGCCCAGCAGCAGGAAAGCCCGCAGCACGTTCCCACCCCTGCTCCACACGCTGAGTCACGGGTGTGGCCCTTCCCTGTGCAGATAGGAAACACAGCAGGACAGCGGCAGCCCCTTGCTGGGCCTCCCTGGAAGCCAGGAGCATCTGCATAAAGTTCTACCCACAAAGGAGATCAGGGGAAATGCCACAAGGGCCTCATCTGTCTCCTTCACAGCAGCTTCCCCAGTACCTGGCGCCTTGTAGACACTCAAAACGTGGTCACTGAATGAATACATGATCTCCCTAAGAAGAAATGGTACTTTATAAGGGCATTTGCTGACCCTAAGGGGACCAACTGGCCTTGTTCCCTGTTCCTGAAAATGTCCTGGTCCAAGGGCAATTAAAAATAGCCACCCTCAAGTGAAAAGGGTGGTATCACGGGGAAGGTGCTTTCTGTTTCCAAGCTATACATTTTGCATTGTTGTAACGTGGACAACCGGCGTGCTTTGCTTTTGTAATCAACGGACACAGTGAATCTGTCTTTAACACACACACATACATGCGTGCACACACGCAACCCAGGACCCCGCATGCCTGCATTGGTGACTTGCCTCTGACTCATGTTCTAAAAGGAAGACAGAATCACGGGCTTGGGGAGAAGCTTGGAGGGTGTCCTGACCCCCCACCCTATCTCAGGATCTGCCTGGATGGGATACCTCCTTGCTGAAGGCACCTTTTTTGTTTGTATGGTTCAAGACTAGAGATGATTGCTGAGAATTAATTGTTATTGGATAAACAAGCGTGGTTTGGCCCCCCAGGGAATGTGGTGGCTCCTGAATCCAGCAAACAATAGATCAGAGCAGCACTCCGGTGTCCTGGGGGGAAGAGAAGTGGGAGGAGAGAGCAGTAGTTCCCCTGGCGCCGGGCACCGGGAGAACCCTGTTTGAGGTCTGAAAGCAGAGCCTGCGACAAGGGCCTGCGTGCAGGTGGTTTAATTGGGGAAGTGATTCCAGGGGAAGAGAGTGGGGAAAGCTGGTAAATGTGAGGGTGTGTGACGGAGCTGGTCACTGCTGCGGTCAAGGGGGCTCGATCCCATGGCACCCTCTGAGGAGCCACGCAGAGGCTCAGAACTCTCCACTGGAGGGCTAAGAAGAGGGGCACATTTATCCACCTGCTGCCCTCTCGCGTTAAGCAGCGCCAGTTGAGGGGGTTCACTCCCTAGTTCTTCCAGGTTGAGCAAGGGAAGCTGTGCTGTGGGCACTTGGGCAGGAAACAAGAGATCTCGGTGCAGATACCTGGTGAGGCGCTCCCAGGATGTCCCTGCAGCAGTGACGGGAGCAGGAAGGTGGGTCGGGAGGATGTGGCACATGACACACAAGTGTCCTATACAGGGCCCAGACCCTCAGCAACTCTGCCGGCTCAGAGGTTGGGGTCCCGCGGTGCAGTAGGAAGAGCTGGCTCTCGGGAATCGGGAATCGGAGGGCCCAGCCTTGTGTGTTGACCATGAAGCTAGTCGAGGTCTTTGGACGAATTACTCAGCTTCCCAAGCCTCAGTGTCCCTGTGATGCTAATGGCATAGCACAAACCCCTCAATAGGATCGTTGTCAGTAAGAAGGAGATTAATGGGAACCAGAACGGTTGGCAAATCTCCACGGAACAAGTCAAATGGGAGTTACTGTCCAGCTCACGGCTGCTGGCTGAGCAGTGGGAGCCACTTCTGTTCCAGCGCGACCTCCACGGGCCGGGCCGGCAGCCCTGCCCCAGCCCTCTCCCTGGCTACAGCGGGGACCCTCTCTTGATTCCATCTCAGTTTCCTCTAACAGCGTCAGCCTGTGTGTCTGGGTTCTCACTTCTTTGTCTCTCTCCATCTCCATCTCTTGGTCCTTCTGTCCCCATATTGGAGTCTCCTTGGCTCTGCCTCTGGGTCCCTGGTTGGGCCACTGTGGATATGTGAGTGTATGTGTGTCCCTCCTGGTCAGGCACCAGCCTCACCTCTTCCCCCCGTGTCCGTGGGCGCTGTTTCCAGGCCCCTGGCTGAGCAGAGGAAGCACAGCGGAGACATCCAGCACTGGCCTTCCGTGGGCTGGGAGCGTTTCGGGGCCTGTTCCCACTTAGATGTGAGTGTCTCCTCAGAAGCAAGGACCAGTTCCTCTGGTCCCTCTAGCCAGTCTTGGGAACAGAGTGGCTGTCCCATAACTTGAAGTAATGTCTGTGAACCCCTAACCACAATGCCAGTGGACGTGCCTCAGTCAGCTCCCCCATGACAGCAGCGGCAGCGGCTCCACGTCCAGTGCTCCCTGCCCTCCGGCACTGTGTGCTGGGCCCTCCCCTCTCACTGAGAAGGCGGGTACTACCCACGTCCCTATTTTACAGGTGAGGAGGGGGGCTCAGAGGCATGAGGAAACTTGCTCCCGACCCCACAGCTAGGAATGGGCAGAGGCTTGATCAGGAGTCCTCAGGAAGCTTCTAGTTGTTGCTTCCCTGTAACCAAGGGAGCCCTTGATCTCACAGACGAGGTGCCTACTTTATAGCCAGGAGCGCCTGGAGAGTCGGGGCTCCCTGATGCCAGCCGAAAGAGACTCCAAATATCATTCTGCTGACGCCTAGATGGGGAAATTGAGGCCCAGAGAGGTTAAATTTGGGAAGAGGAAGACACATGCCCACGGAGTGTGAAGCGACGCGTGAATGCTGAGTAATCCCGAGGCCTCTGCGGGAATGTCACGTTTCTAAAAGCGCCTCAACCAGGGCCCCTCTGGGAGAGGCCCCATAGAAATGTTGCTAACAAGCCTCTCCCGGCCTGCTGGGGATAAGGGACAGCACAGAAGACAGCACAGAAAAGGCCCAGGCCCAGAGATGAAGGCCCCACACCCATAGTCTCTGTCCTGGGTAAAAGGAACGTCACCTACCCTTCAAAGCTGTGTTCAACGTGAGTCACTCTTTTACTTAGAGCTCTGTAGTGGGTTGAATGGTGGCCCCCAAAGAGATATGTCCACATCTAAATCCCTGGACCTGTGAATGTGACCTTATGTGGAAAATGGGTCTTTGCAGTTATAGTTAAGAATCTTGAGATGACATCACCCTGGATTACCCAGGTGGGCTCTAAATCCAATGACAAGTGTCCTTGTAAGAAACTTGTAAGTTTGTAACTTGTAACTTGTAAGGAGAAGACAGGCACAGAGGAGGGGGGATGTGAAGATGGAGGCAGAGAATGGAGGGATGTGGCCAGAAGCCAAGAAGCCGGGGACCCCGCAGCCACCAGGTTCTCCCCTCCAGCCTCCAGAGCGAGGCTCTGCCGACACCCCCAGTTCAGACTTCCAGCCTCCAGAACTGTAATGGGACACAGTTCTGTTGTTTCAAGCCACCAGTCTGTGGTAATTTGTTATGACAGCCACAGGGAACTAAGGATCCGCGTGCGTATTTTTCACACCTGTATTTTAACACATGCTGGAGTTTATTATAATTTTATACAATTGTCACTCAGCTGGCTGGACTTTGGACCAGGGGCAAAGACTTCATTCACCTTGAGGGCCAGCCTGGTAGACTCTCAATAAACCTTTGAATTAAAACATATATATACCTGTTGGCTCCTCCAGTTAGGGAACACGTACCCCCAAGGTGGCCTGAGACGAGCCAGGTGGTGACAACAACCACGGAATCTGTGTGGTGGTTATTCTCGGACACCCATTTTACTTGAAGTGACTTTTTTCTTGGAGGGAAGTTGAGTAATTTAGCTGGTAAGTAATTTTAATCACGATTTTTATTGTGAAACCATCGAGGATTTATTCTGGAGTGGAACGCCCCAGTTCATATGCATTTTTAAGATGCAAGATGAGATTACAAGAAATCAGACGTGGCAGCGATTTCTGCTGATCACAACCTGGATCTCCTGGAGGGTTCCTCCTCTCTGCTTCCCAGAAACCTTGGAGATGCTCCAGCTCCACGTTAGTAGACAGACAGGCAAGGCCTCTCCCGCCTCTGCCCCAGAGAGGGCAGTCCCCCAACAGCCTGATGCTCCCGCAGCCCCTCGGGCAGACCCGCTGTGAGGACAGTCTCCTTGTCTGTCGCCCACTCTGGATGTGTCCCTCCAAGGCGGGAAGTGATCATATATAGTCATTTGTTTGTGAGTCTTGTTTCTCCCCCATAGAATGTGGGTTCCACTGGAGCAGGGACCCTGTTGGCTTTGTTTAACTGCTGATCCCCCTGTGCTTGCCACCAAGTTGGCACAGAGTTTCCTGTAGCTGCCATGCAGATCACCCCACACGGAGTGTCTCACCAGTGCAAATCTATTTTCTTGTAGTTCTGGAGGTCAGAAGTTCAAAATGGATCTCATGGGCTAAACTCAAGGTGTTGGCAGGGCTGCATACTTGTGGCCCCTTCCTCCGTCTTCACAGCCAGAGGTGCGCCATCTCTCTGACCCTTCCTCCGTAACCTGATCTCCCTCTGACCACGGTTTCCACTTTAAGGAGCCATGTGATTCTATTGGACCTACCAGGGTATTCCGGGATAATCTCCCCATCTCAAGGTCCTTAACTTAATCACATTTGCAAAGTCCCTTTTGCCATGTAGGCAATGTAGTAGGGGATTAGGATGATGACATTTGGGGGGGTATTATTCTGCCTGTTACTGTAGGCTCCTGATATCCAGGTAGTACTGATTAGTACGAATCACAGTATGGACCCATCTTGATTATCCCATTAAAATCCCACCCAAATGTTTCTAATCTCTGTGCTAAAATAAATGGGCCTCAACATGTTAAGTCTGGGGCTAGTAACGCACCTTAAAAGTCTGTATAAGGGTGCTTTTTTGAGAAGAGACCCTGGAAATCGTTTAATGAAAGAGAAGGCTGTAGAAGGAGCTCCCCACCTCTGGCTCCTCTCCACCTCCGCCCCCTTCCAGGTTGCCCTAATCTGCGTTAACAGGACAGATCCATCATTCCACGAAGGCTGTTCAGGACTAGGAGGCCACCTGGAGCCAGCAGCTTAATGGATGCCTGAGGGTCACGGGATTCTTCTCCAAACCCCCTTTTGGCTGCATTGGAATTGTCTCCCAGAAACATAGTTCAGGCTATTTTACTTCCTCAAAAATGCTTCTAATTTTCCTATGGCCTTCAGATTCGATTCCAGAGTCTTTAACATCAGGCTATTCCTTGGTTAGGTCCCAACCTACTTGTTATCTCACATAATCTTCACAACAGTTATATAAGTATTAATGCAATTTCCATGTCCATTTTACAGATGAAAAAACTGAGACTAGGTTCATAACTTGCCCAAGGTTCCCTAGCTGGTAAAGGGTATTGCCCAAGTTCACAGCCACACATCTGACTCCAGGGCCTGGCACTTAGACACTGTGACCTGCTCTGCATCCTGGGTCATTGATAGAGGAATCACAGACTCATACCTTCTCCTCTGCTTGGATGGGGCCAAGTTACTCCCGGACCAGAGTGGGTGGGCCACTGGCAAGGCAAAGCAGGAGGAATTAGTGGTAGCGGAGGGGAAGCTGGGCTTTTATCTTAACAGCCCTGTCTGTTCAAATTCAGAGGCATCTTCTCCACCCTGGGAGGCAGGAAAGTAGCCCAGCTGGAGGGGTGGAGACCTGGACAGCAGACCCGCAACAGGACAGCACCTGACCCTGCCCAGGGGTGGCTTGCAGCCTGCCCGGGAAGGGCTCAGGCCTGCTTGATTAACATACTGCTGCCTCATTCCCATATTTTAAAATAAGAAACCCCAAGTACAAGCCCTGGCAATTATATTTACCAAGTCAGAGCAGAGTGAAGCCCAGGTTTGTGGCAACCGAGGTTTCTCTGCCCACCTTGGTCTTGTGGAGTGCCCTCTCCTGTCCCTTTCCCAGTGTCCAGGTCTCCCCAGTTCTTGCTTTCTTCCCTCTCCCTTCTTAAAACACTGTCAGGACAAGATCCCAGAGAGCGACCCCACTGCAGATGACAATAATTTGAATGTTACTGCTGAGGTCTTGGGATAATCATCAATTCTGTTTCTGCCTGCTTCCGCTCCGAACCGCTTAGGAAGTGGATCCAGGAATCAGGCAGGTGGGCTCAACAGATGGGCTTCAGATGGATCCAAGTTGAGTTGGAGGCTGGGGCTTAGGTGTGTGGCCACAGTCTGGGATAACGCTTCACTATGGACTTGAACCCCTCACCAAGTTACTGGCATATGGGGTTGCCATAGGCCTCCATGGAGGGATGGAGCCTGCCCTGGGGAATATGGAATAGTAGGAAGGGGCTAGATCATAGAAGGCCTTGAATGCCGAGCTAAAATGTCTAAATTTGGGCTTTATGTTTTACAGGAGTTGTTGAAGATGCTTTTGAGCAGATGACATGTCCTAACCAGCTACATTCTTTCAGAGAATTGAATTGGGATAAAAGAGCATTTGGAAAAGGAAAACATGGTTCAGAAAAAAAAATGATAAGAAGACACAAAATAATAACTATCAAAAGACAGTGGCCCAAATTTAAGTAATGCTCCCCAGAACCCATTCCACAAGGTTCTCAGGCCTCCCTCAGGAGATCTCATGCCGACTTGCACTCAAATTAGATACATGGTTAAGCATATCCATGTGTTTTTACAGATAGTAATTTTTATAACTATTAAATAATTCACGCTGACATTGTTTTCCCCCTTGTGTTCTTGAAAAAGATGCTGTTTACTACACAGGTGGTGGTGGAAATAAATTAGCCATCCGCTTCGCCATCCCTCTTCCAATCTTGCCGCGTCACGCGGGGGATGCCAGACGCAGCTGGCCACCTTTCTGCAAGTGTTATGTTCAGCGGAATATGTGCTAAGCTTTTCCAAAACCAGACCTTTTGAAAAAATTACAGCTTTTATTTTCATTTTAAAAATTTCTCTTTCATTCCATTAAAGCTCATCTCAGTGAAATGGGTTCAGAGTGGGTTGTAGTAATTCTGTCTCTCGCCCATTCTCCTCCCTGAGATGCTGCTGGCTCCATCTGCCACCAACCCCTGCCAAAAGCGAAGCAAGTGGCTGCTGTCCTCAGAGCCGCGTGTGTACCCAGAACCCCAGTGTTGGGCTCCCTGGTCAAGATGGCTCTACCTCATCCATTCATCAGCAGCCCCTAGGGAGCCCACACTACCTGCCGGTTTTAAATCTGCCTGGACAGGAAAGCTTACAACCCTGCTCTGCTATTTTTAGGAGCTGCTGGCATTGAGTCAGCCTTTCTTCTGGCTTTGTGCACCCCCGGTCCGCTCTTTCTCCTGCTGTCCTTTTCAGCAGGAGCCAAGGGCTCACATCTTCAGACAGTGAGCACGACGTCTCCCTTCCCTCTCGCCAGCTCCACTTTGACCCGCACCCCCGCTTTGCTGCCTTCATAGGACAAAGGCAGGTTTTTAGGGTCCATATTTTCTTGCTCTTCTTGATAGAAGCCTCCCCCCAACTCATGCACGTTAACACGGATGGAGCTGGAAGCTCTTCCTCTTGTTCACAGTTTTGCATTAATGTAGCTATAAGTGAGGATTTTTTTTTTAAATCACATCTATGTTCAAATATGCCTTTAATCTAAAAATAATTACATTTAAATAACTTTAGAGAGAATGATATAAAGGAGATTTAAATGTTTAGCTGTAAACTGATTCTCACTCTTTATTATTTTTTATCCAGAGTCCAGCAGTGACTGGCATAGGAAAGATGCTTAATAAGTGCTTGATGGTGGAAGGAATAAATTCAAAGTTATTATTAATAGTTTGGAGATTTCTCCCTCTCAAGGGCAGAATTTGTAATGTAACACACAGAGCTTTTCTTTAATAAATTGCAAATGGTGGCATTTTCAGGCATCTGCCCTGGGGTAGCACCAGAAATGTTGTAGGCAACTGGATTATGTTATAATTGTTGGGATGATTTCTGTCTTAAATTACCCCAAACTCAATTTAAACAGTAGAGCAAATGTGGTACCTCTATAACAAACAGTCTTTGGATAGGCCAGGTCTAAAGTGAATTATTGCAGTGGCTCAATAACACCTTTAAGGTCTGTGCGTACTACTTTCCATTTTCTTCCCTGCTGCACTTAGGGTAACAGCTTTGCCATCACGGGCTCACTCACCTCATGGTTGCAAGGTGGCTGCCACAACTCCAACATCACATGCAAATATGACATTGTTCAACAGAAGAAGAGGAATGGTTTCTCCAATGCCTCTTTCAGCAGTACAGAATTCTTTCCCAGAAGCTCCTTAGAGAATGCCTATTGTGTCTTTTTGGTGAGAGTGGGGTCATGTTCACACTTCCAAACTAACCACTGGCAGTAGAACTGCTACCACTGCCATGGCTTCCATCATTCATGATTTACCACTGAGCCGTGCGGTGGGGGGACAGACACCTGGACAGCAATAGGACCCTCCAGCAAGGAAGAAGGGAGGAAGAGCTACTGGGTAGGCCAACAACAGTGTTGGCTCTGGTGCCACTCGAAGGCCAGGCCTGAATCTTGGCAAAGCCAAATAACTTTCTTGTCATTTTCCTGGGAGATTTTATAAACCAGAGAAATGCTTAGACAAATTTCATCAAGAAAACCACACCAAGCTTTGACTGGCTAATGAGCAGTGTATCTAGGTGCTAAGGGCACCCCACCTTTCTCATTTCCTTACTCTGTTAGGAACATCAACATTCAGTTGTATTCTGTGACTCTTTTCATATTTGGGAATTATTGTGGCTGAGGGATCTATAATCTATTTCACAGTTCAGCAACAGAGGTTATTCATTCATTCATTTGCTAAATACTTACTGTGCTTTTATTAGGCACTGCAGACACCAAGATGGAAAGAGGTAAGTTTGTTGTCTGTCAAGAGGAAAGATATTGGGGAGACCCCTTCCCTGCGAGGAGAAAATCTGCTAAATGTACCTGGACAGCAGAGGGGAGTCCAGGAACATTCCAGAGGAGGAGCGATTTGAGCTGCACATAAGAGTTGAGCGAGCGTTTGCCAGGCAAAGAGAGAGGGCCGCATGACAAAGGCACGGCCGTGACCCACAGAGAACACTGAGCTCCACGTGCCCAGAGCATGGAAGAGGGTCGAGAGGTGGAAATGTGGAGACAGAGGACAGAAGCGGGCCGGGTACCCCAGGCTAAGGCAGCGTCGTGCTGTGGCAAGAGAGCGGGCTCTAAAGTCAGGCCCCAGTTTGAATCCAGGTCCCACTGTTGCAGTAGCTCAATGGTCGTACTAATGTCCTAGGGCCGCCCTAACAAATTACTACAAACTGAGTGCCTTGAAACAAGTTATTCCCTCATGCTTCTGAAGGGCAGGAGTCCAAACTCAGGTGTTGGCAGGCCGGCTCCCTCTGAAGGTCTGAGAGAGGGTCCATGCCATGCCCCTCTCCAGTTTCTCAGCTCGGGGCTTTACGCCTCCAGTCTCTGCCTCCGTCTTCACAGGCCTTCCTTCTCCGTGTGCCTCTGTTTCCCCTTCTCTTCTCTTCTAAGGACCTGTCATTGGATTTCGGGCTCACCTAGATCCAGGATGATCTCACCTCAAGATCTTACCTTCATCACATCTGCAAAGAGCCTGTCCCAGATAAGGTCACATTCTGAGATTCTGGGTGGCCTGTCTTTGGTGGACTGTTAATGCAACCACTGTAGTAGTCTTAGGCTATTTACTTAACCTCTCTAAGCACATTTCCTTATCCATAGTACAGGGATAAAATATGTATCCTAATGGGTTATTGCGAGATTCAAATAAAATGCTTTTTAATAGCTTAGGAAGTACTTGGTCTATATTAAGTGCTCAATAAATGGCAGGAACTTGGACTTTATCTTTTAGGCAACAGAGGGCTTCAAAAAGTAGGCATTTGAAGAGGGGGAAAAAGAAGTTATTTTCCAAAGTTGTCCTCTTTTTGACAGCTGTGTCCTGATGTAATAGTCTCTTGGCACAGGGGTGCTGCAGAGCTGCAGCTGCTCCCTCGGGAGCAGTGATGGTGACAAGAGTGTCAGGGTGGAATGAACACGCGGATATGCCAGGGGGTGGGGGCTGCCCAGAGCCACCGAGCCTATACATGCACATCCGCCTGAAAACCCGCAGTTCAATAGCGTCCCTGCCTGCCATCCTGGAAGGCGAGCGCTAAGACCACTCCAGCAGTGGAGGCAGAGCCCAACGCTGGGAAAAGGGAGGGAAAGGAATGAAGTGAGAGAAACCCGCAGACCTGCGGAGTGCCAGAGCAGGGAGGGTCTCACAGGTCCCAAATATGACATTGGGGACCCCTCAGAGATTTGTTGATAAGAGAACAGAGGCCTGGAGAAGTGCAGAGCCTGCCCAGGGTCCCTCAGCTTTGAAGGACAAAGCCAGATCTTGAACCCAGGACCTTCTCACTATAAAACACGTGTTCTTTCCTGTCGCCTGTCCAACTGAAGCAGGAAAGAGATTTAGTGGAGGGACGTCAGGGGACAATAAATTATATGTTCTTTGAGAGCAGAGAATGTGTCCTATACCAGGGGTTCTCAAACATTGCAATGCATCAGAATCATCACGTGAGTTTGTTCAAATACAGATTGCTGGACCCCACAGAATCCGATTCAGTAGGCCTGGGTGCATTTCTAACAAGCCCCCAGGTGATGTGGAGGCAGCTGCCGCTGGGATCCCACTTTGAGAATCACTGTCCTGCACATTTCCTCAGTTCCTGAAGCACCTGCTGTGCTTTGCAAATCGTAGGTGCTCAGTAAGTCCTGTTGCAATGCATCCTATGCTTTTTAAAACGAAGCTTATCTCTTTGGGTTATAACGACTACCAAAGACTTCATATCAACTGATAATGTTGACTGAGGCTGCTGGTGAGTCATCAGGTCTTCCTGCCTAGTACTTTAAATCATGACATAAATTAGTTTGATTTCCACTAAATCGATCCTGATAAATACTTTTTACAAAACTCCAAACCTTGTTCCATTAAACATTTCCTGGCAATATGGTGGGTATACTCAATGGTGCAAGACTTAAAAAAAAAATTTTTTTTTAAAGACAGAGTCTGCTCTACTGCCCAGGCTGGAGTGCAGTGGCATCATCACAGCTCACTGCAGCCTCGAACTCCTGGGCTCAAGCGATCCTCCTGCCTCAGCCTCTCGAGTAGCTGGGACTGTAGGTGTGTGCCACCACGCCCAGCTACTTTTTTAAAAAGAAAATTTTTTTTTGGTAGAGATGGGGGTCTCACTATGTTGCTCAGGCTGGTCTCGAGCTCCTGGGCTCAAGCCATCCTCCTGTCTTGGCCTCCCAAAGTGGCTGGTGTAAGATCGAGGAGCTTTGGGGCATTGGTAACTTCATCTGGTCTATAGGGAAAGTCATAAGAAGTGAGTCACTTTTATGCCTCTAATAGTGAAAACGGAGTGTGGTTTTAAGTCTTTAGTGACAATATTTCCAAATTAGTGAGTGCCTCCCTGTGAAGAGTCCTGTGAGAGATGAGACTTTGAGACGTCATCCCTGCCCCAAGAGCTAACAATCTAGTTGAGGAGATGAGATTGGAGGGCGGGGTCCTCAGGGGTGCGAGGAAGGCTCAGATACTGGAGACTGTATAAGAGCCCCGCCCACTCGCACCCTTTCCTGGGGTCAACACCGCACCAGGCTGGACTTTGTGACAGTTTATTGGCTGGAGTATCTCTTCCCAACTTGAAAATGACCGCAGTGATTGTATTTATCGGGAAAAATACAATTGGGCAAAAGGTACAATTCAGGGCTTCCCCACCGCCCTCCCTGGGAGCCAGTTTGCTAGCACACCAGTAACTTCTCGGGCCTCATAGGAAATGTCAAGGTAGCTTGGGACGTTGCAATTGCAAGGGAAGCCTGGCGTGAAGTTGGGTCTGATGTGGCTGCACAAGAGCCCTATAGTGGTGATGGCTGAACAGGGGCCTTAGAGAATGGGCCTCGAGGTTGGGTTGGGGAAAGGGGCCCAGAGTTACCCCCACTCCAGGTGGGCAGGGCGCAGACAGAGCAGGAGAGGCCTAGGGCCAGGCTGGACAATTAGGAGGACAAGTGCTTGAACCTCAAGCCTGGAGGCCATGGAGGGACCAATGACATCGGCAACAGATCGCAATAATTGGAACCAGCCAGAGGGCAGCCAAGGCCACGAGGGTAGGGGATGCAAGTGGGCAGAACACTTCTGCTGGCCAGGATGAGAGTCAAGGCAGGCCCGCCCCAACTCTAGATCTCCCCTGGGGAAGAGGGGAAAAGTGTGAAGAGGAGGGGATTTTGCAGTTACCTAGTTTTAATCTTGAGTTGATTGTGTTTAAACCCAGAAGTGACTCACTTACTTTAAGAGGCAAATTTTAAGTTCTCCCATCTGTGCTGAAAATGTGAGCTTGGGGAGCCAAGACAACTCCCATTTTATAAGAATAAAGGATGTTTTTGAACATCTGAGTCTTGTGGACTCAATACTAAAAATTTCAAACCTGTGACATCATTTCAAACCTTCGTAAAATGAGATACCATGATTACAATTTCATGTAGTAAGAATTTAAGGGTTTTCTTTAATTTAAAGAAGGTTCAGTTGGGTGTGGCGGCGCACACCTTAGTGCCACCTACTCAGGAGGCCGAGACATGAGGATCACTTGAGACCAGGAGTTTGAGGCCAGTTTGGGTGACAGAGTAAGATCCTGCCCTTCTCCCCCCACAAAAAGATGGTTCAACAATGACCGTTATTTTAAACTTTAGGAGAAATCTAATTCACTAATTTTGTTTCCCCTTTTTGGGGTGGGGGTGTTGTGGTAGAATTATATGCAAGAGGTCTTGGGAAGCTAGTCTTTATTGTCTTTGTAAAATTTCATAAAATAATAGCCCTTAGAAAGGACCTTACGTATTTTTTAACCAAATGGCCTCACCTAATAACGGAGGAAACCTAACCTCAGAAGGTGAATCTGCTTGCCCAAAGCTGCTCTGTTAATTAACAGGAGAGATGAGATTCTGTCCCAAGCCTTCTCATTTCAATTCTACTGCTTCTGTGTTATAAGAGAGTGAGTTTACGGATATGTAACTACATTAAGTGGATTTGAAACTCCAGCCGGAGAGCACTGATTTGCTATGTTCACTTTCCAAAAAACTTTTAAGGGACTAAAAGCTTTTTTCTCCTTTAGTCTGAAATTTCTACTAATGTAAAGAAGCAGGTTTTAATTACAGCCTAGAGTTACCATACTGTAGTGTAGAGGTCCCGCTAACAGCCTCAGAGTAAGATTTTTTTTGTTTTTGTTTTTAAACTGGTGCTTTTTAGTTTTGGTTTCATACAGCTTTTTAGATGATCACAGTGCTGTAGTTGACATTCACTGGGAAAACTCAAATGATACAGACAGGAATAGGGCAAAAAGAGAAGCCATCCTGACCCCCCAACTCCAACCTAAATCGCACTCCCTGGAGACAATCACTCTTTGGTGAATAGAAACCATCTTTTCCTGGGTAGTGCTAGTGATTCCAACACAAATGCCAGCCTAGGGGTGCGGTGGGGAGGGAAACAGCCCTTTTATACCTTCTTGGGTTTTAACGGTGACAAAAGAATAAATTAGGGACATGAAAATCACCCCGAAACAAAATCCTTAGGGTGTTTCCCCAGTGAGTTCTTAGATTAACTCCCTGTTGCTGGTTTGGGTAGATGTCCCTTAAGTATGATTTTCAAGCCATTCTAAAGGCATCAGAAGTTCTATAAGAGTTTGTTCAAAATTTCATTTGTTTTTTTTTTTGAGACAGAGTCTCACTCTGTTGCTCAGGCTAGAGTGCCATGGCGTCAGCCTAGCTCACAGCAACCTCAAACTCCTGGGCTCAAGTGATCTTCCTGCCTCAGCCTCCCGAGTAGCTGAGACTACAGGCATGCGCCACCATGCCCGGCTAATTTTTTCTATATATTTTTAGTTGGCCAATTAATTTCTTTCTATTTTTAGTAGAGACGGGGTCTCGCTCTTGCTCAGGCTGGTTTTGAACTCCTGACCTTGAGTGATCCGCCCGCCTCAGCCTCCCAGAGTGCTAGGATTACAGGCGTGAGCCACCGCGCCCGGCCCAAAATTTCATTTTTAGAAAAAAAACCCTGTTAATAAACACATCCATCCAGGCGTATTATATTCCATATTTTAATGCACTCATGTTTACTCCCTCTTGGTCTGGGCACACCCTAGAAAGAAGTTTCTGTCATTCCTCTGCACACATGCAGGATTTGAACTTGTGTCATTGATGAGGAAAACTGTACCTCTGTGGTGATCTTTTAAAAACATACAGACCTCTTTACGTCCATTTATGCAAACTGGTACAAGCAGGTACAGTATAACTTACGAATGTGAATCAGAATATTTTAGAATTTGGATCCTGAGGCTGATAGTGTAGAATGGGAGCCTGGGTTCTGAAAATGGTCGGTCAGGTTTGAATGCTTCCTGTGTGGTCTCGGGCAAGTCATTTAACCTGAGCTTCAGTTTTCTCATCCGTAAAATCGGGATAACATTATAAAAATAAAAGAAATCCATGTTCTTAAAAAGCTGGTTGTTTCTACCACTTTGGCTATCTTTCTAAGGTTATTTAATATCTAATAATTTCTACTACCTGCTATCTTTCTAACTGTTCTTCTCAGGAGCCCCAGCCTTCCACTCCATCTTACCAAGTCTGTCTTCCTTTTTTCGGGGGCAGCCCCCACCCAACCTAGAAGTCTTGTTCAATTTTAATGAAGAGTAGCTCAGCTCAGCCTCACAACACAAGGCCATGGTATTTTCCCTGATGTCTAAAACCTCATCAGGATGCCTCATTAAACAGAGTCCCTGCCCAGCACCACCCTCAGCACAGATGCCCAGCAGGAGCTCTTAACCCCTAGTTTTGATTCACTTTCTCGGGCAAGGTGTTCTCCTCCAGCGCGCCTGTGAGCAGGAGAGAGTAGTGTGGGGATATATCGTCTTTGGATATAAACTCTGCCATCTTCCTCAAGAGGCAGAGCTGCCTATTAGCTTGCTTTTATAAGTGATGTTATCAATGTGAACTTATAAATTCATCCTAATAAAATGTTGTTTTTAACTGTTTTATATATGGGGTCCCATGTTGGAATTCACTCAAAATATAATGCCATCTTAGCGGTTTCTGTTCTGCTTCCACCATGGTTGCAGTTTGTTCAGTTTTGCGGCAGAGGGGAATGCTGCTCATGTTTGAACTAAATAGGACTTTTAGAGTGACGGTGTAGCCAGATGCTTAAAAGTACAGAATTAAACAGCAATAAAATTTGATCCTGGCTCCACTTACCGTTCTCATTTATAAAATAGAGATTATATACAGCTCTTAGATCCTCGTAACAATTAAATGAGAATAATCTAGATAAAGCATGACCAATAGCAACCATGGGGTAAGTGGTGGTTGTTTATAATAAATATTAAATACACAAACACTGTAAATATTGGTTTTGTATGTTCAAGGCTGGGAATGATGGACTTAACTCCATACTCAGTTTTCTGAGCTTAACCAAAGTGCCAGTATTTTGGTTCAGGGTGGAACGAGTATGAGGTGATTATGGGCAAGCCTACATTTAATATTTTGATCTGCGTGAAGCCCTGTATCCCTCCTTTCTCAATTTTTCAATCTGTCACTTGCCAAGGTTCTGCTGGACAGCACAATACCAACATCCCACCTTCATCTTCCTACCCCTCAAAAAAGGGATTTTAGATCTTTAAAAGCCTAAAAAATAAACCAAAAAAAAAAAAAGGAAAGAAAGAAATATAGGGTTCTGTCACTAAAAAACATTTGCTAACTACTGACTTGGAGCTTTTCTATTTGCTCTCTGTTAATCAGAATGGAGACAGTTTATTCTTTCTTTTATTTTCCTTTTGATCCACTAAGATGCTTGCCTTCTTTAATATTTATTCAATTAACCTTTCATTCTCTTAGACTCTGAAACCAGCAGAATGTTGACATCTGAGGACATAAGACCAGACCCTCTCAATCTCTCTGTCATAGCAGATTTTTACTTTCTCTTCCCTAATACAAATGCTTTCATGGGCTGCACCTGCTGATTTTATAAATAGCACTAACAACTAATTGTTTTGGATGCAGGGAGAAATTTTCTTAAAGTCATAGCATCCTTTAGAATAGTCAACTAATCAGAATTTTAACTGGGTGACATTATAGGTACATACTCTTTGGATAACTAAAACAACAAACTTAGATTTTAGATATTTTCCCTCAAAACGAACACAAATTTATCAACTGCTTTGGAAGAATACATTAATATTTTCATTATAAATATAAAAATTTTTATATAAAGAAACTCCTAAAGGCTAGAACTATTTCCTTCAGGCCAACATGAAAAGCTGAGTTTTGCATAATGATAATGGTTGAGTCTTCAAAAAGAATACATACAGCATTTTAACAACGTATATGATGTTCAGTATGTAGTAGCAATAAGAGTATTAATTATGAAATTGCATATCTTGAAGAATTTTCAAAAATGCAAACTTGCTTCAGAAATAAACCTATTGGAAATAAAACCTAAAAAAAGAACTCTTTATTTTTATTTTTGAGACAGGGTCTCGCTCTGTTGCCCAAGCTAAAGTGCAGTGGCATGATCATAGCTCATTGCAGCCTTGAACTCCTGGGCTCAAGTGATCTTCCTGGCTCAGCCTCCTTAGTAGCTGGGACTACAGGTACATGCTACTATGCTTGGCTAATTTTTTTCATAGAGATGGGGTCTCCCTATGTTGCCCAGACTGATCTCAAACTCTTGGCTTTAAGGGATCCTCCTGCCTTGGCCTCCCAAAGTGCTGGGATTACAGATGTGACCCATTGCACCTGGCCTGAAACTCTCTTTAAAACACAAATTTTTAAAAAATGACACTAGAATGTAAGCTCCATAGGGCAGTGATTTTTGCTGGTTATGTGCTTTGTTATATCTCCAGTGCCTAGAACAAGACCTGACACATAGTAGGTGCTCAGTAAATGAATGGGGAATGAATATTTTAACAATAAAGTTTGATTAAACATTTAAGAAAAAAGAGGCACCCCTGATAGGCAAAGGATCAACTGAAACTAAAAAGCCAGATAACAATTTTGCATCTTACATTGACCCTGAAGGAAACCGAATAAGCCCAATTTTTCTTTTCCATTTACAACTGGTTATTAGTTTATAACACAGCTAAAGACTCCAGGTGAGAAACACCAAGTAATCGGATATACTTTATTTGTTTATTTATTTTTGAGACACAGTCTCACTTTGTTGCCAGGCTAGAGTGCCATGGCATCAGCCTAGCTCACAGCAACCTCAAACTCCTGGGTTCAAGCGATCCTCTTGCCTCAGACTCCCGAGTAGCTGGGACTACAGGCATGTACCACCATGCCCGGCTAATTTTTTCTATATATATATTTTTTAGCTGTCCAATTAATTTCTTTCTATTTTTAGTAGAGACGGGGTTTCACTCTTGCTCAGGCTGGTTTCGAACTCCTGAGCTCAAACGATCCACCCGCCTCAGCCTCCCAGAGTGCCAGGATTACAGGCGTGAGCCACCGCGCCCGGCCCCTGGATATACTTTAGATACGAAATGTTATAAGACACCAAATGTCAGACCAGTCTACAGACCGCAGCTTTCTCATCCCACTGACGATCCTTGATGGCTATTATTTTCTAATAGTCTCTTAGCTGCAAGTAACAGAAAGCAGACTCCAACTAATTTAAGCAGTAAACAAGGGGGGAATTCAATGGAAGGATTCTGGGGTGGCTGATGATCTTGATGAACAACCAGTTCAGGAGCCCTCCCTCAAGGACTAGAGGGAAAGGCTTAAAGTCATCAGGACTCTGCCACTCTCCGAATGCCTGCTTCACTCTCTCAATTTTTTTCCATGAGTTTGGAATCAAGGTTGCCACATAGTCAAGACTCCTCCTGTTTTCCTCTCCTGGGAGGAAATCTGTCTTCCTAGCTCCCTCCCAGGGAAGGACGCTGATTGAGTGAGCTTGGGTCACATTCCCATCCTGCAGACTGATCTCTGTGACCAGGGAAGAAGGATGGGTCCTATGAGATTTTGAACATTTTGAACATGTCTCCCCTTTAGAACATGTTAGCAGGATGGAGGGATAGGGCAGTTCCCCAAAAGAGGAGTGGACTACTCTTAGGAGAGAGGCGGGCTGGGCAGGTAAAATAATCAGTGTTTGTCGTGCACAGTGTCTGTCGCTGACAATGCAAAGTAAAGCTCTAGTTTGTAGCCCTCAGAGATAGGCAGCCTGCTGTGGACTGGGCCTAGAAGACTTTCACTTTCATATCCTGGGGTGATAACAGTCCTGTGACTTAAGGGTTCTCGTGGTCCAGGGACCAGTTAACTGAATTTATTAGCCAAAATCTGCACTATTAAAATGAGTTAAAAATATTATCTGACTTACAAAGGCAAACATAGTATCAGTATCTTTCTTTAAGGGATCAAAACACTTTTATCAAAACTTAATAAGGTTAGAATAGCCATGAATCAAAGAATAAAATTTCCTCCATTCTATTGACTGGAAACTAAAGCAAGATGTCTTACCGAGGGTCACAGTTGGTGAGGAACTGGATTGGCTTCTAGCCTAGTATATTTTCCATTAAAGACCAGTGTCTCAACAAATAAGTACAGCCCACAGATCAGTGTTTGATATTTGGCTTTACTTTATAAAAATACACAACTTAAATACATATGACACTCTGTATACAAGACATAAACTGGTAGATTTAACATTTTCAGTTATTTAAACAGAAAGCAAATATGTAAATTACCTTATAAGCGCAAAGGGTTCATTTTATAGACTCGGCATTCACACCCAAAGGGGAAGAATGCCCAGGGAGCAATTAATGTAGGAAGCTAACCAAAAGTGTCCAACTTTCCAACAAAAGTCGTCATCTTGCCAACAGGGCCTTTATTGCACAGCTTAATATTGCACTGCTCGTTAGACACAATCTAACTTATCCACGTCACAAATGTAAGCTTTTGTCTTCTCTAGGAAAGCTTAATGGAAAAACCAATGTGCCAACAGTATTAACTGCATCTTACAGTTGTGCTAAATACCAATTATGAGAAGGATAAACCTCTCCACTTTGCAAAGCTTGCAATGGAAGGTGGTTAGCTATATTTTGCAGCTAAATTCATTTTCAGTTTTACAAAAAACATTGGCAGACACAAAGTGAGCTCCATGGGGTTCAGTGGTGAAGGAAGCAACATTCCCAAACCTACTGGAATTACTTGTAAGAAAGGCATTGTCACTGTCAAAGGCAACATTCGCGCTGCTTACGGCTATGGTTCCACCCTTTGTAACTTGAGACTGAAATACCTCCCTCCTCCCTGTGATGCTGTCATTGTTCTATGGGAAATGGCTACTTTTTTTTTTTTTTACTGATTCAGAGCTTGCAGGGCTGCTGCTTACCACTCTGGCAACCCTTCAGAAATTTAGCTGCCGTGTCTATGGCTCATTTAACTAACAGTGAATTAGATACTAGTTTATAGGTATAGAGAAATATTTACCAGTTGAGAATTCAATATATGAGAACATATTAGAGTAAGTTTCCTGAGGTAAATGTAAGTCTTAAAGAATGGTGTGCGATCTATGGAATTACAGTGGTTTATCTTGGGTAGCAACACATGGGTCCCCAAGGCTGGACTTTTAAATTAAAAGAATAATAAAACCAAGGACACATTTATATGAAGAAATAAAATGACAATTCTGAAGGAAAAGGAATAGTAACAGTTGAGAATATCAATCCAAAAGGAGGTGCAGAAACAGGAACAGAGGAACAATGGGAGGGTGTATTTTAAAGTGCTTAGGTGGGTTAAGCGATTAATTTGAAATACCTCTAGGGATTTCTAACAAGTTTAAAAAGTGTTACTTCTTGGTGACTCAGATGTGGAAGACATGGCTTTTCTTTATAATAATAGCTGTTCAAACTTTTGCTCTTTTTTGAAAAACAAGATTCTCTATAAAAAATTTTTTAGCCATTGAAATTATTCTGCTAGTTGTTACTATTAGTGATATATTTTGCAATCATAACTGGCCAAAGAATTTTGGTAAGGTTAAATTATAAAGCACATATTTGCACCAAGAATTTAAATTAATTCATAGAGGTCTGTCAAATTTTGCATGAAGTTAGTACCAAAAAAACTTTCCACTGCAGATCATGCTCTGTTATTTCTTAATATTCTGCAGAAGGATTATGGAAATCAGAAAAATTCTTAAACCTTAAAACCTTTCTTATTTTGTTCCTTTTACATAAATGAAGTAGTATATGGCCATCCTTAATGTTAATAATGAAGGTGTTGGAAACTGAGTCCCAGGGCCTAAGCATCAAGCCAGAGCTAAACTTCACCACATCATTCATGAGGATATGAGTGGAAGCACTACCTAAAGAATCTGCTGTAATTGCTCATCTGCACAATACAGCGGAACGAGGGGATCAATCAAGTATTTAATAACAGTGATGAAAACTGGCATCAGCTTTTATCCCCGTACTCAGTTGTCATGTCAATTTATGCTGACATTGCCATGCATGATCATGTTTGAGTCCGTTAGGCATGATGAAGGCCTTCCTTTAAGCTAAAGGATTTAGGTCTAGAAGAACTCTGGGTTGGAGTTCTCCAGTCCCAGAGGCTAATTCAAAGGCCAGAAGAAAATCTCACAAGAAATCACAGATCTCAGTTCAGAAAAGGAAACATTTTCGATAGCATCGAGATGAAATCTTATACTATAAAACAATGGTCTGGATTCCTGATGACAAGCACAACGCTGCCAAAGTACAGTCACACAGGTGAAGCTGCTTTGGCAGAGGTAAAAACCGGAAGACTGCAGTGGGCTTGGAGTATGAGAAAGTGGCTTTTCTTCTTAGGTGGTAAGGTAGATGCTGTAGGCAATCAATATGGGATAGTTTTTTAAAATTCCTAGGACAGTAACATTTTATATACTTTAAAGCCCCAATTAGTGCAGTGTGGATGCAGCTAAAAATATGAGTAATGTAACAAGAGTGATGATGTAATAAGCCAAGTAGTGAGGCTAGTTCTAGAAGGGCTGTAAGAAAGGCCAGTCCTGATACTCCTTGTAAAATGAGGAGCAGACTATGGCCAGAGAATGTATTTTATAATCTGTAGTTTAAAAAGATTACTCTTCAGAAATTTGCAGCCCCAGCAAAAATTAAAGATTCCTCCTGACACAGGCTCTGAGATCTCCCCCAACCACCATCCAAAGGATCCATACTTGTCTCTAGTCAACCAGGCCCAAGTCAAGGGTTGGAAGGGAAGATGGAGGAGGCATGGCCAGAAGCCAGGGATTCAAAAGAGAGAAATGATGGCATATGTGGGGTGTAAAAAGATGAGAGAAGAATGGAGGGGGGAGAAAGAGGAAGTAACACTGGTGAAGAAGCAATGAGAGGCCAGACTTTTCAGCAGCAGCCCTGCTTTTCCCACCTGCCTGCAGCAGATGATGAGGGATAAGAAAAGGGATAAGCCTCCCACAAGGACTCTCCTGGTGCATCAGACCTGCCCCGAGCTAGGCTGGCCCTTCCTTCCAGGTGTGAACTGCAAGTACTTCCATCCCTGGGCCTGATTCCTCATTCCCAGGGGCACAGCGATGGCTCCTGCTACCAGTAACCATTTCTCTGGCAAGGATGAGCAGCAGCCAGTGGACCCAGACTTTGTGGCTGCCACTGCCTTTCCTCTCCCAGGACTGGCTTGTCTCTCCCCCTGGTGGTTGGAGAAGGAGAACAGAGTGACTGTCATAAAAGAGAGACTCAATTCAGAATTATACCGCCTCACTTCACAACTTTCAAAGGGCTGCTAAGATTCATTCATCACAGATGACGGTTAAAATACCACCTAAGGAACTCATTGTAAAAGGAGCAATTTGCTTATAAGGTCATACCAAACTTTCAGATGTTGCCTGCTTCATTTTTTGTTATTTCCTCCTCTGATGATGAATTTTTTAAAAAAGAAAAAAGTAAAAGGTTCCTCCTGTCCTCCCACCCTCCGTCCAGAAACCCTGGGGACTTTCCCAAGTGAAATGCCTAAGGGATGCTATAATTACGAGCTTACAAATGAATGAGAAAAAAATTCAGATGATCTAGAAATATGAAATTAAGCATAGTATACAAGTGACTCTCAGTTCTCTTCACTTCATACAAAGGCAAGTCATCTCAGTAAGATGTCCATGAAATAGTAACAGGCACCTGAACTACTGATTTACAAATGACAACACATGAGTGAAAGAGCAGTGAGCTTATGTGAAGGAAAACTCCACGTTGGCTATTTCACCTTTAGGGAGAGTCTGCTTGCACTCCAGTCCCACACTTCTTTCTTTTTCTCTACTTTCTACTTGATGTTTTTCAGGAGGGCTGTCCGGGCATTCACAACTGCTTTGAAGGCATCTTCACTTCCAGGTGCTACGCATTTGTCAGGGTGAAGAAGCACAGCAAGTTTTCGATATGCTTTATTGACTTCATCCCTATGAAAAGAAGCCAAGTTCTATGTTAGTAACAGGGTTAGGCCAACCCACGGCATGTGAGCTGTTTGGCCACACCTAGTATCTCTCACAGTGAGCATATCCCAAATAATCATGACCCTTTCTCAAAGGCAGGACTAAAAGACATAAACAAACAAATAAGTCATATGTAATATACAAATAGAAAAAAATAATACAATGCAAAATGAGTACATAAATGCTAAGGAAACGCTTAGAAAAAGAAAGATCACATGAAAACAGGCAGTGCTTGGCACCTTGTAGGCACTCATCAAATCTTTGCTGACTGAAGGAATAAGGGCGTGGGCATGGCTCTGGGAGAGAACTGACGGTGGCCAGGAATGGTGCAGACCAAAAGCAAAACAACCAAAACACCTGGGTTTGATAAACAATCACAATAGGTGTCTCTTGACAAATGGGCGCTGGGAAAGCTGTTTCTCCAAGTTAAGAAACAGATAAGAGGTTGTTACAATAACCCAGGCATGAGGACAAAATTTAGATTATAGTGTTTATGTAAGCAAACAAGATAAAAGAGATAAATATAAAGAAAGAAATGGCAGAAGTAGATGATGAGCCAGGTGTGGTGGTTCACACCTGTGATCCTAGCACTTTGGGAGGCTGAGGTGGGAGGAGCCCTTATTGCCAGGAGTTGAGACCAGCCTGAGCAACATAGCAAGACCCCATCTCTAAAAAAAAAAAAAAAAAAAAAAATAGAAAAATTAGCCAGATGTGGTGGCATGCACCTGTAGTGCCAGCTACTTGGGAGGCTGAAGCAGGAGGATCACTTGAGCCCAGGAGTTTGAGGCTGCAGTGAGCTATGATGATGTCACTACACTCTAGCCCAGCCAACAGAGTGAGACCCTGTCTCAAAAGGAAAAAAAAAAAGTAAATGGAATTCCAGGGGAATGAGGAATCTGAAGTCCGAGGAAGATGGTGACACCACTGACCAAGCAAGGGATGCTGGAAAGGGGTAGCTGAGTTACAGTGAAATCACTGGGACCAAAGAAGAAACAAGAGAGGAATCAATGTTTTCCCAAGAGGAAAGGAACAGCAACAAGGCTTCTCCAAACAGGCAGTTGCTGCAAAGCAACAGTGCTCCAGGAGACAGCTGCAGGCTTCTGAGCTTCTCAAAGAGCAGGAACTGGCTGGGCAGGGGCCTGGAGTCTCCCTACCCCTGTCCTCCTCCACTGGTCATCTGCAGGTGTCAGGTCTCCTAGAGGGCTCTAAGTACCCAGTCACTCTCCTGGTCAGATTGAGAATGACATTCTCCCTCTCTGAAGAAATTCGAATTGCCAGAATTCTTATTTCTCCCCAAAGACTCTCTCTTCTTGAAGTGGGTATGGAATCCCCTCTCTTCCTCACAACGGAGTCTTGGGCAGGGTTCCTCCGGCCACTCTGCTTCCTGAAGAAGCACATCCACGTGGGGCTGGTGGTTATGCCTGGTCCTCTGCGCTAAGAGTACCTTTCAAGATGTCTAGCAGGAGAGTCTCTCAAGGAAAATTTTTGGAGAAACAGACTGATTCAGTCTTTGTGTGTAACAAATATATTAATTCTGTTGAAGATTTTCTTAAAGTTCAAGAACCAGTAAAGACAGCATAAACAAAGATCAAAACTCTCTGTAACTTAAGAAAAAAATGCTTTAAGGTTTTCCCCAAATGTGCTCAATGCCATATGACTTTAGTTTAATAGACCCAGAGGAACAAAGGGAAGAGAAGTACATACATGTTAAGGATGTGGAAACTAGGCAGGGCCTGTAAGCTCTGATAGATTCCAATTAACCAAAGTGATTAAATAAGGAACCAACCACTTTCTTTCTCCTCAATGAATATGGTTCTAAGTACATTAATAAGTAGATAAAGTAATAGTTTCTTAAGTTGAGAGCCAATATCCCTTGGAGATGGGCACAGAATTTATTATAGAATTAGACTATAGCGGTCTGAAAAGACATTTAAATGATACCAATAAACTGTGTGCTCTACACATGAGGTCCTCTGAATTCCTTCATGTGGTTTAAAGCACCTTCAATAACACCTGGCAGGCTAAGGGTAACCAATAACAATTTGTCTCTTCCCTTCCCCTCTTTCCTTCTGCTATTACATCAAAGTAGAGAAGAGATACTTAATGTTCTGGGTTCTAACAAGTCAATTTCAAGACATACTTTTTTCTTTCTTTCTTCAAGGTGAAAAAGCAGGAAGTGAGAAGCACGGGGGCGGGGGGGGGGAACTAGTGTGCCAAGTAAGACCCTTACAGGTTACAATATGTGTAGTAATGGCAGTATTACACCGTTAAAGATTATATAACCACACTGAATAATTATTTATATTTGCACATGCAACAAAGAATAGTGATTGTATTTTTTGTCCTGAATAATTCTTTTGACTAAAATAATTAACATAAATATACACATAGATAAGGAACTAGCAGGATTTTGAGAAAGATGGAGACAGACACAGATTGACACACGGTTCCAGGGTCAAGAACCAATTCTACCACTCACTCCTGGGATTCTTGGATGTGTTTTATCTCACTGAGTCCCAGTTTTCCTACCTATGAAATGAAATGTTTGGGCAAGTGGATTGCTATCACTCTTTCCTCCTCTAAAATTCTATGATTTATGAATTCTTTTGTTAGGTATTTTTAAGGTTATGTTAGCTTCAACACAGACAAAAGCAGAGCATACCATTTCATGAAGTGTTTATGCATATACATGACATAATTCCCATACCAGGCCACTGTGTGCTCTCTTTTGTTTCTTTGATATTCAGTTAATTCAATGAAGTAGACTCATTAAGTAATCGAATATATTTCCACATATCTCCATATTTCTAGCCAATTAGAAGAAGATATATTGCACCTACAATTTGGGTGATCGAGTCCTTCTATATGATATAACTCAGCACTAAGTATCCTCGAGCATTGCTTACCTTGAGGCCCCAGGTTTGACACCCAGCATGTCCCAACTATCTTTACTATTTCGAATTCTGCGAATGGTGTCTGCTTGTTCTTTGGTGAAACTAGCACTGCTATTTGTGGTAGGACGTTTCCCGCCATTTTCACATAAATCAACTATGGATACATAAAAGGTCTGCAAGAAGAAAACACATTCCAGAGCAGAACTGACTTTGTGAAAATAGGAAATCCTTTTAAGCATCAACTTAAAGACTTTTAATATATTCCAATAACTCTTAGAAGTCATGAATAAAGCAAATATGTATTTTGAAAGATTTTTGCTTTTTCTTTTATACTATCTAAATGTATATATTTGTATATTTTAATATAGAAAAAGTAAAAGGAATAAAATTAAAATGGCTTATAATCCTACTCTCAGATAACTAGATTTGAAGTTAAAAATTAATGGATAAACACTGTTAGAAAAATTCAAATAGTAAAGTGTAAAATGAAAACTATCTCTCTACTACTCAAGTTCCTGTCCCTCTAGGTAACCATTGTTGATATTTTTTTGAGTATCTTTCTAGAAAAATTTTCTATCAGTATACCAGTACATACATAGATCCAAATTCTTTAAATAGTTACATAAAAGGGATCTAATTAAACACATTGCTTAGCACCCTGCATTTTTTTCACACAATAATACATCTTAGAATCTCTCGACAGCTACATATAGAGACCTTTTCATAATTTATTTAACCAACTCTCTATTCTTGGACAAGTCAGTTGTTTCTAGGTTTTTTTTGCTACTACAAACAGTGCTTTAATGAATTTTTTTGTGTCTGTGTATATACTTTTGCACCCCTGTGGGGATACTCCTTTAAGATAACTTCGTAAAAGCAGAACTGTTAAGAGTGCATGTGCATTTTAATTTTTGATTTTGACAACTGTTGTCCAGAGAGGCTGTACCAGTTTACATACCCATCACTGCGGATGAGAGTGCCTATTTCCCCACACCTGCATTAACACTGGGCATTACCACACATCTTAATTCTTGCCAATCTGATGTGTATCTCATAGTTTTGATTTGTATTTCTTAAATTATAAGTGAAAGTGAGTATCTTTTCATATGCTTATGGCTTTTTCCCTTGCAAACTTCATATTTTTTTGCCCACTTTTTTGATTTTTTTAAAGTGAAAGCTATTTTTTGATCCTGCTTATATTTTGCATTCTGTGTACTGTTACTATTATTGAATAACTTTACCCCAAACATTAAATTACTACACTATAGCTGCTTTTAAATTGACGTAGCTCCTCTTCCCTCAGTTTCTTTTTAAATCTCTTTCTCTTTTCATATTCTTCTATAGTTCCTATTAGCTTCTAAAATTTTTATCTTTCTTTTAGACTTCTCTTTCTTACCTCCAGTTATAGCTAATCAACTTGGTAACCTAACAAGAAGCGTTGATATCCGAGAAGGGATGTCAAAGGAAAAGCCAATAAGAGAATAAGACACAAGAAGTGTTAACTTGATTTGGGTCTATCATAATATTGCTCTCTCTGTTAACAATGTCAATCAGACAAAACCAAGTTCCTTGTTGACATAAAGTCTCTACTAAGTAGATAGGAAACAAAGAAAATATTATTAAATTGAACCAGCAGGAAAGTACTACTTCTAAGTGCTTACCTATAGAATAGTGTTATTACACTCTTCTTGTTAGCTTTTTTTTTTAACAGAGTAATTCATTCATTAGTTCTACCCCAGATGTATCTAAAAGGATGAAAGCCATAAAAGGGATCCCAGTTCAAATGTGTTTGCCAGTGATATGTATCAATAAGGTTTTCTTCTAACTTATGAGTTAACCTGAAATATAAATATTCATAGATTTCTAAGGGTACAAGTTTCATTCATAACACACATGGTTATAGAAGACAAGCTGTGGTGTGATATATAGAACACTGGGATCAAAGTCCAAAGCCTATTTAAATTTCATGTCTGAGTTCTATGCATGACAGAGTAATGGATATTAGACTAGATCTCCTGCCATAAACTACTATCAAACTGGACAAATTTATGAGGCAACTATTTTCAGGCAGTGGACAACAATGAGTGCAAAACTGCTCCCTGAGAGGTAAACCCCACAGTCACCTGGTTCTCTACCTGGAATCCATTTCCTGACCATGTCACAGAGAGCTGGAATCTGAGCAGACACAAAGTCCCATTGAGCTAAGGAGGCAGAGATCAGAGTTTGAGACTGCTAAAGTGGCTAGAAGGTGCAGAACAGAGCAATGGAGAGAAGGGAGCTATGTAGAATTAGGCCCCAAGTCCATGTAAGGGTTCCTCAAGAGTTTTGTAGCTAAGGGCTAGGCTATACATGCACAAGGTGAGATCACCTGAGGCTTACCAGGTAATATTAATAGCTACTATGGTGTTAAGAACAAAACTAATATATTGATGTCTAGTGGTGCTAGGGAAAGAGCTATCCTGGGGACACGAGGGTTTGGCCTTGCCAGAGTGAAGAGATTGCCATAACACCTCATTAATAGCCCTAGCATCTAGCTAAAGCACCAGAGAAAGATTGTGCCTCAGAAGTTATAGATGTACCCTAACAAAACCTAAATCAAGAGCTGATGAGATATGCATGAAAGACAGAATTGGGAAGCTGAGTCCTACCAAATGAGAAGGGCTTGGGAAACATTTTGGGCTTCCTTCAAATCCTTGCTATTAAAGCAAAAAAATAAGCCTACACAAGTTCACTGTAATCTGCCTCCTGAAACAAGAATCAACATTCTTCTGAGGAAGAAAAGAGAATCTAGAGCCTCCACAATATATTATCTATAATGTCCAGTGCTCAATCAAAAATCACTACTCACACAAAGAAAAAAGAAAATGTGATCTATAGTCAAGAAAAAAAGTAGTCAATAGACACTGAACCCAAATGATTGAAATGTTGGACTTAGCAGACAAAGACTTTAAAATATTTTAAATATTTCAAAGTAGTAAAGGAAATTATATTCTTAATGAATGAGCAGACAGAGAAATCTCAGAGAACTGGGAACTATATGAAAAAACCAAATGCAAATTCTAGAACTAAAAAGTACTGAATTGAAAAATTCACTCAGTAGGTTTAACAGCAGATTATTGGTGAACTTGAAATCAAATCAAGAGATTATGTAATTTGAAAAATGCAGAAAAAAATAGAAGAAAAATAAACAGAAAAGAAAAGAAAAATAGCCTCAGAGACTGTGGGACAAAATCAAATGGTCTAATGTACATGTAATTGGAGCCCAAGAAAGAAAAGAGAGTGAGAATGTGGCCCCCCAAAATTTAAAGAAATAATCGTAAAAAAGCTTCCCAAATTTGATGAAAAACACCTACCTACCAATGTTAGAAACTCAACAAATCCCAAATAGGATAAATATGAAGAGAACCACACCTTGGCACATCATAGTATAACTGCTAAAAACCAAAGATAAAGAAAAACTCCTAAAAGTAGCCAAGGGGTAAGGAACAGGCACATTACGTACGGAAGAATATGAGTAGGAATAACTGCTAACATCTCAGGAGACACAACGGCCAGAAGTGAATGGACTGACATCTTCAAAGTACTGGAGGAAATTTAATCTTTAACAGTTATATCCCTTGGACAAGTCACTTTACTACTCTTAGATGTTGTCATATATGAACTGAGAATAACACCTGCCACACACTGTGGTTACAAGTCTCAAATGAGATGAAATATGTAAACTTCTTCAGAATTGTAAAATACTATTCAAATGGTTAGGTATCATTATTGCACATATATATGTACAAGCTCACATAGGTCCATGTACTCAAAAGAACAGAAAGCATGGCAAACCAACTTGACTTTATTTTATCTTGAAATAGAAGCTATTTTTGCCCAGTTCAGCCTGTCAGCCAAAAATGAAACCTGTCTTCTAGTAGGAGGAGTGACATCTTGTGAGAAGGAAATGCAGCATAAAAGATTAAATACAATCCCACTCAATAATTAAGAACAACTCTTTATAGCTTAGCTACATTATTTGAAATGCTAAAAATTCCCAAAATATCAGATATATTCATAAGAAGAAAAATGCATTATTCATGTCATCACTTCCAAATGTATCTATAATTAAGAGTTGATTTTATAATTAATTTATTGTCTTAAATAGCCTCCTTCCCTTAAAATTATTCAAGATTAGTAGGCCTTAGAAAGTGACCATCTATTCAGGCTACAATGTGAGCACATCCTTCTATTGTCTACTTGATTGGTGAGACCTTATTTTTATGTGTAACTGGCTGGATTCTGCAATGATAGTCTCCTATTCTCTAACTGCAGCCCTGTGGGCTACAATATAGGATTATATTAGCTGTGCCAAAGCAATTTTGTCACAGAAATGCTTCCATTTGATTATGCATACAAACGTAACACCATTAACCAAAGGTAGTTTTTGAAGAAAATCCTTGTCCCACTTAAGTTGTGCATACTAACTGTCGTTAACTCGATCATCAGAATCACCCAGAGAGCTTTTCCAAAATATAGATTTCTGGGCTCCATCACAACATAAAGCTTCCAGTAGGTCTAGAGCCCAGAAATATGCAGTTTGAAGATTTCCCCAGGTAATTCTCATGATCAGGCAGGTCTGGTCTAAAATAGCAGACAGATCACACATACACATACACACTCTTTCTCTCGCTCTCTAGCAGACAGATCATACACACTCTCTATCTCACCAGCTGCTTTGAAAAGAAAGATCTAACTCTAATGAGAAGTTCTTATGACTATTTTGCTTCTCACAATTTAAACTAAAAATTGGCATGGTTGGCCTTGACACAAACCTTAAAACAACAAAATGCTGGGTTACCTGGAACATCTCATTGATTCCTTCTCCAGTTTGTGCTGAAGTTTCGAAGTACAGGAACCCTTTGCTTTCAGCCCAAAGACGCCCTTCACTTTCATCTACACAGCGGTGCTTGGTACAGTCAATCTGAAATAGAAAGTTGGGGGGCACAGAGAAGATTCCAACCTTGTCTCACTAGAATAGGCCCAGTGAGGTCTTTGTCAATCCTCTACTAAGGCAAAACTATTCTTAATGAACATCAGCACCAGTGTATAAAATTGCCAAGGCCAAAAGAGACTCCCCTCTACCCCCGGCAAAAGAAACCAACTAATATTGAATGTAGACTGATTTTCTGTGGCAACAGGACTAGTGCCTGCTTATCCCTTGGGAAAACAGCTGCTACTGACCTCAGTGAAAGTTGGCTTCCTAATTTATCTGCCATACCCTCAGGCCACAGTCTGCTTTCCATACCTTTCCATAGTATACATTTCACCTAATTAATGCTCCAATCAGATCAGAGTGTGATTACTGGGATTCTCCTGCTCAGTCACCAACATCCTTCCCCAAGTATGGTACCAGAAAAAAAATGGATAAAAATCCTGATACACCAGGTTTGGGGTTTTTGTTTTTGTCTTAGGGACATGTTTTGAAAGGTTGTTGATGCCTATATTACAGAATAAAGAATTTTTCTTTTCTTTTTATCTGTTCCCCAACTCTCAGAGCACTGTTCTTCCCCTAGAAAGCTGCGCATACCATTTCCAAAGCAGTTACCTTGTTGGCACACACTACAAATATAATATTTTCCATGTTTCCATGAGGTCCAAGCTCTTGCTTCATTTCTGCTAGCCACGCATCAAGGGCATCGAAGGAGTCTTTCTGCCCAACATCATAGACCAGTATCACACCCTGTGTGTCCTTGTAAAACTCATTACGAACCTTCAAGTAAAAGAACACATGAATAAAATGCAGGTTTTGTGATTTTATAAGAATGTATCTCACAGTCATTAACTTGGCAAATTGTGTTCTTTTGTGTATTCATAGTATTTGCAACTGTATTTCAGCATCTACTGATCTTTAGAGGACTTTTTGTAGAATCAAGGTAACATAATAAAAAAATCTTTTAGGAAGGACTTACAGTAGAAAACAATGGCCTCCTGCCCCATCACCCCTTCCCACCTCCAGTTCCACTCCCCAGAGGAAATTGATCTTTAATTGTTGCTAATAGACCTTAAAAGAACACCAGTGATATAAAATTCTTAGGAAGAATTAAGAAGGTAAGTGAACAATTAAAAAGAACTTAAGGCAAAAATGACACAAGTGTCAGCAATGGGTACAGCCAGTTATTTATAACATCCCAAAGCTGGCTTCCCCCAGGGTGCCAGGCAGAGTTTCCTTGACTCTTGGGTCTGTTCACCGACTTCAGAACTCCAAACACAGAGCCTCAGTGTCACGTAATAGAAAAGAGCACAGGCTCTGGAGTCAGACACATCTGGGTTCACACTTACTTACTAGTTGTGTGATCTTGGGCAAGTCACTTAACCTCTCTGCGTCTCAGTTTCCTCATCTGTAAAATGGGGATAATACTACTTACTTCACAGGGTTATTAAGAGGATTAAATGAGATAATGAAGGCAAAGCAGTTAGCATGGTGCCTGGAAAACAATGTATACTAGCACCTTCTCCCTTTCTTCCTTGCATTCATTCTCTGATTGTCCTTTGATGTTTCATTAGAAATGGCATATCAGCTCTGAGGTATAGCTCCAATTCTGGGAAGCAGCAGCATGAAGGACAGGGCACACTCAAGTGGCAGAGGCCACAAGAGGTTGTCTGGGTGAGGCGCAGCATTGACAGACTGGGGATTTCAGGACAAAATTCCAGGAAGAACCTTGACGGAGGCCATATGTTGTATGTTCTTTTCACAAAATTCCAGTATGTACTCAGACTCATGCTGGATTTGTAATAAGAAATGAAGACATCTTACACACATCAGGCATGGGTTTCTGAGCACAGACAGACACCTGGACCAAGAATATAAGTGCACCTATTAATTTACAGAAACTTAAGAAGATAGCCCCTAAAGTTAAATTCAATCAAATCAGAAAGAACTAAAAATGAGGAAGACCAACAGTCTTCTCCCTCAGGACTCCTGGTTCTTGGCCTTCCACAGCAGTCGCCAGTGGGCTCTCCCTCTTCCCTGAGACTCTTGCCACCTTGGTTCCCACACACCACGCATTCCCTGGGTTTTTCAATTCTCTCTCTCACCAACTCCTCTTCTTTCCATACCTCCCACTCCAGCCCACCACCAATTCCCGAAATCCTGTCCTGGGCCCTCGTCCTTTCTTTTTGAATCTTTCCTCCCAAATCAGCAGCATTAACCACTTGTACACCTTCAACTGTGAGCATCTCCAAGATGAGCCCTCTCATCTGAGCTTCCAGACTGGCATTTCTAATCAGCACTACACTCTTCCAACTCAAAGTCCTGCTGGGATCTCAAATTCAATGTGTACAACAGGAAGCCCTTCAACTTATTCCTTCTCAAACTATCCCTTATCTTAAACTTTGGTGATGAAAGTAGCACACCATTCTCTGAGCCATTCAGGTTGCAGGCTTGGTGCTAACCTTTGCTGCTGGCCTCTTCCTTTGTTCAGCAGACTCAAACAATCCTGCAGAAGCTGCCTCCGCCATGTTTCTCACATCTGTCACTTCTTTTCCATTTTTATTTCCAACATTATCTCTTGACTGCACCACTGCAAGAGTCTTCTAAGTAATCTTCCTAGCATTATTACACACTGTGTATATTTATCTTTCTATAATCCTGGCTCAAAAATTCTTTAGTGTTTCCCCACTGCCAATCCTCCAAAGTTCCAACTCTCTTAAATGATGTTGAAAGTTTCTATTCAGTCCCCCGCCACTCTCCCCAGTCCTATCCCCATACTATCCCCTGAACTTCAGACTGGATATTTCTCATTCCCAAACATTCCATTGCCTTCTTAGCTCCATCTAGAACAGACATGTCTTTATTTTTACTCTTTCAAGGCCTAGTTATAATGCAATATCTTTCATGCAGCTTTTCTACTCCCTTCCTTACTACCTAGCACCTACCCCTGCCAAAGAGAATGTAACCTCCATGTCCCTTGGAATACCACTGTGTTTTGTACTTCTAATAATGCTGATGTCACTTCCTGCCCAGTTTTATAGTTACTAGCACATCTAGCTGTCCTCCTCACTAGACTGGAAGTAACATGAAGGCATGCATCTTGACGCATCCATCCTTGTGTCACCCACGGGGTCTAGCAGATACAGGAATTTTATTGCACTTCATTTTACTGCACTTCACATCACTATGCTTTGCAGATATGGCATTTTTTTACAAATTCAAAGTTTGTGGCAACCCTGTGTCAAGCAAGTCTCTTAACACCATTTTTCTTTTTTTTTTTTTTTGAGACAGAGTCTCACTCTGTTGCCCGGGCTAGAGTGAGTGCCGTGGCGTCAGCCTCGCTCACAGCAACCTCAAACTCCTGGGCTCGAGCAATCCTCCTGCCTCAGACTCCCGAGTAGCTGGGACTATAGGCATGTGCCACCATGCCCGGCTAATTTTTTCTATATATTTTTAGTTGCCCAATTAATTGCTTTCTATGTATAGTAGAGATGGGGGTCTCGCTCTTGCTCAGGCTGGTTTCGAACTCCTGAACTCGAGTGATCCGCCCGCCTCGGCCTCCCAGAGAGCTAGGATTACAGACGTGAGCCACCACACCCGGCCTTAACACCATTTTTCTAACAGCATGTGCTCACTTCATGTCTCTGTGTCACATTCTGGCAATTCTCATAATATTTCAAACTTTTTAATTATTATTATATTTGTTATGGTGATCTGTGATCAGTGATCTTTGATGTTACTATTGAAAATGTTTTGGGGTGCTACAAACCACAACCATATAAGATGGAGAACTTAATTGATAAATGTGTGTGCTCTGACTGCTCCACTGACCAGCTGTTCCCCCCCCTTCCTCAGGCCTCCCTATTCCCTGATACACAACAATATTGAAATTAGGCCCGTTAATAATACTACAATGACCTCTAAGTGTTCAAGGAAAGAAAGAATCACATGGCTGTCACTTAAAATCAAAAGCTAGAAATGATTAGTGTTATAGCTCTTTTAGAATTTGTCTAGCAGGTTTTCTGGTCCTCACCAGAAGACGTTCTAAAAAATAAAATAAACTTTTAAAAAAGCTAGAACTGCTTAAGCTTAGTGAGGAAGGCATGATGAATGCCAAGATAGGCTGAAAGCCAGGCCTCTTGTAACAAACAGTTAGCCAAGTCATGAATGCAAAGGAGAAGGTCTTGAAGGAAATTAAAAGTGCTACTCCAGTGAACACATGAATGATGAGAAAGTGAAAGAGCTTTATCACTGACAGGGAGAATGTTTTAGTGGCCTGGATAAAAGATCAAACCAGCCACAACATTCTCCTAAGCCAAAGCCTAATCCAGGGCAAAGGCCCTAACTCTCTTTGATTCTATGTGGGCTGAGAGAGGTGAGGAAGCTGCAGAAGAAAAGTTTGAAGCTAGAAAAGGTTGGTTAATGAGGTTTAAGAAAAGAAGCCATCCCCATAACATAAAAGTACAAGGTCACGCAGCAAATGCTGATGTAGAAGCTGCAGCAAGTTAGCCAGAAGATCAAGCTAAGATCATTGATGAAAATCTGAAGCTAAACAACAGATTTTCCATGTAGCTGAAACAGCCTTCTACTGGAAGAAGATGACATCTAGGACTTTCATAGCTAGAGAGGAGAAGTCAATGCCCGGCTTCAAAGCTTCAAAGGACAGGCTGACTCTCTCGTTAGGGGCTAATGCAGTTGGGGACTTTAAGTTTCAAGGCTCATTTACCATTCCAAAAACCCTAGGGCCCTTGTGAATTATGCTAAATCTACTCTGCCTATTCTCTACAAATGGAACAACAAAGCCTGGATGACAGCACATCTGTTTGTAGCATGGTTTACTGGATATTTTTTAAGTCCACTGTTGAGACCTACTACTCCGAAAAAAGATTTCTTTCAAAATATTACTGCTCATTGACAATGCACCTGGTTACCCAAGAGCTCTGATGGAGATGTACAAGGAGATTAATGTCGTTTTCATGCCTGCTAACATAACATCCATTCTGCAGCTCACAGATCAAGGAGTAATTTTGACTTTCAAGTCTATTATCTAAGAAATATATTTTACAAGGCTATAGCTGCCATAGATAATGATTCCTCTGATGGATGTGGGCAAAGTAATTTGAAAGCCTTCAGAAAGGATTCACCATTCTAGATGCCATTAAGAACACTCGTGATTCATGGGAGGAGGTAAAAATATCAACATTAACAGGAGTTTGGAAGAAGTTGATCCCCACCCTCATGGATGACTTTGAGGGATTCAAGATGTCAGTTGAAGAAGTAACTGCAGATGTAGTAGAAATAGCAAGAGAACTAGAACTAGAAGTGGAGCCTGACCATGTGACTGAATTGCTGTAACCTCATGATAAAATTTTAATGGATGAGTAGTTGCTTCTCATGGATGAGCAAAGAAAGTGGTTTCTTGAGATGGAATCTAATCCTGGTGAAGATGCTATGAACACTGTTGAAATGACAAGGGAGTTAGAATAATACATAAACTTAGTTGATAAAGCAAGTGGCAGGGTTTAATAGGATTGACTCCAATTTTGAAAGTTCTACTGTGAGTAAAATGCTATCAAACAACATCACATGCTACAGAGAAATCTTTTGTGAAAGGAAGAGGTAATTGATGTGGCAAAGTTCATTGTTGCCTTATTTTAAGAAACAGCCACCCTAACCTTCAGCAACCACCATTCTCATCAGTCAGCAGCCATCAACATCCAGGCAAGACCCTCTTCCAGCAAAAAAGATTACGGTTCGCTGAAGGCTGATCATCAGCATTTTTAGCAATAAAGCATTTTTTATTTTTTAATCAAGGTATGTACATTGCTTTTTTAGATATAATGCAATAAAGCAATATGCATTTTTAGCAAAAAGCATTTTTTATTTTTTAATCAAGGTATGTACATTGCTTTTTTAGACATAATGCTATTGCACACTTAATAAATAGACTATGGTACAGTATAAACATAACTTTTATACACATTGAGAAACCAATAAATTTTCGTGACTCACTGTATTGTGATTTTTGCTTTATTGTGGTAGTCTAGGACTGAACCCTCAGTATCTGCAAGGTATGCCTTTACGAGTATTTGAGGCAGATTTGTTGGATCAAATGGCTGGATGTGCTACAATGGAGAACAAAAGTAGAGGGCAAAAGGAAAAATGAAAAATTTCAAAATGCAGGTCATACTCTCCAGAGGGAGATTTGTATGTAAAAACAGACTTAAGAAAGCTCAATAGATTTCTCTTTCAAGGGTCTCAAGTTCAAGTCTGGGCTCAGCAACTAGTTAACTATGTAATCTTGAACAAGTTATTTTATTACCCCAACCATTAGTTTCCTCATCTGTAAAACAGAAGGGTCAAAGTAGGTGTTTCAATGGTCCCCTACAGTTCCATTATTCTAGTCTCCCCAGACAGCTTTCCACTGTTAGTCCAGGCAGACTTGCTGCATCCAAAGTTTAATTAAATACGGTGCTAAGGGAATTGGGATTATTTCTTAAAGCAGAGATGGCAAATTAGCTGGTAAGCTAGAGAAAGCTATCAGTTTAACATCACTGAAGCCTCAGAAAGTTTCTCTGAATTCAGTTGTGTGCCTCAGCGGAAGCAAGGCTGGTGGCAAGTAACAGGCCCTGCCATTCCTTTTGCAGTCCTCCCTCTGACACTCTGCTCTGAGGTTGCTATCTCACATACTAAGCAGACTGTCTCAGCAGGCCCTTTGAGGCAACCTGTCAAGAGGACTGGTGATGGCAGACGCTTTGATGGAGGACAGGCACCAAGGATTTGAGGAAACCAGGGATTGTACTTCCATAGGTATGTGCTGAGCAGGGGTATACTTTGGTCAACTTGGGGCTTAGAAAGATGATGGTGGCTTTGGTCTCGTCAAAAAAGGATGGCTTGTAGCTACTTGGGAGGCTGAGGTGGGAAGATCGTTTGAACCCAGGAGCTCAAAGCTGCAGTGAGCTATGACCATGCCACTGCACCCCAGCCTGGGTGACAGAGCAAGACCCTGCCTCTAGAAAAAAAAGATTTAAGAAAATTTTTTTAAAAAGGAGGGTTTGAGCTACAGACAGCAAATATTTGCAAAAAACAAGAGATCAAGGCTATTTCAGTGAAAAGGTACTTCAGAAGTGGTGATTTCAAGGAGTTTCTACTAATTATACTTCTATGTTTATAAGCTGTCGGGGAAAAAAAGCTATTGAAATTTCAGGTTCCATTAATAGGCATCTAGTGTCTAATGATAGAAAGTAATAGAAATACTCAGTGTTTTTCACTAGTTAGACAATATCTGGAATGTTGTATTCAGTTCCCAGCTCCACGTCAGCTAACTAGAGATCATCCACAAAGGAATGCTGATAGGTCTAGCTTTGCAAGAATAAAAAATGTTTTACCTAGAAAGGAGCAGACTCACACTATTAGAAAGGCTCTTTTATAGAAGCACAGATTCAGCACATGCTGCTTCAAAAACAAGGCCAGAATTGGTGGTGAAATTCAAAGGAAGGCAGCCTTCATAAAGGAGAAGCTGCTAGGCCAAGCGCGGTGGCTCACACCTGCAATCCTAGCACTCTGGGAGGCTGAGGCAGGAGGATCGCTTGAGGTCAGGAGTTCAAGACCAGCCTGAGCAAGAGCAAGACCCTGTCTCTACTAAACACAGAAAAAATTAGCCAGGCATGGTGGTGTGTGTCTGTGGTCCCAGCTACTCGGGAGGCTGAAGCAGGAGGATCGCTTGAGCCCAGGAGTATGAGGTTGTTGTGAGCTAGGGTGACACAATGGCACTCTAGTCCAAGTAACAGAGTGAGACTTTGTCTCAAAAAAAAAAAAAAAAAGGAGAAGCTGCTAATATAGAGTTTTTAAGTCTGTAAAGGATAAAGCTCATGAAGCAGTAAGACCCCCATGACTACAGATATTCATTCTCCAAACTCTTATAATCTGTACCACTGAAAACTGTCCTGGGTATTATATTGTCCCTGGAGTCCCAACAATCTGTATAACTTACTCATCCATCGACTCTTAGTTTATTATTTTTTTTATTTATTTTTTTTATTTCATTATATTATGGGGGTACAAATATTGTTAGGATTACATATATTGCCCCTGCCAACCCTCTCCCCACCAACTCTAAGTTTAAATGTTCTTCCTTCAACAGGACTTTCTGAGCTCCCAGATAAGTTAGGTGTGGGTATTAAGTGCTCCCAAGCATTCTGTCGTTTGTTTAATTATGTTTCTTCTCTAACATATTTATGTTCCATGAGGACAAGTGACCATGTATTTCCAATGTCCAGCAAAGAAACTGGCATACAGTTATCTGTGAATGAATGACGACCACTGATAAGGAATGCTGCAGAAAGAAATCTTACAATGGGCAGGGGTCTGGACCACATTAATTCTCAGGCATCTCCATTTACATGACTTTGGAGTAATCTAAGATCTACATAGCATTTCTGGTAGTAAGAATCTATGTCAAACTTGTGGTGAACTAGAGCTCCATTCCTTTTTCACTGACAATATTCTATACTTGTGAAATTGATTTAACCCACTGTAGGAATTCACTTAATCTAAATATTTGGGTATATTCACAAAGTGGAAGATTAAATAGCCTGTTTATTCTGGGAAAATGGAGCAGGTGTACTTTTTCCCTATTCCTCCTGCTAAGTACAAATAAAATCCGGGACATTATACATAAAACATACACTTTAAAAAACCCTTAAAGGTGACTATGAGGCAGCAGATAAGCTAGAGAGCTTTGGACCCAAGGAAGGACATGATGGTGAGTTCCCTGAGTTTTCTTTTGCTTTGTATATCCAAGACTTGGAGCTGAAGAAGTACGATCAAAAATGCCAACAGGTGCAGAAAAAAGCCCTGATAAAAGCCTGATCTCTCTAGCCAAAGGACAAGGAGAGGGGCAGCTTAGCAAGATAAAAAAACTTTAGACTATAACCACTCTACTCCAGCCAAATACCTCAGAAAAAAACTGTCTCCTCATCCCTGCCCACTCCAGCAAAGGCTCAGTGGAAATTTTAGAACTAAAAAATAATGGAAATAAAAAGCTTAGAGGTTGGGCTCAACAGCAGAATAGAAGAGGCAATAGACAGAATTAGTGAACCATTATAGAAGGCAGAATAACAAAAATTACCCAATCTGAACATCAGATTGGGTAAATTACCCAAATTGGAT
>VBSM01002608.1:156389850-156431245 GCA_008086735.1 Cheirogaleus medius | reverse complement strand
AAAAAAAAAAAAAAAAAAAAAAAGAGAAGTTTGGACTCTTTCTGATTTTGAATGGTAAAGAAAAACCAATTCTAAAGGACTTATATATTAATAACAATTCTTAGAACTCATGAAACTTATAATTTATTTGAAATGCCTATAATGGAGTTCATTTTGTTCAAATCCTTTCCTGATGAGTCTGGATCTAAATTAATTAGACAGCATAGTTAATTTAAAAAGTATTTAATATGCTTAAGGAAAAACTTCTTTGGACTGACTACTGCTAAGAGGCTACATTTTTAAAAACACTTTATAGCTTGAAAATACTTCTCAAATGTTTTCTCTTATAATATCATATAAAAATAAAGCCTTTAAAAATTATTCATGAAATTAAGGGACCTAGAAGTCCTTTTACTCTGGTATACTAACTAAACTGCTTATAAAGACACACATTTAAGTAACAGTATTAATAACCAGTTCCTATAACACAAAGAGATAGAGTTCCTATTCCTTAGGATCTTACAAGTTAAGGTAAATAACAAATACAGAGGGAACAGATGAAATTAAATGAATACAAAACTAGACTAACTTAATATTAACTGTGCAGGCAATTTGATTTACTTAAATAAATCTTCCAAATCTAGAATACTGATAATGAATATTGACAGCATTCAAATGTTGGAAATAAACATACGGTATTAATCAACAAAATAAAAGCATAAAATAGAAAGGCAAGCTGACAAGACATAGACAGTGATTTGAGCTGTTGAATTAAAAACAAAATAATCTTTTTCTGAACCTATACAAAAAAATACATATTCATTCATTTAACAAATAGTTGAGTTTGTAACCCATGCTAGACACTGTGTTAAGTGCTGGGATGTAAAGGCAGGATCAAGTTTTTGCAATTTATTGGAAAAGGGAGGAACTAAATAATTATAAAAATAGTCTTTAAATTACAATTGTGATAGTGTTCTAAAAATTATAGGATTTGATAAGGTAATGTAATAGGAGCCTAACATTTTACTTTTCAATGAGCTTAGAAATATATGTACTAAAAATGGCATTTTATCTGAGTGAGATTAAAAACACTTCTCTTTTCACACAAAAACTTCTACATGTTCACATTAGCACTATCCATAATAACCAAAAAGTAAAAACAACCCAAATGTTCATTAACTGATAAATGGATTAAAAAAATGTAGTATATCCATACAATGGGATATTATTCTGCAATGTGAAGAAATGAAATACTAATACATGCTACAACTTGGATGAACCTTGAAAATAAGCTAAGTGGAAATATGCTAAGTCACAAAGGACTACATACATAGTACATGATTCCACTTACATGAAATGTCCAGAATAGGCAAATCCAGAGACAGAAGGTAGATGAGCGGTTGCCTCAGGTTGGGGGTTTGGGGATAACGGGGACAGACTGCTAATTGGATGGGATTTTTGGCGGGGGTGATAAAAATGTTCTATAATTGATTGTGGTGACAGTTGTATAATTCTGTGAATGTACTAAAAACCAGTGAATTGTACACTTTAAATAGGTGAACTGTATGTGAATTATATCTCAATGAAGCTTTTTTTTTTTTAAAGATCCCTTGGGAAGAAAAAGGAGCTTCCTAAGGGCTTAACCCCCTGTATGGGGGGAACCTTGAGATTTGTGTGTGGTCTTTGTTTATATCCAACTCAACTTTCTGCACTGGCAGTCAACGAACCCCAAAGCCCCAAGCCAGTTTTCAGTGTTTTCTAGAATATGAAGTTTCCTAACGCGTGGTCATTTACCATTGACCTCATGTCTCTTTTTCCATATCATGTTAATTCTGAGATAATATATTCAGAAATAATGATAATCAGAAATGGTTACAGCTTTATCCAACCTATTAAGCATGTTTTTAAAAACTGATCAAGTTTTACCTCAATAGAAAATCAACATTTAGGATAGAAGCTTGAGTTTTTACAAAGAAGTACTGTGTCTAAAGGTTTCTGAGATAAATCTCTAAGGCTAGGGGTGAAATTCCCAATGTGGGGCCACACTTGATATGAAATTTATACATTCTCTCTCTCTGTCTTCCACAACTGTGTTCAAGAGTCTAATAAGCCTTCATCAAGAAGATGAAACAAAACTAGCCAAGAAAAGAAACAAAACTAGCCATGATCCACAAAAAGAAGGTGGACAGAAGGCATAAGGGCTTATTGTAAAAAATATCCAAATTATACAGAAATGTATATAGAAATGTTAAAAAACTCTTGAAACCCACCACTCTGAGATAATTATCAGTAACAGGTTTGTGACCACCTTTTCAAACATTTCTTATATATTAGGTTAAACCATATTAAACTGCCATTTTTAAGGTTAAAAAACAACTTAAAAAATCAATTTCATATGGTTCAACCTATTGTATGTATGTTTGATTTTACATTGGTAGAAACATACCATACAAACTGTGTCATGGGTACCCTTTTCTCTCTCCAATCTTTTGTTTATCTCTTCTCAACTTCTCTATTCCACTTCCCAAGATGACACTGACACAAATCTTTCTTCTTGCTTTTAAAAACTTGGTTTACGCACGGCTTCTGGAATAGAAAAGTCACTTTTCCACCCAATGGATATGAAAAACAGAGCAAGATGCCCCAGTTGCTGCTGGAAATAATTTTTTGACAGTTGGAAATCAGCCTTAGGATAAAGCCAATAACGCTGTGCACACAAGGAATGAGAGAATGTACCTGGCTCCTTAATGACATCACTGAATCTTTATTGTCAACCAACTCTGAAGCTTGCCCTATTTCTAGATTTCCAATTACATTAAATATTTTCCTATTAAATCAATTGAATTGGGTTTCTCCTACTTGCAGTCAAAAGTATCCACCTCATACAGTATTGCATATATTTCTGGAGTTTGTTTTTCTCTCATAACAGTAATATATTATAATCCTTCCAACTTAACTGGAATAGATTTACTCACCTTTTTCATGGCTACTTAATAGTTCACAATGTACAGGTATTCCCTGTTTTTCATTGCTTGCTAGTTACTTTGTCATTTGTTTTGATTTACTCTTTGATCCAAGGATTATTTACTTGAGCATCTCTTAATTTTTAACTTTGTTTACCTGTATATCATCCTATATTTTCCAAACTCTTTAAAAAGAGTATGTTCTACTTTTATAATTAAGGCAAAATAAGTTTTTTAAAAGTTACACTTAAATCTTTTATCTACCTAGGATTTATTTTTGAGAAAAGAATGCAACAGGAATGCACCCTACCCAAGTAGTAGCCGTTTATTCCATAGTACTTAATAGTCTCTACTTTCCCATGATTTTACATTTGTTGTAAATTGAATTTCCTTATATGTTTGGGTTTATTTCTAGACTGTATTGTGTTCCACTGATATCTTGATATTTCCTTTCCAATACCAATAGGACAAGTTTAGTAACTTGAAAATATTTAAAAATACCTAGTAGAGTTAGTCTTCTCTCATTTCTCCTTTCTCCCCACAATTTTCTTGGTTATTCTCACATAGATTTTTCATAATGACTTTAGTAATTTTTTCTTATGCTTTCAAAAAAACCTTATTGGTGTTTTACCTGGAATTGAATTACATTTGTAGATTATTTTAAATAATTGATATCTCTACAATATTGAGTGATCCTATCTTAGGGAAAAGTATATCTTCCTATTTGCCTAAGTAATTTTATGTCCCTTCACAGAGTTTGAAATTTTTCCTCATATAGGTCGTATATATTTCATGTTAAGTTTAAACCTAGGCACTTTATTTTGGTTGTTATAAATTAAAATTATTTTTCAATTATGTATTCCAATTTATAATTTGCATATAATAAAGCTATTAATTTATGTGTATTAATTTTGCATTATTGAATATTCTTATTGTTTCTAATAGTTTTTCAGTTAATTCTCTTTAGGTTTCCAGGTAAACAATAGCATCATTAGCAAATAATAATTTTGCCTTCTCCTTTCTAATATTTTACATTTTATTTCTTTTTCTTATCCAACTGCATTGACTAATAAATCTAGAACACCGTTAAATAAATGTGACAATGGTCATTTTGAGCCACTTCTAGTGTTGCACCATTAGGCATAGTAAAATTACAAAAGTGAGATATGCTCACTTAGCAGTTTAGTATATAACCTAGAGGCTTTTTCTTTTAACACTTGGCACATAGCTGACATTCAATAAATGTGGACTTTCAGTGAATGCTATGCTAATACGTACACAGATATTTTAGCATAGGACCATACTAAATGGAAACAAAAAACATCAATAAACATTTACTGAGCATCTTTTGTGTGCAGGGTACTGGCCTAAATACTCGCGTTAACATCTCTTTCCCATTGAGACACTAGCTGGATTGATTTGACAGCATACAATGATGGCAAGAGCACTGTAGTGGGCATGTGAAGACTCAGGTTCTAATCCTGTCTCTGTCACTGATTTGATGACCTTGGGAGGTTCTTTACCAGCAGCTTCCACTTACTCAGGAGAGAGAATTTGGATGAAGAGGAGGCAGTCTTAGAATTCAGTTGGGGAAAGACCTGAGTCACGTCTGGCCCCCTGGGCCCCCATACTAACAGAGGGTTTATAGCTGATACCCACGAGATGGAGCAGACAGAAAGGCGGTGGAACTGAGGCTTCTTTGAGAGAATGGGTGTGGGAACACTACCAGAAATAAAAAAACAAAACAAAATAACGCAGGATCCTTGCCATCCATCGCACCTCCCCTGTGAAACACGTCAGCTTCAGTTACGCTTTCTTAGGATGGGAATGTAGATTCTGGGCAGCCGAGCACCATTTCACTAACCTCAAATCCTCACATGCGCCCCATGAAGTTCCATTGGCTTCCAAACACTGCTGGGGGTAACTAAACTTTTACCCTCCCGCTCTAGGTCCTGGACGGGTCACCCAGAACGCAGATGTGGTATGTAAGCCGACGACCCGACGTTAGGACCTAGGCCTCCTTACTCTCTTTGGGCTACATTTAGGGGTTAGAGGCCACCCCCGACACCTTCCGGAGAGTGACGTCAGTGGAGGAGGGGGCAACCCAAAGGTCAGAAAGGTCGGATAGTTCTCCTAACGGAGCCGCACCCCCTCTGAGGTAACCTGGGCCTGTTCGGGGGCGGGGAGGAGGCTGGACCCCAGACTGTTGAGTGGCCGCCCTTCCAGCCAATGGGCACGTCGCGCCGCCGCGCGGAGTCCCGCCCCTCCCGGCGCGCTGTACTCACTTTTCCCACTTCGGCGTTGCCCATGGAGATGACTTTGATGCGGAGGGACTTGCTAGGCTCCTTCCGCTTCGGCATGTTGGCCTCCATTGCCCTAGCTCTCTCGGGGCCACCCGCCTCGCTCTCTCCTTGTGCGCCGCTGGCCCGTCCCTCAGGCCTCCTCGTCCAATGGCGGAACCGCTGCTCTCGTCACTACCTCGGCTCCGCGGTTCGCCATCCCAGCCGCTGCCCCGCAGCAGGCGCGGGCGGTTGGGAGCGCAGGGAGCCGGGGGAGGAAGCCGACAGTCTCGCGATGCTAGGGCGGGGCGGATGACGTCATCGCTTGTCCCCGGAGTCGAGGCTCGGGTTACCTGTTTTCTGGGGTCGCGCGAGGAGCGTGGAACGTGTCCCTCGACAAGAAGGCGGTGTTGGGCTGTGGCAGGGTTTACGTTTCGTGGAGAGCGCGGCCTTGTTTTCAGGGGTGCAAGGACAGGGCATTTGTTGCATTTGCAGCCGAGTGTAGATATTTGTTGGCTGTTCGCGCCAAGTCTGGTAGCATCTGGAATTATGGGTTAGTTCAAGGCCCAGCCACACCACAGTCCGTTTTGGGGTGTTTTTTTCTGTATTCTTCTTTGGTCCCATGGGCTCGTCTGCTGCCGCTCCCCCCCTCCAATATTGTGTTCCCGTTGCTCGAGCTCCTTGAGAGGCAGAGTCAAGAGCCAGGGAAGTGGGAAGTTGGAACCCTGGTTCTGGAAGAAAGCCTTGTACAAGACAGGAAACGACTATTTTCTATAGTTTCTAAAACATGGAGTCAAGGCAAGGGTTTTAGTTTAGACTTGCCCCTTTATTCCAGAGCTCTGACGGATTTGGGATTAGATGACTCATGGAGGAAGGCCCAGACTACTGTAGTTGCTTCTTAACATTCTTGTCCAGCTCTGTCAAGGCGTATGATTGTAGCTGTAAGCGCCTCATTTTCCTCCTCTGCCTGCTGCTCACATACAGACTTAACCCTGTGTTCTGATCTCGCCTTCCCTTTAGCTAACAGCCTAACAGTAGAAGAATAATGAATGCTAACATAACCACTTTTCTTATTCCAGAGAATGAGAAAAACAGCTGTTTGAATAAAAGCCCGTCTGACAGGACAGAATTTTTTGGAGTCAATACCTGCAGTTACCGAAGATAAACAGAACTTGGCAATGATTATTTAGTGCCCTGAAAGAGAATTGCTGCCAATTTCCCAGTAAATTACAAAGGCAAAGGTAGCACTGCTTCTGTTCTCACATAGCTTTAAACATCTTAAGAGAAATACATTATAGGAAGACAATGAAATAAAAGTTCAAAATTTCATAGTAGTTAAGTCTGATTTTTGAACATTTTAATTTTAAAACAAAGTTTTTAAAAGAAAAAAGCTTATCCTAGATTGTTTTCATAACCAACAAATAATATAAATAACAATTGGATGAAGCTTCTAAAATTTTTTTCAAATATGAAATATAAATCCTGATTAGAATTTTGATAGTTTAAAGCTTGAAAGAATTGGATTTATACTATGATTCTTCACAAATCCAGATGCTGACCTCTCAGTATGATTTAATAAATCACTAAACATCTAATTTTGATAGTTCACCTTTGACCCTGTAATAGAACTGGTATTGTGGAAGAATAATTGCAAAATGTCAAATCTTCAACTGTTAGGTGTGATTGAGACTAAGAGCAGCAGAACATGCCAAAGATTAAAATTTATTACTATTCTTTCATACTGGTATATTTTATATTTTAATATACATAGCTCCATTTTCTGCTACATGTATTAAATTAGTTTGGAATTAAAAAAGCAAGAAAGTTTTGTCTTTCCAGTCTTTGAATATAAAAAGAAGAAAGAAACATGAGTTAGCTGTGTGGAGTATGGATCTGGGAGGTACGGTGTAAGCATGAGTTCTGGAGTCAGCCTTGTTGTAGTTTATGCTGGCGTGACATAGGCATGCGACAGTGGTAAGCATTGCAGGAGATATGCACACGGAGTACATGATAACCTCTTGATAAACTGTACCTATATGCTTTAATTATGTTTTCAGTTTTTATGTATTAAGAAAGATTTCGACATTTTAAATGTATATTTTTAAAGATTAAATTGTGAAATATTTTGGACATACTTAAAAATGTAAAGAATAATATAATGAATACCTGTGTATACACTACCCACTTAAGAAATAAAATACCACAGATACTGTGTGTGCCTTTCCATACTTTTCCTCTTTCTCTACAAAAGGTTGCAACTATCTGAATTGGTGCTTTAATTTCCAGGCATGTAAAGTTGTTTTCTACATATGTATGTACACCTTAATATGTAGTATTGCATTTCATCTTTCAAAATTCTTTATTTTGAAAGAATTTCACATAGAAAAGTTTCAAGAACAGTACCCACAAAAATCTTGTATATGCTTTGTCCAGATTCATCAATTGTTAACACTATCTATATGTACATATATATATACACATTTTTTTCTGAATAATCTGAGGTAATTTACATATGTGTTTCATTATCCATAAGTACTTCAGTGTGTATTTCCTAAGAACAAAGACTTTCTTCTGCATAGCAACAGTATATTTATCAAAATCAGGAAATGCAACATTTATACAGCATTATTATATAATCCTCTGGTTCTCAAACTGTCCACTGAGATGACCCATAGCCCCACATCGAATTTAAAGGGTGGGGGCGAGATATGTGTAGGATATTTGCATTCTAAATGCAAACAAAATGAAATCTTAACTATACAAAACTACCAGCTTGAAGTTGTCTACAGTTTTAACAATAGATGGCGCCATACTCACCGGATATGTTATATCTTGGAGAATCTGGGTTTTCCAGGGAGTGGGGATAAAAAGCAAATATAGAGCAAAAGTCGGTGTGGAACAGGAAATGAGGTGGCCTTGTCCAATCTGATCCTAAGGTTTCAACAGGTGCAACATCCCATTAGTAAGTAATTACAGTTACTTATTATAAGAATGAAATAAAAATATTATTTTGCTTTCAATTTACATGTATTATTTTTTCAAATGGCTACTAAATTGTTAGGGCATAAATGCTTGATAAGTTGTTTGGAGCTAGATACTCCTTTTGGCCAAGGGGCACTGTGAAAAAACTTATTGAAACACTAAATGCACTTGAACAAAGAAAATTTGGGAAACTTTGATCTAACCCACAGTTCACATTCAAATTTCACCATTTGTCCCAATAATGTTCTTTATAGTTATGGTTGACACAGTCAGCTGGTCTGGGGTCTAATCTAGGATCATTTAGTTGTCATATATCTCTATTTTCCTTTAATCTGGAATGGCTCCTCAACTTTTGTCATTCAAGATGACAGTTATTTTTAGAATATCCCTCAATTTGTGTTTGTCCGGTGTGTTCTTATAATTAGATTCTGTTATTTTTGGCTGGAATACCACAGAAAATATGTCCTTTTTAGGGCATTATATCAGAAAGCTGTGAAGTCAATTTGTTTCATTTATTAATGATGTTTACTTTAGTTAAGGTGGGGCTCATGAGTTTAATCTACAGTCAAGTGATTTTTTTTCCCTTTGTAATGAGTAATAATACATACACATACATGCATATAAATCCATACATTAAAACATAGTTCATGATAATAATCCCAATGCATTTTAGCTTAGCACAGTTCATTCTAGTCTTCCCCCCTCCAGAATTACGACTCCCTTCTTCCCTAGTGAGAAACTGCCTCCCATTATCCTCAATATATTTTCCCCTTTTGCTCAGTCCTTCACTACATTCAAAGTGGTTTCACAATTGCTAACCCACACCATTTCAAATAACAAAAGCCATTTGAACTAGAGGTCAATATTTGTTTATATCTCTTTTTGTCAAAAGCTGACAAATATAGTTTGTATAGTTTCATATAGTATAAGTATTATGTTCAAACGTTAGTTGGTTTAGTCCTTTATTCCCCTCTTCAATGTGGTTATGGTTTTCATTTGAAATACAGTTAAGTTCATTTGTTTCTGTTTGTACTTTATTTTAGTTTTAGTTTTTTTCCCACCTCATGATTGTTGACTTTATTAATTTTTTGATTATGTAAAACATTAACAGTTTCAAAGTTAAAATTACACAAATTGGTACACTCAGATAAGTGGCAGTTTCACACCCACCCCCTTTCCAATCTTTTTCACCTGTTCCCTCTTACCTCTTATGGGCAAAAAATCATATTAGATTCTGGTTTATTCCTTCCTGTGCTTCTTTTTAAAAAAAGTAAGCAGTTACATACATATTTTCTTATTTCTCCTTTCTTACACAAAAAGGTAAATGTGTGTGTGTGTGTATGCTTTTGAACTTTTGCACTTGACAATATATCCTGGAAAGCACCACCTATGAGTTCACTAATATGTGAAAAAGATCATACTCTCTTTTTTACAGCTACATAGTACCGTACCCCATTGTATGGATATAGCATGTTTTTTTAATCAATATATTTATGGGCATTTATGTATTTGCATGTTATTGTGGATATATCTTCAAGGTAAATTTCTAAAAAAATGGAATTACTGGGTCAAAGGTAAATATATATTTACTTTTGTTATATATTGCCAAATTCTATAAGGCAACATTTTGAGAATTTTTGCATTAATATTCTTAAGTAACATTGGAATAAGTAATATAAGTAATATAATACTAAATTAAGAATTTTTTGCTACTCTTACCTGGTTTAGATATTAATGTTATACTTGCTTCATAAAAACATTTGGAAGTTTTTAAAATTTTCTGTGCTCCAAAATAATTTATATGACAAAATTAATACATTGGCAAAAGTAGAGAAAATAAAGTAATGCATACTCCATGTACTCATTTCCCAGCCTCAGCAATATCAACACATGACCACTCTTGTTTCATCTATACCCCACCGCCGCCCCAGATTATTCTGAGGCAAACATCTATAACTATAAATATCTTATTATTTAATATATGTCTTTCAAAGGTAAAGCTCTTCAACATAAACTTAACAATATCACCGGCACACTACAGTAGACAGAATTCTAAGATGTTCTCCAAGATTCCTGGCCCCTGGTATATACACACCTTCTCCCAGTTAATTGATCAAACACTAATTTAGGTGCTGCTATGAGGGGACTTTGCAGATGTAATTAAGGTCCCAAATCAGTTGTTTTTAAAATAGGGAGATTATCCTCCATTGTTTGACCCATGCAGATGAGTCCTTAAGTAGGATGGGACTTTTCCTGGCAAGAGATATTAAAAGTGTGAGAAGCATTCACTATGAGGGAGGTTCTTTAGGATGAAAGGGGACACAAAGCAAGGACCTAAGAGTGGCCTCTTGAAGCTGAGAGCAACCCCCAGCCAACAGCTAGCAAAAAAAGGCACCTCAGTCCTACAGCCACAAGTAACTGAATTCTGCTCAAAACCTGAATGATCTGGGAAGGAGCCAGGCTCCAGATGAGAACCCAGCAGCCTGGTATTCTGATTGCAGCCTGTGAGCTTTCTAACCTAGAGAAACCAGCTACTCTGTGCCTGGACTTCTGACCTACAGAACTGCAAGAGGTTTAATGTCTGTTGTTTGAAGCTGTTAAATGTGGGGTAATTTGTTATACAGCAAGAGAAAACTAACATATACACTGAAAAGTTAGCAATAATTCCTATAATCGACCAATTTTTTTGTGGGAAAGTTTTTAACTACAGTTTCAATTTTTTTATTTTTTATTTGTATTTATTTATTTTCTATATTTAGTTGTTTGGCTAATTTCTTTCTATTTATAGTAGAGATGGGGTCTCACTCTTGCTTAGGCTGGTCTTGAACTCCTGAGCTCAAGCAATCCTCCTGCCTCAGCCTCCCAGAGTGCTAAGATTACAGGCGTGAGCCACCGTGCCCAGCCAAGTTTCAATTTTTTGAGGAGTTCTGCCTCCAGTATAACAGTATAAGCCCCTTCAGACCAACTCTCCCATTGATAACAACTATAAACTCTAGGGGAAAAAATGCAACACCTCCCCCCCACACACAAAAACACATACTGGGGGATTCTGAAGAGTAATAGAAATCAGGCAGATGGTGGAGGGGAGTAAAATCTTGGAGAAGCAACTGGCATGGGGTGAGTTTCTCCTGAGCAATACAGGAACCTTAGATTACTGGCTCTGACTAGCTCTTTCTCCCTTACTTATTAGCGTACAACAGGATTTTAGTTTAGTTTATAGGGTATGCGCTACACCATATCAAAGGACTTGTAGACATCTATGTGCTCATCCTACTACTGACCCAAAGAGTCTGTGGCAGTTTGTATTTTCCCAAAATGGCTGTGACATCTCCCATCCCATATGATTTTTTCTTTATAGTGGCAAAATACACATAACACAAAATTTACCATTTGAACCATTTAAAAATGTACAGTTCAGTGGTGTTAAGTACATTCACATTGTTGTACAACTGTCACTGTCGTCTGTCTCCAGAACTTTTTCGTCTTCCCAAACTGAAACTCCATACTCATTAAGTACTAACTCCCTATTCTCCCCTTTCCTCACCCCCTGGCAACCGTCACTCTACTTTTGTCTCCATGAATTTGACTACTCTGGGCACCTCATATAAGTGGAATCACACAGTATTTATCCTTTTGTGGCTGGCTTATTTCACTTAGCATAATATCTTCAAGGTTCCCTTATGATATTCCTATAAAATGGGATTGGCACTCCTCTCCATAGGTGGAAGGATGGCAATGTTCCTATCCCTTCAATCTGGGTGGCCTCCTTGTAACTATGGTATAAGTGATGTCATGCCACCTCCAAAACTAGGTTATAAAAGGCAATGCAGTTTTCTTCTGGTTCTCTTGAAATGCTGACTTTTGGAATCCAGTCACCAAACTGTGAAGAAATTCCAGCAGTTCATAGAGAGAACCACATAGACAGAAACTGAAGCTCCCCACCCACACCCACACCCACACCCACAGCTGAGCTTCCGTATGACAGGCAGCACCAATTGGCCAGCCATGGGGTTGAGCCATCTTGAAATTGCCAAGGCAACGAAACAAGGATGCCAACAAGCAGTGGAATGTAGCAATAAGAAATGTATGACAAGTGACATTTAGTAGTATGGACAGGTAGAAAATTGTCATTAACCCCACCAGGAGTTTGAGCTCAGAGTGAGGTGCCAATTTCTTGGGAGACATCTTGGGGTACCTGGGGATTACTAGAAGCACTCAAATGCCATCTTCCTTCTGTTCTTTTAATGCCGAGTTCCTTGCACCTCATGGCCTCTGTACATAGTTTCCCTCTGCCTAAAACGCTCTTCTCCAGATTTCGAGGTGCTCCAGCCATACTGGTCTGGTTCCCCATGGAGGAGAGATTTTGGTATAAACCAATGTTTACACCTGCATATCCAGTTTTAATTAATAGTGCCCAATTGCCTAATGAAAAATTTAAGAAAGGGAAGGGAATAACAAGAGATAGAAATAAAGGAGGGAAATCTTCAGAGCTGTGCCACAGGGCTCTATTTTTTATCCAACTGTCTTTAACAATTTGGGTAAAGATATAGCAGAGATATTGACAAAAGTTGTGGATATCCATCCACAATTGGGAATGATGTTGATTATAATGGACAACTGAAAGAAGATTTTAAATGATCAGTCTGCCGATGATTAATTATGCATATTAGCAGCTTGACACAATTTTAACATGTTATAGTTAAAGTCCATCAAAATTACCCATATAGTATTCACATTTCTATGGGTTGTATAACTAGGAGTTGAATTGCTTTGTCATAGAGTGTATATATAATGTGTTCAGCTTTGGTAGGTACTGCCAATGATTTTCCAAAGTGGCTATCAATTTACACTCCCACCAACAGTGAATGAGAGTTCCAGTTGTTCCAAATTCTCAATTTTGTTAGTCTTTTGACTTTAGCCTTCCTTAGAAGTTAGTAGTAGTATCTAATTGTAGTTTTAATTTGCATTTCCCTGATGACTGAGATTGAGTGGCCTTTTCATATTTTTAAAGGCTATTTCCTCTTATGTGAAGTGCCTGTTCAATTATATTGTCCAATGTTGTATTGAGTTTATTTTTCTTATTGATTTGTAAAAACCCTGTATATATCCTAGATATGGATTCTTTATCTGTATCTTCTATTAGATATATACACTTTGCACAAGAATATTTATAGCAGTACCATTAGTAATAGTCAAAAACTAGAAACAACTCTTGCCCAGCAGTGGAGGAATGGAGAAATTGTCACATATTCTTACAACAGAACACTAAGCCTTTGCTACACAATACTATACTGTTTCCATGGATCTCATAAATGTTATGTTGAATTAAAGAATCCAGACACAAAAGAGTATGTACTGTATGATTCCAATTACATAAAGTCCAAACCAGACCAAATTAATCGATGGTGCGGGGAGTCAGGATCCTGGTTACCTTTGGGGAAGTGAAGGAAGAGGCCTGTGAGGGGGCTTTCTGGGTGCGGGTCATGTTCTGTACCTTGATCTGAGTGGGGGTTACATGGGCATAGTCACTTTGTGAACATTAAAAGGGCTGCATGCTACAGATCTGTGTGTTCTTCTATAGAATGTCACACTTCAACACAAAAAAGTTTACAGAAACAATTCCTGCCTACTTTTTATAAGGGCCTAAGAGCTAAAAAGGCAGACTCAGCCTGATGTTTTTCTCTGCTCAGAGTTTCTTGTGCTGTTCCTGCGGGATCTCAGTGTCCATGGAAACCAGACAGAGACCGTGTGTTGGGAAACCAGGCAGAAGGGACCCGAGCCTAGGAAGCATGGCACGAGCCACGCAGGAACAGACAGTCAACATGAGCCTTCTCTCCCTGTACGTCCAGCTCCCTCTCAGCTTCTGCCAGTGCCCTGCTGACGCCACTGCCCGCCTGGGGCAACTTTGACTATTGCTAGTTCCAGCCCATCCTCCCCATTTCTGGCTTCCTTGTTCCTCAACCCCGCAGGAAAGTTGACCTGTCAGGGACTCAAAACAAAAAAGGCCTTCTCTGGATCAGGGATGCTAACACCTTATCAACCTTGCTGAGGACAAAAGCCTAAAAAGGCCTTTGAGTAGCCACGAGGAATGTTGCAGACTCAATGCATTAGAGCGTGAGCACTTTACTCATGGGAGACTTCAGATTCTTGCTTACAGCTTAGTAATTCTTATTTTAAACATAGTTCTATCACCTTGTTATTCGATTTTCTAGGTCTACAAAAAGATTAGAAGTGGATGGGTGAATTCTTCCCTGAGGGTGCCCATGTGCCTGGCTTTGTTAAGTTTGAGAAGGATTCTGGATATATGTGCGTACGAATGTGTGTACGCAAGCATATGTGTGGGGGTCTGTGTGTACGCCAACGAGTCGGTTATAATGAATGTGTGTGAGAGTGTGTGTGCGCATTTGCATCTTGTGCATCTGTTGGGTTTGTGTGTGCATATCGGGTGTGTGGTATGTGAGGACATTTGTGAATGAGTTTGTCATTTTTGGGTTTATATGTGTATGTGTGATCAGATGTAAAATATGGAAATGAGAATTTACACTTTTGTGACTCTGTAGGACATATGAGAGAGCATTTGTGGGGCTGCTTATAAGTTAGTATCTTTGAGCAAACTGCAAGTTTGTATGTGGATTTATATAGGGATAGCTCTAGGCAAAGTTTTCAAGTCATATGGTTGAACCATATGGAGTTGTCATTTTTGTGGGTTAAAAACGGTTAAATATCCAGTGATTTTTGTATGATTCAAACTAATGTGTGTGTACGTACATATGTATACACACATATGTAAATTTCAGTGAGCATAGCCTCTGCATCACATTAGTAGTATTATCAGGGCTGAGAAGGAGACAGCCACCAAGGGTGTAACACCTGAGAAGAAACTTAACATGGATCTTGAAGGAAAGATAAGAAATAGAAAGAATGATGAATTATGCAACAGAAGGTTGCCATAGGGGAATAGTGGGAAATGAGGTTGAAAGTTCTTTACTCTGGAAAGCCTTCCCCAACACCTGTTTTGTACTCACAAACCCCAAATTTGCCCTTGCTGTGGACTTCTACAATCCCTGAGAACTTACTCTATGATAACTTTTGGCACACTAAACTGTAATTGTTATTTCAATTGGCCATCTTCCCCACAAGGCAGCAAGCTCACTGAAGGCAAGGACTGTGTCTCTCTAGTTCACTTGTGTTCCTAGGACTGAGTGCAAAGCTTGGTACAGAACAGAAGCTCAGCAAGTATTTGTTGTAGACGTGGGTGACTGACAGCCATTAATAGATCTTCTGATATAACGGAACACATCAGGCTAAGGAGTGTAACTGGTTCTGGCCAAGGCCTGTGACTTTTGTGCTGTGGCAACTGATATGCATTTTGGAGAAGCAATTAACATGCCCAAAACATCATTTAAAAAATATAAATTTAGGAGTGGTATCAAGAATAGACAGAAGTAGGTTATGGTGAACAATCAGAAGCCCAGCAGTGCCCCAGGCATGTGGTAACAAATGCCTCGACTGTGCTGGCAGTGGGAATGGACATCAGGGAGGAGGGAAAGAACTGCAGTAGAAGCCTTGTGATGACTGCTAGGTGTGGGGCCAACAGAGGAAGAGGAGTGAGGGTCCACCCCAAGTTCTGGATCCTGAGTGGCTGAGATAATGATGGTTCCTGACATAAATAAGGAGGTCCCAAAGGGGTGCCATTTAGAGTAAGCAGTTTTGAACTGTGTTTTGAACATGTTGCAGATTTTTGACATTTTGGATATGAATTGAGGGTAACAAACAAAAGGACATCCTAATAAAGATGGCCAATGTGCAGATAGATATGTGAGACAAGAGCACAGGCAGGAGGCCTAGGGTGCAGGTATCCAGTCGTTCCGTCGCTCAATACTTAAGTGCCAGACAAAGGTGCTGGGAATTTAGCAGTGAACAAAACCAAGTTTCTGTCAACCTTGATAGTGTCCTCAGCCATGAAAATATTTTTAAGCTATTCTTTTACTTATTTACATACAGTAAGCATAGTTACATTATGGTCTGTAGCTAAAAGCGCTACATCTGAAGTCTCTGTTGGTCTGTTTCTACTGTCTGTTGTTTCTGCTGAATGTCACTCATATTATCTTATTTCCTTGCATGCTTTGTTATCTTTGACTTTGACATTTTACTTTTAGGGATCTCCTGAGAATTAAAATGAAGATACTTTTCTCCAGGAAAGATTTATTACTAGTATTTTGTTTATGTCAGTTTAGATATACAACTAGTTTGGTATCACTTTAATTTCCAAGGTTTGTGGTTACTTGGTCTACCCTAGAGATTTGAATTGGGCTTCAAATCTACATAAAGACTGGCTCATGGTTTTAACCAATCAGAGACGATTTTCTTTTTTATCTTCCCCTGCTCTATTCAACATGAAGCCAACTCTTCCTGTAGTCCCCTGGGAGGAAGAAGGCAGTTTACTTCTTCTATGTGTTTATCCCAGTGATGGAGTCCTTTGGGATTCCAGCTTTATATGTGAGTCTATTAGGTTGCACTAGTGTTTGGGTTTTTTTGTCCTTTGCCTCATGAGTCTGTCAAAATTTCTATTCAATTTTACAGTTTCTATGGGCAAATACCCTCAAACAAAAATGGCTGCTTGTTTCTTTGGGTTCTAAATTTCTCTTAGGTTTTTTTGTTTGATGGTTCCTTTCTAGCTTGCCAGATCTTTGGTGCTTTTATGAAGATGTTCAAAATGTTTTATTTACTGCTCAGGAGGCTGAGGCAGGAGGATCACTTGAGCCCAGGAGTTCAAGGCTGCAGTAAACTATGATGGCACCACTACACCCCAGCCTGGGTGACAGAGTGAGACCCTGTCTCTTTTAAAAAAATGTTTTATTTAGGATTTTTTTGTTGTTGTTTTCAACAAGAGTATTGGTCAAATAATACAGCCCACGCTTATCAGAAATCAGATATCTCCTAATGTGATTTAATTTCTATCCTAAGATAACCTTATATTAGACTTTGATTTGGAAGTAAGTGAATCACGTGGGGAGAGAGTGCAGGCATCCATTTTCCTGATGGGGGTCACAATAGAATTGTCATGATTCTGGACCCAGCTGCTGTCATGGTGATTTCTTGAGACAGTGTCTTGCGGGGCCAGCATTCATAGCTGCGGTTTCCTGATTATGGAAGAAGCAGCAGCACGATTCAATGGTCTGGTTTGGGAGTTGTTTCTGAAAACTCAGAACACTCCTTGTTTCTTCATCCCACCCATTGATTCTGTGAGCAATTACCCTTAATAAATTCCTTCCATTTAAAAATAATTATAGTGGGCCAGCTGTGGTGGCTCATGTTTGTAATCCCAGCACTTTGAGAGGTTGAGGTGGGAGGATCACTTGAGGGCAAGAGTTCAAGACCAATCTAGGCAACATAGCAAGACCCCATCACTCAAAAAATTTAAAAAAATTAGCTGGGCATGGTGGTGTGCACCTATAGTCCTAGCTACTTTGGAAGCTGAAGCAGAAGGATAGCTTGAGCCCAGGAGTTCAAGGCTGCAGTGAGCTACGATTGCACCACTGCATTGCAGCCTGAGTGATAAAGTGAGACCTTGACTCTAAAAAAAAAATTAATAATAATAGCTGTTGTTATTATTATAGTGGATTTTGTTGTATGCAGTTAAAAACCTTGACCAAAGCAGCAATCTATTAAAAACGTATAGCAAGCACCATTCTTAATGATAAAACATTAGAAGCATTCCTTTTAAAACAGACGATGATGCTCATTATTATCACTTCTATTCAATGTTGTCTTGGAGAACTCAGACAGTTCAGGAAACCATGAAAAAAGAAAAAGAAAAAAAAAGCATAAGGATTGAAAATGAAATTGTAAAAGTGTCATTATTTTCAGATCATATGATTCTTTACATAGAACTCCCTCAAAATCTATAGATAAATTTATTAATATGAAATCAATATTCAAAAACTGTATTTCTAAAATAGCAAGAGAAAATACAATTTGAAAATACCATTTATAATAGCAATAAACTGGAATGAATAAATTATACAAAACATGAGTAAAACCTCTCAGAGAAAGAGAGTCATTAAAGAATACTTAAGTCAATAAAGAGACATAACATGTTCATTGTCAGAAAAAATTTAAGAGTATAAAGATGGCAGTTCCCCTTAAATGAATCTATAGACTCAATGCTATTACAACTATAATCTCAAAAGGAATTCAACAAGATGATTCTAAATTTTATGTGGAAGAACGAAGGATCAGTAATGGTTAAGATGCTTCTGAAAAAGAACAAGTTGGAGAAACTTGCCCTACCAGATACAGAGACTTATTTTAGACCCTGCAAGAGTAAACATATGCGTTCCTTGCAAGAGTAAATATAAACACCACCTGCATTCAAATCCCCTGGAATCATGCTCCACCTTGTCTATCCCACCTCATATGCCAGCATTCCTCAGCATGAAACATTTGTTCTGGTCTCTTCTATCTTCTCACAGTCTTCTAAATTTAGACAGCTGCCACCTCTCTCTTGACCTTTTTGCTCTTTGTTTTCCTTGCCTTTAACTCGTGAACTCTTCCTTTCTAACAACTTCTGGCCTGGCCCTGCTCAAATATCAACTTCAAAATATACATACAGTTCTCCAGCTCACATAAATCTCTTTCCTCCAAACTCTTATGCCACTTCTTGTCCCTGGCATTTATTTTGGTATTTTGTCATATACAGCATAGAAAAAGAAAGGAGAAAGGGGAAGGGGAACACAGAGCTGGGCATTCACAATTAGTCATAGATGGGCCCGATATGCCTCATCAGGGGCTGTGCAGCTTCCTTGAGCCTGGATCCAAGATCTGCCAGAGAGCCTGCCAAGAGCCATTAAACACTCACCAACTGATTCGTGTGGGAAATGTCCTGTAGTCTGATAAAATCTGACAGAGTTAGGGGCAACCTTGACATTGTCGTTAGTACATGGGAGCTGTTTTCACTTCTCTTCATCTGGTTAACAGTTTGTCCATGAAAACAAAAAGACTAAAAATTCGGAAACAACCTAAATGTCCATCAGATAGGCTTTGGTTGTGTTAGGATACGACCACAACCCTAGTGGGGGGGAAAAAAAAGAGATAATTTTGTATCACTGATGGGGAACTATCTCCAAGAGATAGATAAGAAAAAAAGCAAGGTGCAAACAACGTCACCATGTGTGGTTCTTGCTAGTTTTAAGAAAATATTTACTTGTGGTTTTGCATACACAGAGAGACTCTGGTCACTGTGGGTGCCCAAGAAGCAGGCCTGAGAGAGAAGAGTGGGAGAGTGACTTTCCATTGAGTCTTTCGTACCTTTTGTATTTTGTAGCCTGTGTAGCGATGGACTGTTCAAAAAATCAATGTTTAAGAGAAAATCATAAGAAACAAAGATACTGGAAACAAACAGCAAATTAGATGGTGTCAAAGGACAGAAGTTTGATTTTGGTACTACATCTCAGGAGGCCAAAAGCAATGCTGGCAAGGGACGGCTAGCAAGATGGACGTGTTGCAGTGTAGCCCTCCCATCCTGACCAAGGAGACTTTCGACTACAGTGTAAAGCAGAGGAAGCTCAGAGCCAAGCCACAGCTGCAAAATTGAACACTCCTAAAGAGACAATTGCATCAGAATTACAGTTGGCAAAGAATGGGTTGTGTAGCACTGGCTATTTCAGAAAGAGAACCAAATTAATAAATACATTAAATTGAGAAAGCCAAAAAATCCCCCAGTGTAATTGCAAACCAGACACAGTTTTTAACCTGCCTTTTGTTGGAAGGGGAGAGGAGGTCCGTGACCTGTGCTCTGCCCCACCATGGAGACCAGATCAGGCAGGCTTTGGAACTGCTGCTTCAGTCTGATGGCTACCAGAAACCCAAGACATTTACAGAAAGGGCAAGGTCAAGGAGCTGGGAAAAATACTGGAGTCATCGTCAACACGTTGAATACTCACAGCCCAGTTTGCTTTCAGTGAGGCAGAGTGTGACAAGCAGTGTCACTGTAAATATTCAACCACCCACCTTTGGCATTTTTCAGACCCCAATTTATTGACCACGTTTGAAGCTTGGGAAGATGGAGGATGACCCTGTATTTTCTTTAGCTGTGGTAAAGAAGACCATCTGGTGGGAGCCTGGAGTCTTGAGGACTTTTGCCCAGTGAACATATCTTTTCTTGCATGTGGCGACACAACTTCTCCTGGAGAACTCCCCCATTTCTCCACCTTAAGGATTTCAAGTACCAGCTTGAGTAACTGAGAGTCCAGTAGCAGCTCTAAAGATCTCCAAAGAGAATTGCACTCCCCCAACAGGGGGCTGGAGTGTAAATATAAAAGAACAGTAGATAGCCTAAATCAATATGTATCATTCTTTGTGGAGAGCCACAAATGTTTGACTAGGGAAGAAAAAAAGAGTTGAGGGTGGGGAGAGAGAAACATTGAGATCAGGAAGAATGAGGGGAAGAAGATTTTTGTGAAGTGTTACTGTGAGCCATGAATAGGTCTTTATTACTGGTCTTTGAAAAATGCAAGTAGGTTTGGAATTCCTTTTAATACTGTTTGTTACTGGCCTCTGTTTATTTGACGTGACGTCACGCAGGGGCTGGGGACCATGGGGCTCAGGCTTCCCTTGGGTTACCCCAGGCTCCACCCTTCTTGGAAGCAGTGGGGATTACCAGTAACAGACAGTATTTTATGCTTCATGAATATCTGTCATTGAATGAATAAATGAATTAATTAGTGAGAAATTGCAGATAGCAAAGAGAAGAGATGAAAATCTAAGAGGAACAGGCAGTGAACTGAAAGAGAGGTGAGGAGCTCATATAGCAGTAGAATACTAAATAGGCAAGTGGGTTCACTGTTCATGCATAATGAGAGACTAGAAGAGGATTGAAATAAAGGAGTGGTTGTGTGGTTTAGAAAAGCAAAGTCCAGGAGGATGGAACTGGACATGGTTTTATGCACAGGCCAGAATGAATGTTACCAAGATACTGTCTAAAGGCATGTTGAACCAACTCCATGTTGAACAAACAGAGCCTTTAATTCACTCTCTCCATTTACACATTCATCCAGCAAACATTTATCAAATGCCTACTTACTTGACAGGTATTGTATTAGGTGCTGAAGATTAGTTACCAACAAGGCACACACCCTGACTATACGAATCTGAAAGTCTGGGACGGGGTATAGCAAACTATGGCCCAGGGACCAGATCCAACCTGTATTTGTAAATAAGACTTTACTGGAACACAGCCACATCCATTTGTCTACATATTGTATATGGCTGGTTTTTTGTTTTTAAAAACAGCTTTATTGAGATATAATTCACATACCATAGATTCATCCTTTAAAGTTCACAATTCGGTGGTTTTTTTAGTATATTCACAGAGTTGTGCAACCATCACCACTATCTAATTTTAGAACATTTTCATTATTCCAAAAAGTCCCATACCCATTAGCAATCTCCCCTCCCTGCCTTCCTCCACCTCAATCAGCCCCTGAAACCACTAATCTACTTTCTGTCTCTATTGATTTGCATATTCTGGACATTTCATATAAATAGAATCATACAATATACAGCCTTTTATGTCTGCCTTTTTTCACCTAGCATAATGTTTTCAAGGTTCATCCTTCTCATAGCTTGTATCAGTACTTCTTTTTCGGGCTCTATGGCTGCATTTGCACTACATTGGCAGAGTTCCATGGTTGCGAGCGAGACTATATTGCCAGCAAAACCTAAAATATTCACTAAGATCTACTAAATATTATCAAAAAAGTTTGTGATCCATGGTTTAAGAGGAAAAAAGACATTTTAGAATCTTGGAGTTGGAGAAAAGTTTATAAGTTAACAAGTTCAATATCTCACTTAATTCCTTCATCTCTTCTTTAGCATCTCTGTTGGAAGTTTTATTCTGCTGAAAGATCATCTGATGATTCTTTACTCATCTTACCAACAATTTATTAGAAAATATTAAGACATAGCTGACCACTAATGTAAAAGTAATGAGAAGTGGAGGGAAAAGGTGGGAATTTGGGGCATAGTCAGACCAGTACCCTAGGTGTTAGAAAACTGGATTCTTATGAAGAAAAGAAAATTTGATATAATAGTTAAAAATTCAGCTAGGCACAGTGGTTCATGCCTACAATCCCAGCACTCTGGGAGGCCTAGGCAAGTGGATTGCTTAAGCTCAAGAGTTGGAAACCAACCTGAACAAGAGTGAGAGCCTGTCTCTACCAAAAATAGAAAAAAATTGGCTGGGTGTGGTAGCACACACCTGCAGTCCCAGCTACTTGGGAGGCTGAGACAGAAGGATTTGCTTGTGCCCAGGAGTTTGAGGTTGCAGTGAGCTATGATCATACCATTGTACTCTACCCAGGGCAACAGAATGAGACTCTGTCTTAAAAAAAAAAAAAAACAACAAAAACAGTCAAAAAGGGTATGGAACAAATAAATGGAAAGACATCTCTCATCTCTCATCTTTCAATCATAAATTGAAAGACTTATATTGTTAACGTGTCAATACTATTCAGAACAATCTACAGATTCAATTTGATCCCTATCAAAAGCCCAACAAAGTCTTTTGCAGAATTATAAAAATCCATCCCAAAATACATATGGAATCTCAAGGGACCCTGAATAGCTAAAATAATTTTTAAAAAGAAGAACAAAGTTGGAGGACTCATACTTCCTAATTCCAAAACTTAGTACAAGGCTACAGTAATAAAAACAGTATGGTACTGGCATAAAGACAGACATATAGACCAATGAAATAGAACAGAGAGCCCAGAAATAAACCCTCACATATATGGTGAAATGATCTTCAACAAGGGGTGTCAAGGCCATTCAGTGTGGAAAGAACAGTCTTTTCAATAAATGGTGCTCAGAAAACTGGATATCCACATGGAAAAGAATGAAGTTAGGCCCTCATCTTATACCATATACAAAAATTAACTCAAAATGAATTGAATACCTAAATGTAAGACCTAAAACTATAAAACTCATAGAAGAAAACATAGGATAAAAGCTTTATGACATTGGATTTGGCAGTGATTTCTTAGACATGTCACTGAAAGCACAGGCAACAAAAGAAAGATGGTAGATAAGTTGGACTTCATCCAAATTTAAAACTTTTGTGCATCAAAGGGCACTATCAACAGAGTGAAGCACAACCCAAAGAATAGGAGAAAACATTTGCAAACCATATATCTGATAAGGGACTGCTATCCAGAATATATAGAAAACTTCTACAACTCAACAATAACAATAACAACAAAAAACTCGACTGAAAAATGGGCAAAGGATGTTTCTCCAAAGGAGATTTACAGATGGCCAACAAGCATATGTTGAATACATGAAAAGATGTTCAACATCACTAATTATTAGGGGAACACTAATCAAAACCACAGTGAGATACCACTTCACACCCATTAGCATGGCTGTAATAAAAAGTAAGTATCAGCAAAGATGTGGGGAAAGTAGAGCCCTGTGCATTGCAGGTGAGAATGTAAAATGGTGCAGCCACTATGGAAAACAGTATGGTGACTCCTCGAAGAAATAAAAATAGAATTACCATATGATCCAGAAATTCCATTTCTGGATATGTATCCCAAAGAAATGAAAACAGAGACTTAAACTCATGCTACCACAGCATTATTCACAGTAGCCAAAAGGTAGAAGGAACCCAAGTGTCCATCGATAGGTGAATGTATAAAAAAAGTGGCATATACATATTAATAGAGTGGAATACTATTCAGTCTTAAAAAGGAAGGAAATCCTGGTGTATGCTGCAACGGGGATGAGCCTGGAAGACATTATGCTAATTGAAATCAGCCAGTCACAAAAGGACAAGTACTGTGTAATTCCACTTAGTTGAGGTTCGTAGAGTAATGAAATTCATAGAGACAGAAAGTAGAATGTTGATACTTTTCCCAGGGGCCGAGAAGGGAAAATGGGGGGAAAATAGGGCATGACTAACGTTGGGAACTCTAAAAAGTAAATCACTGCTATATATATTTTTGCATTTATATCTATTTCTCAAATTGTTTAATGACATTTCTACTAATATTTGTCTGGAATTGCATGATTCCAAAACAGTTGGGTGGCGTTTCAACAAACTTGGTGGGATATATTTAAGATGCTTTGTCTTCAAATAAAGGCCATGTGGCATAAAGGGACTTCACTTTGAGAGTGCCTGGAGGCACAAAATACAGCAATATGGCCTCCAGAGCAGCCAGATTCACCGAGATGTGGTGGGAGCATGACCACCCACACGCCCGGCCAGAGGGAGGGAACAGCGGGTTTGATCCTGTGACCAGTCACAGCTCAGGGGCAAATGCTCTCAGAGGAGGTGCCATCTGCGTGAAGCTGCCTTTCATTTGGGTAACTTTGGTGCCTGGATGAGAAGCCACCCAGACTTCTATATTTATCAATTGTTAATGATCTTCCAAGCAGAGCAAAGAAGGAAGAAGAGGGGGAAGCATCGGTATGCATTTCCTATTGCTGCTATAAAAAATTACCATAAATGTAGTGGCTTTAAATGGTACACATTTATAATCTAGTATTCTGGAGATCAAACGCTTCCCTGCGCTGAAATCAAGGTGTTGGCAGGGCTGCATTCTTCCCAGAGGCTCTTGGGGAGGATTTGTTTCCTTGCCTTTGCCGCTTCTAGAGGCTGCCTCCATCCCTTGGCTGGTGCTTCCGTTGCCACGTCTCCTCCTCTGTCTCTGACCCTCCTGCCTCTCTCTTACAAGGACCCTCACAATGACATGGGCCCATCCCAGGATCCCTACCTTAATGGTGTCTTCAAAGCCCCCATTACCATGTAAGATGACCTGTTTACAGTTTCTGGGAATTAGGAAGGAGATATCCTCGGGGGACCATTATTCTACCAGCCATGTCTAAAGAAAACAATGTGACCACAGAAGGAGCCCTCAATTAAAACAAAAATAAATGCTAAGTTTGGAGGAAGGCAAATGAGGAGGACTAGGACCATGAAGCAGGGCCAAAAGATGATGTCAGACACCCTCCCTCCTCCTAACAACCTGAACTTGGGCCTCAGTTTCTTCAACTATAAAATGACACAAAAGTAGGCCCCTTTGTGACGAAGGTATTCTGAAGATATCATTAATAGGACAGATGAGGAAAGACCCATATCACACGTGGTCCTCTGAATTCGCAGCGGCTCTCTTTCTTCGTTAATGAGGTCAAATGTCCAGGTTCAGGTGATGGATGGCCTAGGGTACCATCTCTCTATAGAGGTGTCATCCTCCTTGGGAGGTGTTTTGGAAATCTGTGGGTGCATTCCAGGTTGCCATGTGACTGAGGAGCGCTAGTGGCATGCAGTGCCCAGGGCTAGAGACGCTGACATCCTGCAGTGCGTGGGCTGGCTGCACAATGGAGGCTTGTCCTGAGTCCCTCACAACTTCCTGAGGCCCGCCAGAAATTCCTGTAGGAGAAAACCCTTTCCTACTTCCCCAGGCCTAGCTGTGAACTCCATTTTATATATAAACACATATCCCCACCACTAAAAAAAATCTACACGGTTTTACACATGGTTTTGAATTTTCCACAAATGCAACTGCTGGTTAAATTGAGAAAAGATTGCATTTTGTTTTGTTGAGACTTTTACCAAGAACTGCTCAAAGTTTCAGAAAATCACATCACTGATGAAAACATGGCTCATGGTATTTGAGTCAACACACCTGTGTCAGCCTCTGTTCATGGCTGTCCAATTCATGGTTATTTTATGGATCTACAGAAGCATACTTACTTAACCTTTATTTATGAATGTTACATACAAAGATAAAAGATCAACAGTATTCAGACAAATATTGTCTTACTTTTCTTAAATCTAAACATATTCATTACAAGTAGGCATAAGCATCTGTCTGCCTTATTATAGCTACTAGTTAGCTGTGCCTGAGCATTTATGTATTAAAATACAGATTATTTCATTATAAATTTTTTCTTTATTTCTCCTTTATATCACAGGTAAACGTGAATTTTAGGAAATTATATGATTATGTAGGCTATATCACTTATGAATTTTATTTCAGTAAGTTACAAATATTTCTTAAAAAGCTAGTGCTAGGTTTTATAGGATTAGAACAACTGCCGTAGAATAATAAATGAACTTTTAAATATGGATGTAGACCTATATTCTACACATACACACCCCTGTGTGTATATTGTGCATACAAAGCAAATCTCCTCTTATAACATAGTTTATTATAAATAAGTAGATATTACATATGTCAAGTGATATACCCCAGGACATAACAACTTCCTGTGGAAAGACTGAACCTAACTTGTCTTTAAATATCTTTCCTGGCCAGACTCATGTTCTTGGAATGGGACCAAACTAAAACAGTTTGGTGTATATTATTACATCTCTAGCTTAAAAGAAGCTGTGCTTCTTGTCCTTAAGATCTCAGTCTATATAAGTCGGAATTTACATATGCAGCAAGCGTGATATTGCATTGCGAGTTACAGTTGCTGCAATTACAATAGCATCCTTTTATAATGTCAGTCCCCTCTTCCCTCCAGAGTATTACCAAACTAGACTGCTGGACTGTTGTATGGAGATGTGTATCTCATCATTTTATACTTTAATGACTGCAGAGGCTGCAGGGGAGAGCATCTTTATAGATTCGAAGTTCTGAGGCTTTCTTGCTCTGCTTTTTTCCCTCCTTTCTTCCTCCCCCAACTCTTGTTTTCCTCTGTGTTCCTCTCTTTCCCTCCCACTCTCTCTTCCATCTGCTGTGCCTCCACAGTTTGAGTCACAGGCTGCAGCCCGTCCTGAAGGCGTGATCATTAGTCAGGGCACAGGCTCAGCCTTCCCCTGGCTTTCTGCGGACGTCTGGGGAGGTCTCAGGGAGAGCTCAGGCAGCTGGCACAGCCTGTGTACCTCCGGAGTTATTGCTGAGACCAAGGGCAGTGACGGGCACAGTGACAGTAGGGACAACAGGAGAACAGGTGCTGACACTGACGGAGGCTGTGCAGGGGAGGAGATGAGGGGCTGCTGCCACTTGGAGCCCAGGGCACAGGCGGGACAGCAGATCAGTGCTCCAACATGCCTCCTGGTCTCTGCAGGCAAACTCCGGCTGACTGGGACCCAGAGTGCAGATATTAAGCTGATCATCTCCCTGGGGTGTCACTAGGGATGGGCACTACACGGGGTGAGAGTCCACCCTCCTCGGTGCCCCCAGGACCAGCCTTTACCCTCCCTTCGCTCTCCTCAATGCCTCAGTTCTCATCCCTCCTCCTGCTCCCTCTGGGGAAACAGTACTCTGGTACTTTCTAACATTGGCTGTGGGGTGATGCTCTGGAATCCCCAGGTATTCGAACTCTGTAAATCAGGGGACTCAGGAAGCAAGGGTGCCCTCAGAAGCCAGTCCTGTAGGCAAGTCATTCCTTTCACCAAGCCTTTTAAAAAAAAACTTGGTGCTGTTCTTTTGTAAGTTATGGTTGTACCCCTTTTATATTTTCTTCAGCTTAGAGTCCATGTCAGAACCGGAGCCCCTGCTTTGTTGAGGAAAGGGGGACACAAAAACTGAAAATGCCCAGAAGGGTGTGGCTTTCTGCAGCTGCAAGACAGAGATGTAGTTCTGGGGTTCCACGTGGAACACAGAAAGATGTTTGAAAAGAGAAACCCTGCTCTTCCCCATCTCTTTGCCTTGTTCAGAGCCAGGTTTCTGCCTCTTCCCTAGAGATGAAATTTGGTGTCAAGGGCCAGAAAAATCAAAGTCCAAGATTGGCATGGGTCCCTCGGGGATGAAGGTGGGGGTGGCCGTCTCCCCTGTTGTCCAGACTCTTACGGTTTTCCCCTGCCATCTCTAGAAAGGGCACATGTGGGGCAGACCAGCAGCTCTACCCATAAGTGAACTGCAAAGTTATTACTGTTTCTCTTCTTCAGATTCGCTTCCGCTGTGGATTATGTGCTCCGCGCCGCTCCACCCAGGGATGCCCCCGCCAGGCCTCGGGGGCAGGAGTTCAGCCCTAACATTACTTCTCCTTTTTCCTTCTCCCCACTTCTTCACAACTCTGGTTCCCTTGGGGTGCTATATCTTAGCTAGTAGTTAGAGGACAAAAGCATCTAATTAAGCTAATGCAAATGAAAGCCATGAAAATATTTTTCTTAAAGAGCTTGGCTTTTCACCTTACTCCTAAAAATAACCACGCAGGGTACCAAACTGGGCTGACATGATGGTATCTTCTTTAAACCAAGACTGTCCTCTTTCCCCTTCTATAGTCTACAGGCTCCTGCAGAGCGGGCGGGGCTTTCTTACCTCCCTCGTGCCCCACTGGGAAACTTCACAGAGATGGAAGGTGAATGCTAGAAAACATCCCTGGTTATGGTTCTCTGAAATGCACTTGGCATTTTTAACTCCAAGAATCCTCGAATAGATGCCCACATCTCTGTCCCAGGAGCTAGTCCTGATCCTTAGCTACCCACTCAAGCCTCCTAACATCCCCAGAACTTGAGAGCTACCAGAATCAAAATATTAAATTGTTGTTGACCTCAGAAGCCTATAGATGCAATGAGCCATTTGTGATGAGAAGGGATTCAATAATCTCCCGGAACAGAAATAATGAAGATGACGCCAGTCTTCCATTTATGGCATGTTTCCTTGGTATGCTTTGCTCCTTTGGAAGAAACTTAGAAGACAGGAGCAGGAGAACGGGGCCCCCAGATACACATGTTTCTTCTGAAGCAGGTGAGAGGCAGGCCAGGTGAAAGCCCCCTTCCTGGTCGGCAGGGCTGCAGAGAGGTGGGGAGAAGGGCGCCACTACCTCATTTCTCAAAGAGCAGCAAAGGACTGAATGGAGGTAAAATCCTTCCTGCCCATCTCAGTTTACCTGCTTAGCCAAATGTGGAATGTCGCGGAATGCATATCTGAAAAGTCAGTGGAGATTTTGTCAGCTTAAAGGCAAGAAGGAAGGGATTTGTTGACTCCTATACCAGGAAGTCTAAAATATGACTCTTCGGATGTGAGTGGGTGTAGGGGTTTAAATGACACCATCAGTTCCATCTCTCTCCCTCGGTTGGCTTGTTTGCTCTTGCGTTGGCTTCATCCTGAGGTAGGTTCTCTCCACCCAAAGATGGCAAAGATGACTTCTGGCAGTGATGAGTGTCACATTGTTTTTCCTGCATGTCTTTCTGGCTAGCTGCATCAAAAGTCCCAGGGGACTCTGATAGGCCTGGCTTGGGTCAAGTTCCCTTACCTGAACCAATCATTGCAGCCAGGAGGAGGAAGTACTCTGGCGAGCTCACATTGTGATCTCACCATGTGCGGAGAAGTCCAGGCAAGAAATTGGCCATCCTTTTAGGTAGAGGAGAAGCAATTCTCAAAGGGAAAATATACTAGGCAGATAAAAAATAATATATCCATACACTTTTATGTCAACTTACTCATTGCTAATGCAAATTAATGAACAATAGGGTGGGATATGTGAGCAATATAAAGATTTATAAGACATGATTTTTGTCCTTAAACCTCATCTAATCTAATTGTTCTGGAAGCTGGTCACATTCTTTACTTAATAATTTGAGGGAGCATGAATTAATTCACTGGAAAATATTTGCTGAGTGCTTAATGCCAGACATAGCTCTAGATTTCCGTTACACAGAGATGAAAGACAACTCTCTTCCTTCAAAAAAATCTTACAATCAAGTGGGAGAAACAAGCAGACCAGCAAACATTTATAATGCAGGGCTCTAAGTGCAATGGTAGAAATGTACACAGGTCTCATGAGAGCCCCCAAAAGACATCTATTCAACCTCAGGCTCAGAGGAGGTGATGCGAGAGCCAGAGTTTGAAAAACAAATGGTGTCAGATGAGGTTGGAGGTTGGGGAAGGGTCTTGCAGCAGAGGGACTAGTTTGTGCAGAGGTACAGGGGTGTGGAGTAGGGCGATGTGTTTGGAGAACTGTAAATACAATCACACATCACTTAATGATGGAATACATTCTGAGAAATGCATTGTTAGGTGATTTATCATTGTGTGAACATCATAGAGTGTACTCACACAAACCTGGATGGTATAACCTACTGCACACCTAGGCTATAAGGTATGACCTATTGCTCCAGGGCTATAAACCTGCATGGCATGTGACTGTACTGAATACTGTAGGTAATTGCAACACAACGGTTAGTATTTGCATATCTAAACAGAAAAGGCACAGTAAAAATATGGTATTATAATCTTATGGGATCCTGTGGCAAATGTGGTCTATTGTCGACTGAAATGTTATTTGGTGCATGACTATAGTTTGAATGGAGTACGTGAAGGGGTGCAGGGAGAGGCAAACCCATAGAGGTGGGCAGGAGCCAGATCACAAAGAGCTCCGTGGCAAGCTTACAGATTTGAGCCTGTCCCTGAAGGATTTTATTTTATTTATTTATTTATTTATTTATTTTTGAGACAGAGTCTCACTCTGTTGCCCCGGCTAGAGTGCCGTGGCGTCAGCCTCGCTCACAGCAACCTCAGACTCCTGGGCTCAGGCGATCCTTCTGCCTCAGCCTCCTGAGTAGCTGGGACTACAGGCATGCGCCACCATGCCCGGCTAATTTTTTCTATATTTTAGTTGGCCAATTAATTTCTTTCTATTTTTAGTAGAGATGGGGTCTCGCTCTTGCTCAGGCTGGTTTCGAACTCCTGAGCTCAAACGATCCGCCCACCTCGGCCTCCCAGAGTGCTAGGATTACAGGCGTGAGCCACCGCGCCCGGCCCATGAAGGATTTTAAACAGGGCACGGACACGTCTAGATTTGCAATTGAGCATACCCATTCCGGCTGCAGGTGGAGTGGAGGGAGCCAGCCTGGAGGCAGGAAGAATTGTCCGAAGCCAGCTGTGGCAGAGCACTCGAGATGTGGGAGGACTTCTTCTTTACAAGGAATGCCAGCTAATAAAATAGGACAATTAGAAAAATCACCATTTTGCAACTCCAATTCAGGAGAAGATTTAGATCAATAGATGCTAAGATATTTATGTGGTCTCGAAGAATCACTCCACGGATTATTAATTACAAGGGGGAAAGTGTATCTTTGCAATGGAAAGATCTGGTGGCCATCACTTAAGCAAGAGGTCCAACTTTGCCTGGTGTGACAACTGATATTACTGGCCCTCTGATGTAATGCAATGAGATTGTAACATCTCCTACATGGTTTTCTTTCCAAAGATGCTTAATCTGAATCTAATCATGAGGAAACTATTAGACAAATCCAGAATGTGGGAGAGATTATATAAGAAAACTGGCTGGAATCCTTCAAAAATTCAGTGTCACAAAAAACACAAATAGAAACAAAATGGGAGGGGGATGTTCTAAACCAAAAGAAGTTAAAGAAACCCAACAACCACTTAAAATATGTAACCCTTGATGAGACCCTTGATCAAAAACTTAAAACAGTATAAGAGACATTTTGGGGATAATTGGGGACATTTAAGTATGAACTAAATATGAGGTTTTTGTTTTCTCAGGTGTGATAATGACATGATAGTTACGTAGAACAATGTCTTCATTCTTAGGTGATGCTGAGAATTGAGGGGTGAAGTGTCATGATGTCTTCAACCTACTTTCAAGTGGTGCGATGTGTTTGTATGTATATATGTGACATGCATGGATACTCCCCTGTATATGACGTATCTGTTTGACGTGTGTGGATGTTCTCACAAATGTGGCAAAATTTTAACAGTTTTTCTGTTTGGGTGAAAGATACATGGGAATTCTTGTTCTATTCTTTCAGCTTTTTTGTAGGTTTCAATACCATGAAAAGAAATGAACAGGAGGAGGAGAAGCAGGAGAGGAATGATCAATGACAGCTGACCCCGATCGTAGCGGTGGGTTTGGGGAGTGTCTTAGTCAGCCCAGGCTGCTGGGAGAGAATACTATAGGCCGGGTGGCTTATAAGCAGCAGAAATTTGTTTCTCATCCTTCTGGAGGTTAGAAGTCTGAGATCAGAGCCAACCAGCATTGTTGGCTTCTGGTGCCAAACCTTTTCTGGGTTGTAGACTGCCAACGTCTTGTCGTATTCTCACAGGGCAGAAAGAGGGCTAGAGCACTCTCTGGGGTATTTTTTATGGGAGCACGAACCCTATGTATGAGGGCAGAGCCCTCATAACCTAATTACCTCCCTCAGGTCCCACTTGTCCCTTCCTGATGGCATTACATCGGGGGTTAGAGATTCACCTATGAACTTCGGTGGGACACAAACATTCAGTTCATTGCACAGAGGAAGGTTGGACTTAAGACAAATACAGGAATATTGGGAATCGATCTCAATTTGAAATGAAGTTTGGGGATTCACCTGGGTGAAGTTAGGGATAGAGGCCCCGCCAGGGTTTCCAGTCCCAGATGGAGATTATATGACGTACTGTACTTTCTTAATGCAAATGGAGGCAGAAATCACAGTAACATCGGCGCTTACCCAACCACACTGAAAAGCAGGCAGCTGTGGAGTCAAGAGAGCTACATGAGGGATCAGGATGCGGCTCTAGCACTGAGCAGCTGGGAATGAGGTGCCTCTTCAGGGCTCTTCCTCTGAGAAGGAGATGAGGCCAGATGTTTTTCGAGGTCCTGTTTCACCCTGTGCAAGTACATAGCTGTAGTTACCCTTCCTTACTGATGTTAGGAGAGTCATCTGAGCTAAGTGCTAATGAGATTTTGTCGTGTCTGCCATTTCATTCTCTCGGTCTTGATTTATTTCTCCAACCTTCTTGGCCTCCCTCTCTTGAGAGCCCGTCCTGGACGAAACAAGGTCCTCAGTGAACACTGCTCTTTGCAGGGAAGCTGTGACAGTTGCCGGTTCCTGAGCTCGTCTGCCCTTGATTTCATGATAGGGCTTCTACCCAGGCTCTTGAATATTGCCTTCCATTAATAACTGATTTTCTCTTTGTTATAAAGCTAACACACAATATGGTAGAAAATCTAGAAAATTTGGGAAGCTCTGTAGAAGAACATTTAAATGACTTATAATTCCACTATTTTACTGATAGTGACTAATACAATTTTTTTCTGAATGGATATGTGCATGTGTGCACATATAGTTTTCTTTGTCATGTACATAATTTTGTATTCTGATTTTTTGCATTTAACAATATATCATGAGCACTCTCCTATCTGGAGAGGGAATGGGACAGACCATCTTTCTGTAATTTCTTTTTTTTTTTGAGACAGAGTCTCACTTTGTTGCCTGGGCTAGAGTGCCATGGCATCAGCCTAGCTCACAGCAACCTCTAACTCCTGGGCTCAAGCAATCCTCTGCCTCAGCCTCCCAAGTAGCTGGGACTATAGGCACGTGCCACCATGCCCAGCTACTTTTTTTTTCCTACTTTTAGTTGTCCGGCTAATTTCTTTCTATTTTTAATAGAGATGGGGTCTCGCTGTTGCTCAGGCTTGGTCTTGAACTCCTGACCTCAAGCGATCATCCCGCCTCGGCCTCCCAGAGTGCTAGGATTACAGGCGTGAGCCACTGCACCCAGCCCATTCTGTAATTTCTTTTTCAGACTTTTACAAGTTTGCTTTGGAAGGCTGAGGCAGAAGTATTTCCTGGGGCCAGGAGTTTAAGAGCAGCCTGAGCAAGAGTGAGACCCTCATCTCTACAAAAATGATAGAAAAATAAGCCAGGCACAGTGGTATGCACCTGTAGTCCCAGCTATTCAGGAAACTGAGTCAGGATAATTGTCTGAGCCCAGGAGTTGGAGGTTGCAGTAAGCTATGATGATGACACCGCATTCCAGCCAGAGTGACAGAGAGAGACCCTGTCTCAAAAGAAAAGAAAAAAAGAAATTGATAAGCTTGGAATCTCATTTTTAACAGCCCTCAACATATGAAACACATTATATACTCAAGAAATGTAATGTTAAAATGCGTTTCTTTATCATTATTTATATCTCTCAATATGATTAAAAGATTCAATATTTTTATATAAGGAATTTTCTAAATAACTAGGCAACTCTTTGCCTACCTTTCCTTGTTCTGATGTGAGGCTGGCCTGTTACATCACCAATACCACTGAGCAAATAGCAAGATAGGGAAAGGACAAGGAGAAGAAATATATTTAGAATTTCTTACTTTATAACGCTGTATCAATAATGCCAGATCCAGAGAAATACTTCTGGGTGGTGGAGGTGGACTTTGTAGGGGTGTGTACGGCGAGTGTGGCATAGGGGAGAGCCAGCGGGAAGAGTAAGAAGACGAATTCGCTGTGATAGGTGTTGAGGCACATATGTCAACTACTTTGGAGATCCCCTCTCTTCCTTTCTTACTAATGCTAAATAATAACGTCTAATTGTAATGTGTTGTGGGGGAGGAAGGGGACAGACAGAGAGACGTTGGGGGGGGGTGCATTCTAACATTTTAAAAACAAAAACAAAACCAGCACTAATCATGAGCATTTTCTAATGTCACTAAATTAATTCAAAAACATCTTAACACTTGACAGATGGGTATTCTTAAATGTCTCCAAGGAAGAATCTAGCATCTAATATTTTGATCCAAGAAGTTCAAACCACTTAATTCATCCTCATGGTTCCCCTGGGAAGCAAGGAGAAGAAGAAATTACTCCCCACCACCTCTTTTATATGATATATGTCTGCATACACTTACACTTTTATTATGCACTTAATTTTACAGAAAAGGAAATCCCATAAACTATGTGCATCTTTCTAAAATCACTTCCAACCCTTATTAGCGTGTACACATTCACTCGAAATTGTTGCCTACATACTCGTTTCTCTGCATTTTTCCCAAATATACACATTTCAATGACCATCACACTAATTTTTAATGGCCATATCACATTCTGTGTTATTGGTATGTCATAGTTCATTCAATCATTATCTTTATTGTAAGAGCTTTGGGGTTGTTTCTGAATTATTTTATTTATTTATTTATATTATTTTGTGATGATGGGATCTCACTATATTGCCCAGGCTGGTCTCAAACTCCTGGCCTCTAGCAATCCTCCTATCTCAGCCTCCCAAAATGCTGGGATTACAGGCATGAGCTACCATGCCTGGCATGTTTCTGAATTATTTTAAACATCACTAGTAATACTATGAATGCATCATTGTGCAAATAATTTTTTTTCGTTTTGGATTCTTGAGGCCCATTGACATTGGCTTTTATGATTTCACTGCTAGACTTGTAGGTAGATAATGGAACCTCTAGGCTGTTTGATTTATAGTTATCTAATTTCTATCAGTGGTTTAGGCCATGTTTTCTTTCTATTTCCCATGCATAAACTTGTCTATTCTTATCCTTTTACATTCTGACTGTTTGCCAAGTAAAAGCTAAGGATTAGCCAGATAGATTTTTATTAATTTGAGATTTTTTTTTTTAGGAATGTAAGATTTTGTGAGTTATATTTGTCACGAATCACATATGGCCTTCCTTTTTAAAACTTTGCTCAATTACATTATTTTATATGATATATTTTTAGATGTTAAGAAGGGCCAGAGAGGTGACTCATGCCTGTAATCCTAGCACTATGTGAGGCTGAGGTGGGAGGACTGCTTGAGGTCAGGAGTTTAAAACCAGCCTAAGCAAAAGCGAGACCCTGTCTCTACAAAAAATAGAAAAATTAGCCAGGTGTGGTGGCACACGCCTATAGTCCCAGCTACTCAGGAGGCTGAGGCAGGAGGATCGCTTAAGCCTAAGAATTTGAGGCTGCACTGAGCTACGACGACTGCCACTGCACTCTAGCTGGGTTGGCAGAGTGAAGCCCTGCTTTAGAAAAAGAGGGGAGGATTATAACAGGATTCACTCACAGACTTTTTTCCAGTGATTTCTATGCCCTTGGAAACCTTCGCATCACCCCTGCAATTCCTAACACCTGAATCCTCTGGTCTCAGTGCAAGAGAAGAAAATAGCATTGGCTTGTGGCTGAAGTGGGACCTGGGCTCTCCTATGAACACGGCCTCCTCCATGGGGAACGTGGTGAGAGTTGGGCTGTCGGTCACCAAAGATATTGCTATCAGCACTCTGGTTTTCCGCTTCATTATCTGTTCCAAAATGATCATTGTGGTATCTCAGAATTAAATCTCTGGCTATCCCCTACCATGTAGTTACAGAGCAGAACTGATTATTCCCGGAGCTGCCCACCGGTCACAACAAAAGGCAAGGACAGTGTGTTTCCTTGACTTAGACACACTTGCTCTGGGCCACTATGATCACGTAGTTATCTTCTTTCCATTATCCTGGACCTGAACCAAGCATCACACGCTTCTTTGGCTTGAGGCAAGAGGTGTGAGACAGATCCTGGCTCCAAACTGAAGGTTATCTTTATGGTGATTTCGAATATGACCTGAATGTGTGTGTGTGTGTGTGTGTGTGTGTGTGTGTTGCCTGTCTCTTTGTGTACTCCATTGGGCCGTTCTTGTCATCCTTGGGTAGCAGCTGCTCTTCTCCAGGCCTGTCTGGGGTTTGCAGTTGTGCTGTCTGGATGAGGACTTTGTGCCAGCAGCAGTGGTGAGGGAGGGTGCTCGCAGGGCTGTGGCACCTCGTTCACAGACCCGGGCCATCCTGCTCAGCTGTGCAGTTTGAACACAGTAGGGTATTTTGCTGCTGGATCTGAGCTCCCCACGCCAGTTCTGCTGAGGCATGAATAAGATGACCTGGGAGGAGAATTCACACCGATGCTGGGGTCCCGGGAGATCTGGTGGGCTTGAGAGATGGGTGTGGTGGGGGAGGGGGATAAAGCGTGGAAAGTATCGGACAATTATCTGCTGATGTGTTTCAAGGAAGGTGCACACTAAAGCTTTCAAACAAAAGGTTATATGTCTTTTAAAAAATAAAAAGTAGAATTCCTTTAGGAACTCTGAAACTCATATTAAACAGAAGACTGCAAAAGCCAGTATTAAGGAGGGGGTGAGAGAAAGCTGTTCACACATAGGCAGAGTGAGAAATTCAAGAACAAGACAAAGGAGGCAAGACACAGGGCAGGGCTTAAGGAAAGGGCTGGGGAGGGTGGGGAAAGGGAGGGAGAGGGTCTGGCTGAGGCGGGCAGAGCTGATCCCAGGCAACGCTGTGTGCCCAGCGATCTTCCAGCTCAGCTCCCCACCAGGAACTCTCTAAGCACGATGCTACCAGGACATGATTTGCTTAATATTTTTAATCAACTTTCTTTTTAAAACTCAAGTATCTACTTTAGTTTCATCTTAAATAATACTGTCCGGGAAATCACAAGTTTGATGTGTTAGTTATATGTTTTTCTAATATATGTTAAGATAAACGCACAAGTAGTAAAAGTATCTATCGATCTGTGAAGCACCTAAGTCTCAGGTGCTGACCAGAGGTGTGTACACCGTTCTCTGGAAAATCCATCCTCTCTTCACCTCATAGCCTTTGCCTTAGCCATCATCATCTCCTACTGAAATTATCTGAACAGCCTCATGGATCACTCAGCATCCAGTACTGGCTCCACTCCAATCCTGGCTACAAACCGAAGCCAGAGTGATAAATTCTAAATGAAAATTCGACTGCAAATAAAACACTAATACCATTAAAACCATCATAAAGAGTTTTCTTGGGGTGGAAACTCATGAGAACAAAGAGAATAGGAGTGACAAATTCTAAATGAAAATTCGATTGTAAATAAAACACTAATACCATTAAAACCATCATAAAGAGCTTTTTTGGGGGGTGGAAACTCACAAGAACGAATAGAATAGGAGAAGCCACCACAAGACATTTTGGAAGCGAGAAAGTGGATGGACGAGCACTCCTGGAGAGTGTGAGCCATCAAAAGTAGGAAGTAAACCAGGAAGAAAGGAAGACATGGGATGCAGGGAACAGGAACCCAACACAGGAGAGGACACGATGGGAAAGAGGGATCCCAAGATGACAGCGGCTAGTCTAGACTGGAGCAGGTCAGCAGGTTCAGGAGAGTGGTCTCTAAAACAGGAAACTGATAGAATACCTGAGGTGTCTCAACACACTGAGAGGAGTTTCATACAACTAGAGGAGACTTAAATTTGTGATAGGTACATAGAAAATTGGACAACCAATAAAATAACAGTCACTAACTCCAGACAAATGTGGTGTAGGAAAAGAAAGTAATGATAATGCCCTGCGCAGCTCAGCTCTGGTAGGCCCCGTGGGATGCGGGACTATAACTGCAGAGACTGGAGTGAGAGGAGCAGGGCGTGGGGAGTGAGAACGGGGTAGAGGTTAGTTGCAAAGGGCCAAAGCTCCTCCTCCATGGCAGAAATTGATAGATAATGAGGAAACTGGAAAATCAAGTTTAATATATGGAGGTATATCTGAAAATAAAAAGCAAGAGTATTTGCAAGTGGTACACTCTGAGAAGGAGGAAAGCATATGGAACTATTTGACTCTTGAAACTGTAAGCATTGCATACATTTGAATTTAAAACATCAGATCATGTTATTATACCTCCCTGCTTAAAACCTTATACAGATGATTCCCAACTTACAATGGTTCGATTTGGGATCTTTTTCTTTTTAGAGACAGGGTCTAGCTATGTTGCCCAGGCTGGTCTTCAACCCCTGGGCTTAAGCAATCCTCCTGCTTTGGCCTCCCAAAGTGCTGGGATTACAGATAATTTAGGATTTTTCTACTTTACAGTGGTGCAAAAGCAATACACATTCAGTAGAAATCATCCTTTGAATTTTGAATTTTAATCTTTTCCCTGGCTAGGGAAATGCAGTACAATGGGACACTGGACAGTGGCAGCAAGCCATTCTGTTTTCCACTTTCAGTGCAGTATTTGATAAATTACATGAGATATCTAACACTGTTATAAAATAGGCTTTATGTCAGATGATTTTCCCAACTGTAGGCTAATTAATGTAAGCGTTCTGAGCACCTTTAAGGTAGGCTTGGCTAAGCTATGATGTTCAGTAGTTTAGGTGTTTTAAATGCATTTTCAACTTAGGATATTTGCAACTTACGATGAATTTATCGGGATGTAACTGATACGAGAAAGTGGACCCCAAAACTGGAGTCCGGCCTGAAGGCCAGGTGGGTTTTTGGCTTCACGCAGGAAAGAATTCAAGAGTGAGCTGACAGAATAAAGTAAAAGCAAGTTTATCAAAGTCACAAAGAAACAGAAGGGGCCAGGTTCGGTGGCTCACACCTGTAATCCTAGCACTCTGGGAGGCTGAGGTGGGTGGATCGCTCAAGGTCAGGAGTTCCAAACCAGCCTGAGCAAGAGTGAGACCCCGTCTCTACTAAAAAAATAGAAATAAATTAATTGGCCAACTAAAAATATATAGAAAAAATTAGCCAGGCATGGTGGCGCATGCCTATAGTCCCAGCTACTCAGGAGGCTGAGACAGAAGGATCGCTTGAGCCCAGGAGTTTGAGGTTGCTATGAACTAGGCTGATGCCACGGCACTCTAGCCAGGACAACAAAGTGAGACTCTGTCTCAAAAAAAAAAAAAAAGAAAAAAAAGAAACAGAAGGAAGGCTTGCTCCATAGGCACAGCTATCTCTCCAAGTGACAGGCAGTAGCACTTTGTGAGTTTCTGAGGTCTTATTTTATACTTTTTATTTAATTTTATGTTAAGTGGAGGGAGGATTATGCATAAGATTTCTGGGAAAGGAGTAGGGAGTTCCTGAAACCAAGGGTCCCTCTCCCTTTTAAACCACATAGGATAACTTCTGGGAGTTGCCATGGCATTTGTGAACTGTCATGGCACTGGTGGGAGTTTCTTTTAGTATGTTAATGCATTATAAGCAGGGTGAGGGTGACCTGAGGTTGTTTTTCATGGCCGTCTTGGTTCTAGCTGGTTTTGGTGGGTTTCTCCATCGTCTCCTGTTTTACTGGAGACCTTGACTCAGGTCTTATGACTCCTTATTGAGCAGAGCCTGGTGGTTCCCCATCTCATAACCCCATGGTAAGTCGAGGAGCACCTGTGATGGCCTCGGTGAAATCACTTAGGATTCTTTCATGGCTAGGCCCTGTATGTTGCCAGGAACTCATCTTTCCCTGGTCATATTCTCACACTCTGTGTCAAGATGTGCTTCGCCCCTAGAACCACCTGTGTCCTCTCCTCTCTCACATGCAGAATTTTGAATCTGTTGTCCCCAAAACTCTCTCCCTCCTCTCCATTCCCTTCTCTGGGCGAGCTCCAACTCACCTTCAAGTTTCAGCATGGCCTTCGCTTCCCAAGGAAGTGCACCTTCGCCCCCTAAACTCCCTCCCCACTAGACTGGGGAAGGTTTCTCTGCTATTTGATTCCATGATTCCCCTCTTTCCTTATTCGCTTACACCCTTGCTGCTATTGCTTCTTTAATTATTTTCAACCCTCCATTGGAGCCGAAATCTGCCAGGGCAAAGAAATGTTAGCCTTTTCATCATTATGTTATCAGGGACTACCACTGTGCCAAGCTCATGGTAGCACTCAATACACAGTTGTTGAATAAATTCATTCCACTGTATAGCACCCTTGGGAAATTTTTATCAAAATCCCTTTTATCAATGTTCATTCTCAGCTGACTTTCAATTTGCAAAGAATTTGGGCATCTAGATTTAGATACAAATGAACTCTGTAAAAGCCAAATGCATGATTGTTTGTATGGTGTAGCTAGCCAGCGAGATTTTTCTCTGCAGAGGGTCCTTTCGAAGTCCCTCAAATCATACCTATGTGGCGGGGTCACCTGTTAGGCTGCATACTATACAGAGACGCAAAATAGTGTGCTGGTTGACCACAAGGTCTCCAGGGTTGAAGTACTGGGTTCAAATCTCAGATCTCTCACTTAGACTCTGAACAAGTTATTTAGCTCCCTCGACTCAATTTCCCTATCTGTAAAATAGGTATAAAATAATGCCTACTTTATAGGCTTTTAAAAAAAATGCTTTCAGCATGGGGCCTGGCACATAGTAAGAAATCAGCATGCAGTAAATTATCATTATATTAATCGTTTCCAGATGCCTTTCTCTACATGCACTCCAGTTTGTTAATATTTCTTTTAAAGGGTAACCAGTCAAAATTAAACACAAAACTCCATTTAGTCTGATCAAGGGAAAAGGTACAGAAGTCTAGCACTGCCCAAGATCTCGATATTTTACTCATTTTAATGCGACCTAGGATTACACTGGCTTTTTTTAAAGCAGCCATATCATGTTGGGGAGTCATATTAACCTTGTGTTTAATAAAACCCTCAGACCATTTTGTGTGAATTTCTGTCCAAATAGCCCTTACCCATCCTGTTTCTGGGCAATTGATTTTTTTTTTTTAA
>VBSM01002608.1:156374859-156387420 GCA_008086735.1 Cheirogaleus medius | reverse complement strand
ATACACGTAACCGTAATATTTGTACCCCCATAATATGCTGAAATAAAAAAAAAACGTAGGGATGATATGCCCATGATGTACAATGGTAGAAAATAAAAAGATAAATGTTGCCTTGATCACTGCTCATTAAAAGCAACTATTTGTTCCTATAAACTATAGGAAAGTCAAAAGAAACTCAAAAACTGCAGGGTGGTGTAACTTCTGTTATGGGCCCTAGTCTGCTAAAACAAAACAGATGACAAGCTCAGCTCCTTAAATTCTCAACTCAGAATACAGATTGAAATGCAGGTATTTTCTAAGACTGAAATAAAAGAATCTCATTCTTACAGCCAAGGACAGAGATAACTGAAAGCCAAACTCCATGAGTTACCAAATTACAAAGTCAGCTGAATTCATAGCCTCACTAGATCTCTTATATGAAAGTCAGAGCATCGATCAGGAAAGAGCTGACCCTCAAGAACTGGATTGAGAATATATGCGAATAGCTGAAGAACTCAGGGAGCTCTTCCCTGAGTACCCCCAAACCCCACTGGGCCTCCATTGCTAGCCGAAACAGAACCTGCTCCTATGTAATGAGGCTATTATTGCTTTACGTGAAGATGCACCTAAGGAAGTAACCTTGCAAAAGGAAGCCAATTATCCTCGTGTTCTACTCCCCTCACTCCTCATTATCTCCAAACATATAACTAGAACTAGGCACCAGCACGCCCAGGGGGGCCAATTATAAAGTATAACCTGAGAGTTAATGGTTAGCACACACCTGTGGCCAAGGAACACGCACACACGCACACACACCAAGATTTGCTAATTTACATTAGTATGAGGGAACACACATGGGGATGGATTTTCTAAGGAGGAAAAAACAAACTTTTACATTCAGGCTGAATTTCTCAACCTGGACATATTTTCTAGAAATTTGGATGTAACATATTGACTTGAGTAACTAGAAACGTTTCTGAATATTTTCTTGGTTGGTTGCCTGAAACCTGGTCACAATGAGGGATGGTGCCAAATGAAGCTGAGATACAATGTGGTAGAAGGTTAAGGAAGGAATTCAGAGATGCTGGAAGGCAGAAATACTGGAGAGCATTTATATGTCCTCTTTTTATGTCCCCAAGGCGGCCCAGAAAGCACCGGTGAAGGAAACGCCAGCATCTTTGAGAATGCTTTAGTGACTACCTAAGTAGGCCAGGAAGGCCTGTGGGAGATGCTGCAGCTGCAGTGGTTCCCCTGATTTTAATGGCAACAGATAAATCCCGGGTCAGCAGAGGCCAAATGGTGGCACTTAACTGTCAGCGGCATGGGGACATGACTTTCATCTTAGGCAGCAAGGCCGGCACAAAAACCAGAAGCTTCAGGCCTTAAAGGTTTTTTGATCATGGGTCCTCAGTACCAAAATAAATGATTAGCCACTAGGATCCTGTTGGATTTAAAAATACATTTTAAAAAATAAATAACTAAAAACATTTAAAGGCCAAACTCCAGGTCTGCTGAAAAAAGATCTGACTCAAGTCGTTTCTAAAAGAGTCACAACCCCACACTCACTTACTAGACCCCAGATGCAATGAGTAAAGGGAAGGCCTGGTCACTTTTGCAGAACGACCCTGCAGTACTACAACAAATATAGACTGTGTGCATTTCCTCTACCCTTTCCCTTAGGGATCTGTGGCCATTTACCAAGGTAACTTGGGAAGTTAAAAAAAAAAAAAAAAGGATCTTTTAGGGATTATTAGACTGATTTTGAGCTAACACTAATTACTCAGAATGCTTAATACACTCTGCCCACTGGTCAGAGTGGGGCTCTATCGGAGTCAGGACGTAAGTGGATTTTGGCCAGGGTCTATGTCACAGTGGATCCTAGAATGCCTGAGTCCATCTCATAGCTATTTCCTCTGCTCTTGAGAACAGAGTCGAACTTGACTGACGTCCTCAGAATCACAGAAATGGTCTCCTGACCTGTGGAATAGGGCCAATATGTAAACAGGGCCACATCGAAGTACCTGCCATTCCCCTCCTGTCAAAAAATCAGTCAAAACAATACTATATCCCCAGGGAAATCATTCATACAGTTGCCGCTGTCACAGTCTTGTTGGATGCAAGGTGCAGAGTTCTATTACACTTCCATCCACTATTTGGTGTGGCTAGTACAGAAGGTGGATGGATTTGGGAGAATAACATGGGTCCTTCACACCCTCACAGTGTTGTCAGCTTTACCAGGCGATGCCTTCGGCTGTATCTGCTGTTTCAGGTTGGGTCTCCTAATATACCCCCTGGCACTTAGAAGTCCGCAATGATCTCTAATACTTTTGTTCTCTGTCTCAGTAATTAGAAAACACCTGAGAAAGGGGTTGTTTTCACCTAGAGGATAAATGGTAGAACAACATACCATCTTCCCCAGCATTATGTCATTTCTCTGCCTTTTGTATGACAATCAAATGTACAGGGCACTGGTTGTCTTTCTAGCCCGTTGGATGTCATGGTAGTCTACAATATTGATAACATGATGATGATGATGGCATCTGAAGACCTGTAAGTATCAAGTAACCCAGGTACCTTGCTGGAAAACACATGCCAGAATAAGGAGGAAGGACGAGAGGGAGAGAGATTCTGAGCAAATACAGAGGTCTTTCACCGCAGTGAAGTTCCTAGAAGTTCGGTGGTCTCAGTCATGTCAGGACAGCCCATACAGAATGAAGAGCAGGTTGGAGCCCCTTTTACTCCCATCACTAACGAAGAGGCACAATGTTTGCGGGGTCTTTTTGGACTTTCCAAGTAACATATTTTGGTGTGCTTCTCCAATCCACTCACCAAGTGACTTGAAAGACTTCCCAGTTTTGAGTAGGGGCCAGAGAAAGAAAATATTCTCCAGGTTGCAGCCTCTGTGATTGGGCCACTTGGCCTCAACAACCCAGTGGATGCAAATGGTGCTTGAGTTATCAATGGCAGGTTGAGTTGCAGGATGTAGGTGTGGCACACCTGATTAAGAGAATCATTGTGGAGACCTTTATTGTTTTGCATCAATCCATGACCTCTTCAGTAAGCAACTGTTACCTTTGTAGGGGATACTCTTGGCCTGCTACTGAGACTTGAAAAAGACCAAATGTCGCCCATAGAGCATGTAGTGCGATGACATCTTGAGCTACCTGTCATGAACTTGGTAGCATTTGAGCCACAGTGCCATAAAGTTGGGTGTGGTTGGCAGCATACTAGAAAGCAGTGTATGTGAGAACAGGCCCAAGCAGGTCCCGAAGGCACAATAAATTACTTGAGAATTTGCTCACACTTGCAGTACGCCCACTCCTGCTGCAGTGCTGCCCCTCCCTCGGGCCCCATGTGGAGCTGCATGTGGAGTTCCCTACCAGCCAGATCCAGCACCAGTCCCACTCAGATTAGTTCTAAAGGACAGTAGAGAAGGAGCATCCTCTCACTAGGCAGAGCACACAGCATAGCTCACTGTCCACTTTGTCTGGAGGAATTGATAACTTGAAGTAAGAATTTACAGTGAGTCCTGGGCAGCGTCTAGTGTTTTGGTTGTATGGCAAGGGACTTAGAACAAGACTATAAGATAGTTTGGGAGAAGAGATACTTAGAATGACCTGTTGATCAGAAATAATGTTGTTACTTTGAGGCAAGTCATTTGGGGAAGAAGAATGTGGAATGACCGAATGGAATGAACCCTATTAATCAGATGAACAGACTACCACTCTGTAGGTGTCAGTCAGCTCCTTCCTAAGTTACCCCAATGCTTGTTCAGTGGGATTGAACAAAGTAGCTATGGTGGTAGGGATGGAGGCTGTGCATTAACCCAATTTGAGGGAAATTCCTGCTACCAAGTCAATTTTACTTGTGTTTCTTCTCTTGGTGTACTCTCATTTATCTACTTTAAGTAAACTCCTTCTACCTTCCTCTCCTTCTCATTTTTATTGTTGCATATAGGGTATGTTGGTAGTGTCTACATTTATATAATAATTTAATTAATAGGATGCGAGTATTGAGACAAGATCATGATGAAATAGTGAGGAACAATGAATATTACTCTGAGATCCTAGACTTAGAGCTGAATTCAATAACCAATGGGCTTAGGGTTTTCTCATCTTGGGAAGGGTACACGTTTATTTTTAATTGTGGGAGGAATCATTGCATTATATTAAGTGACAGAATTTTATGTGGTGGAAATTTGAGAGGGTGTATGTGGATATTGGGTGAACTGTAATAAATATAAATTTTGGCTACCTAGGATTCAAGTCTTCCTATTTTGGAGGAACTCATCCTCCTACTATGAAAACCAAATGGAGGAAGATATTTTTTTTCCTTGCTCTGGTAGCAGAGTGCAGTATATGACCTAGCTCAGCCAATCAGATGACACTGCCCAGGACTTTGAATTTTGAGGGAGTGATGCATAGATTTAGGGCAGTGAGAGCTTATTTGCAGTGACGGCATCTGGTCAAGGGGCCACGAGTGTAGCAGCAGTGCCAGCTGCGGCAGGGGCATGAGTCCATTGACAGCTGGCCCAGTGGTGGTGGCAAGAAATGACCAACGGTGGCAACACCCATGGCCACAACCTAAGCAGGTGGTTTGGGCATGTTCTTCATGCTGTTCTTGGCTATCCGACCTTCTTTGGATTATGTCTTACTTTTCTGATCCTTCTTATTGATTCTTTGTGTTACCCAGTATCTTCACAGTAAACTCCTTTTTCTGCAGTGCTTGGCCAGAACTGGTTCTATTGTGATATGGAAGCCTGGCTGGTACAAAACCATTTTCTTCAATGCAGAAAGAGGATGTTCTTTCACTGCATCCAACAGCCTCCTGGTGGTCATGTTGTCCTGGTTAAGGCTCTGCCAGCCCTCTATGCCTCAGTGCCCTTGGGAATCTCTGACTGTAATCATAGCTATATACTTTCAGATTTTTTGATCCTTGCTTTCCTGAGACTTAGGACATTCATCTACTTTGTCCAGTTTACCCTTCCTCTGCTATTACAAACCCTAAGCTGATATTATCTCTCTAAATGTTTCTAGAATTTTTATAGTTACAATAAGCTGGTCAGAGGTGTTTTCAAAGACTGCATTCCTTTGTTTCCTCTACCTTTTGAAGAAATGAAGCTGTAGGGCAAGTAGAAAATTCCTCATATGATTTGCTTTGAGTTGAATCACACTCATACATCTCATTGAGATTCCTTTTTGCAATTATTGCTTCATTAGAGATATAAATAGGAAGTAGAGTAAGTGGTGTTGAATGTTTGAAAGGCAGGACATCCTCAGGGGCAGGCCTCAGAGAAGTCAGCAGCAGACAGAGGTGACCAGACTCTTGGGGATGTATCATGCTAAGCAGGTTCACAAGAAATGGATGTGTCCAGAGTGCTCATGTACAGTTAAGAATGTAAGAACATAGAGGGCCAAAATGTTGAAATTGGCTGGTTAGGCAGCCATAACAGGATGTCGAAGGATAACCAGAGGATTGTGGTGAGCCAGAGATTAAAACAATCGGAATCGGCAAGTCTACCTAAAGGTCTGATGCATCTGTCTTCTCCATGGAAACATACCTGCCAATGGGACAGAAATACCTGAGTCTGCTGGTCAGGGACAGATGTTTCCTGTTGCCACATCACAGACTTTCAGCTTAACTACTTGAAATCTGGTGAGAAACAGAAGAAAGAGAAAAGAGCTTGGAGGCAGACAGACCTAGACTGAAATCTTACTTCTACCGTTTACTATGTGACTTTGGGAAAGCCTCTTTTAAAAACAAGTCGCCAGATTCCAATCTAGTTCACAGGGTTGTTTTAAGGCTTAGATGGAGTAAGATGCTTCATTCAATGAGTATGTGTGGAGCACCTACTGTTTGCCAGGAACTGGGTACTGGGTACTGGGCTAGATGCAGTGTGTAACACCTATCAGGAACTTGGCAAATACTAATTCCTTGCTCCTGCCCTTTCCCTCCCACAGCCCTTAAACCCTAAGGCCACCATTTGAGTTCTCTCTTCTCTTGGCTGGCCTTGAGTTCAGTTGCCTCCTGCCACTCTTACATTCCTGAGAGATGACACAGGACACATTGCTGAAGAGTTCCTCCTCCTGAATCCTGATCAGGGGTCTGCCTCCAATCTCTGGGTGAGAAACCCCAGTGTGCTGCAGAGGAGAGAAAGAATGCACAGGGATGCAGAAGAATTTTATAATCTCTTCCCATTCCTTTCTGGGAAAGATGAGGAGGGGAGAGACTTTGTTCTGCACAGCCCTGTTGTGCACCTTTGATGCTCTTAATGTCAGGAACCATCTTTCTCAAAGAGGTGGTCATGAGTCAGGGAGGAAATGTGTCCAGTCATTGATGACCTTCCAGTTCCATATCCATCAGCCCTTTCTGGTCCTCATCCTCCTCCACCTATTTGCAGTATGTCACACTGTTGATATCCCCATAGCTGCCCTAAGCATCTTCCTCATCCAATAAAGACCAAACTCCTTATCTGGTACTCAAGACCTTCTGTGACTGGGCCAAAACCTGCTTTCTTACTGCATCTCTCCTCAGACCCCTCAGTTAGCATGTGTTCCGGTCAAATGGGCCATTTGCTTTTCTCTATAAATATCTGTGACTTCCCAACACCTGCCTTTGTTCATGTTATGGTATTCTCTAGAACTCCCTTCCCCTCCTTTTCATGTCTAACTCCTTCCCCAATGTCTTCCCTGACTCCCTTCCAGCCCACCAGGTAGAGCTTCTTTCTTTGACTTCTGCTAGGACTCCATTCTTATCTTTCTTTCCACACATCATTTTTCTGTCTTGATTTACCTTCTCTGTTAGACTGCGAGTTTTCTGGATGGCAGGAATGTTCTTGTTCTCTCTCTTCCCACTGTGTCCAACAAAGTCTCTTGCATGTAGTAGGCTCTCAACAAATGCATGTTCCATAATTTAAAGCATGAGCAAGTCTCCTAACCTACCAGACTTCAGATATAATGGGTCTCAGACTTCAACTTGACTTTGTTTGTTACCCGCATATTGTTATATAGATGTCCGAGCTTTTTCATCATTTTCACATGAGAATTGTTGAGCATCCCCTTCCTTGGGCCATGTCATGAGGCTGAAGTGAGCCATCATCGCTGAGCCAGAAAACTGAGAGTCGGGCTAGAGATTTAGAAGCTGAGAACTGGGGCTGAGTATGAAAGAGGGGTGAGTCCCAGAGGGAGAAGTTGGCATGGCCAGGGATTCCTAACTGCAGAGCTGCCAGAGCCCTGGCAGGTAAGTGTAAAAGTCAGCATCCTTTTGTGGGAAAGAGGGGTGATCACAGGGTCCAAAGCCAACATGAGGCAATAAATAAGGCCTGGGAGGCAGATTTGACTCAGGTGGGCCCAAGTAACTTCCTTGGAGAGTTTGCATCTGGCCCTCCTGAAGCCCTAGGGCTCTTCCTCCACCAGCACCAATTTTCAGGTCCTAGAGTTCAGCATCTTTCATGTTCTTCCTGTATTCTTCTCTAGTAGCCAGGTTCACGATTTGGGGGAGATGTTTTTCTCTCTCTGCTTCAATTTTATTTAACTCATTCTTTGATCAGCTTGGCCAGCTTGTAGGCAAGCCCCTTCCCTGGCTGCAGGGAGCTGCGGGTCTCCTTAGTTAGGGCCTGTACAGCCAGATGTGGCTTTCTGAGATGACCTAGCTGACCAGCTATTCACTCCTGTCTCTTCTTTTCTCTTCCCAGCCATGCTGATCAACAGGAAGAAGAGAGGAAAATGATGCCATGGGTCTTCAGGGCCTTCCAAGCGTGGGTGGGCTTGGGTCTCCCAGGGAGGGCAAGTATCACACATGGGAGGGGAGCAGGTGCCTCCCCACAGCTGGCAGCAAGGACAGAGTGAAGAGATGGAATTTCCTCGGTCTGAACTGGAGTCTGGGCCATGGGCAGGGAAGTGCCTGAGCTTTTGACTAGAAGCACATGGACATGGATTGGAGCTTCACGTGGGAAGGAAGCCCCCTCTCCAGGGACCATAGGGAGTAGCAGCTGAAGAAGGTGACCCAGCCCTGCTCTAGAGGGCAAACACAGGGTGAAGAGGATGTGGCTGGGACAGTCTGCTGGGTGCTTGTAATCCTCAACAGGTCAACAATCCATTCCTCAAACTCTACTGGCACTGTGGTAACCCTGGTCTGAGGCAGCCTTCTCCACACCCTGCCACCCAGGCCCTGGTCTCCTGGCAGCAGGCAGCTCTGCCCTCCTGCGTCCCTCCTGCAGCCCCAGACAGCTCCCAGCAACCTTGGTGACAAGAGCATGTCCTGCTGACTGGGCTCCTGAGCCATTCTCGTGCTGTGGAGATGCATTCTGCAGCCCTTGGATACCCACCCACTCCCATGCTTGGGCGTTGCTTTTATAGGCTGCTCTTTCCCTGTGGCGTCCGAGAAGTAGGTCAAGGTAGTTAACCTGCTTCGAGGGAGAAATGCCGGGGGTTCAAGTCGCCCAGCCTGGAGTCAGGAATCCTGAGTTCCATTCTTGGCTTACAGCTAATCAGCTACCTGGCAGTCCTTAGGGGCTCATTCTCCCCTCTGGGTCTCTCTGGGCCCTTCTCTAGGTCTCATGCGTGTGTGTGTGTGTGTGTGTGTGTGCGCGTGTGTGATGCTATATCCCCCGGGGCTGTCATCTTTTTCCTTCTTCCCTCCCTCTGGAGGAGCTTTCAGGCTGTTGGCTACACAAGGCTGGTTCCAGGAGCAGGAGCAGGAGCTGCGCAATCGCAGGGCTGATGAAATTAGAGGCTCTCACGCAGACACGGTTGAGCTGCTGGGGCTTTTTGAGGGGAGGGTCAGGAAGCCAGATTCCTGTCACCACAGGACAGGCCCTGGCGATGTGCTGTGGACACTGAAGCCTGGAATGCTAGCAAGGCCCCTGGGTTTCATGCGGTGGCTGTAGATGGCCTCCCACTCGTAAGCCTCCCTTTCCCTGCAGCGCAGGAGCTTCAGCCTCCGGGTCAGATGGAAACTCTGGGCCTTCCTGCGGTGCTTGCTCACGGCAGAGGGCATCATTTGAACTGTCATAGCAAGGGACGTTGTTCAGAGTGACCACGTTAGCCAGGACGCACTTTGGCCAAAGAATAATAACCTTTTCTAAGGCTTAGCTCCTCTGACTGACCAAACCGGTCCCAGGAGGCCCCCGGGTTCTGGCCAAGGCCACAGGGTGCCTCCACTGATGAGGCCTGGGGGAGGGAGGGTGGAAATGAGGTGACCTGGTTGGGTCTGGATAGCCCGAGACCCTTTCCAATCCCCACCCTCCAAACCCAGGTAACAGGGGACATGAAATACAGACGAGGCAGAGGAGCAAATGCAGGTAAAAGGAGAGAAGAGGTGCGGGGCGTTAGATGGCTGAGGAGTCTGAACTACACTCAATGTAAAGTGGTGTTATGTGCACATCGGTGCCTACTGCAAGGCAGCACGGGGTGGTGGAAATAAAATGGGTCTTGGACAGATCCTGTCCTGCTTGGATCTCTGCCCACCCATTTACTAGAGAGTTGTCTAACCTCTCTGGGCCTCAGTTTCCCAGCTGTAAAATGGGAATAATAGCATTGACCTTGCAAGGCTGCTGGGAGTGTTACCTGGGATAACCTGTAAAGCACCTGGCACAGACCTGCTGCATTTGTAGCACTCAGTAAATGTGATTTCCTTTCCTCTTTCCTTCCTGTCGTACCCATCACCATGATTTGGATTTCTGCAGATAAAGTAAGAACCTATTTAAGAAAGGAATCCCAATTCTGACTTTCCCTCCTTTCCATAGTTCACCTAAATAGCTGGTTTCTGCTTAGCGTCTCTTCGTGGGCACACAATTCTAGAAACTGGGACCCTAGAGTTCTGCTCTTCTGTTTTAAACTGTGAGCCAGCAGACCGTGTTCCCTCCAAGACTCTGTTTCACACGTGACACTGCAGCACCATTTCCTGCATGCCTTTTATCCAAACATCTTGACTGCACCCCAGAGAAGCTGGGCGTGGGCCAGAGTCCTTCACCACTGGACACATGGGGCCCAGGGACAGTGTTGGCTGCTGAGCCCATGGAGAGCAGAGAATAGGTGCCTCTTTTCACAGTTCTCACAGGCAATGTGGTGGGTTGGAGAAGCTTGCATACACAGGGCCTCAGCCCTCTGTAAAACAGCACCCAGGCCAAAGAGTGCAGGCTGGCCAGGGTGACCCTATTCCTGTGTCCTTAGAACCACACACTAGTGGGATCCATTTGGGAATGCAGATTGGGAGCATGGGAGGGGAGGCCTACTCTAGGCCTGGTTCAGTCATGGCAATCCAGGGGCACCTGCCAAAGGATGGCGCTAACTAAAGATGCCAGATGGAACATAGGTTGAATCTGCATTTCAGAAAACAAACAAAATACATTTTTGTGTATGTCTCAAATACTGCATGGGGCACAAATGACAAATTATTACTTATTTATCTGAAATACAAATTCCATTGGGCATCTTGTATTTTTATTTGCTAAAGCTGTCAACCCTGGAGCTGACACGAAGGCCTTTGAGTTGGGCACTCGAGGGCCTTTCAGCAGGGCACTGGGATGCCTTTCCCACCTGGCTTCCTCTTCTGCTCTCTCTCTACTCTGCTCCAGCCAGATGGGGTGGCACGCTGCGCTTTCCATACTCTATCCTCTACCAACTCCGACCGTGGCAAATTTCAGTCTCTCTGGCTGGAATTATTTATATTATCTCCACATTTGGAAATACTGCTCATTCTTCACAACCCATTGAGTGTTTTTTTCTTCTTCACAAAACCCTTCCCTGCTCCTGTGCTTCCATAGTCATTATAAGATTTTATTACAATTTTTGCATGTCTCGCCTCTCCTAAGTACCGTCTACAGTGTCTGGCCCCTATAGAGAGTGATCAACAAATAGCTGATAAAAAGAATGGATTAAACTATCAGCCCTCTGAGTTATCTAAATAAATCTGTGCCTCTCGTGCAGAATTGACGGTGCTCTTCTTTGCCCTGTAATGTTTTTTTATCAGTATTCTTCCGGTGCTCCCTGCTACACATTTCACTCCTTGAAGACAGATACTGCATTTCCCTCTGTGCTGCAGACACCAGTGTTTCATGAGTCTATTTTGTGTTGTACAGAATTGTGGGAAGGGAGTATCTCCAGGTGCCCAGATCAAGCCAGACCCTAGATTCTCCTTTCTAGCCTGGTTCAAGTTAGACTCTATGCAGACTTCAAAGCCACCTGGCCTGGTCCTGGAAATGAAGAACAGAGACAGAGCTTCTTTGTGAGTAGCCAGAGGGTTTAGACTAAATGTGTGCTCCGGGAACCATCCCAGAGTTTCCTTCCGGCTGGCATGCCGCTAAGAGAAGTAAAGAGTTAAAGGAATGGGAATAAAACCTGGGAACAGCAAGGGGGGTGGGTGGCAGTAGTGAGGCCAGAGAGAAATAGGAAACATGGGTTTGGGATACAGCAGAGAGAGCACTGTTTCAGGAGTCTGGCAACCTGAATTCTCTCTCTGGCCATCCCTGCCTTAGGCGGAGGCAGAGGCGGAGGCGGAGGAGGAGGAGGAGGAGGAGGAAGAAGAGGAAGAAGAAGAAAGAAGAAGAAGAAGCAGAAGAAGAAGAAGGAGAAGAAATATATATATGGAGAGAGAGAGAGAGAGCCTACTGTGTACTTTCATGTAGTTTTTATTTCCAACAGTCCTGGAGGAAGTTGAGGCTCAGAGAGGGTAGGTGACTGGCCTACAGACACACAGCCCAGTGCATCTAGGAAGTAGAACACTAACCTCTGAAGGTTAAAATGAAGTAAAATGAAGGGCATTACACTATCTTTAAGTTCCCTCTTTCTCTAACCTCTCTATCCTCTCTTACTAGTAGGGGGGGAAAAAGTCAACATGGGGCAAGAGGAGAAACTAAGGAATAGATACTGACAGGCCAGGGCAACGCGTGAAACGTAGAGAAGGCAGCCGGGTGAGAAGCCGCGGTGAAGTCCTGAGCTAGGCTAGGAGAGATCTCCAGGGTGTGGGGCGCTGGCAGGAACCTTCTGTCCCTCTGTGTCTGTTTCTCACGGGGTCAGGGCAGGTGGAAATGGAATTCAATTCGGCCCTGGGACACAGCTGGAGAGGCCTGGCGGCAAAGCTTGCAAATTGCACGTATACATCTGGGAGAGGAAAAGCAAGCGGGCTTCCTGCCGCACTTGGGGGCTGGGAGTGGGATGCGTTTCCTGCGTACCTAGCGCGGGAAGGACACTCTTCGGGAGCACGTACCTGGCTAGAGAGTGGCTGAGAGGGCGCAGCTGAGGGCTGCAGGGCTTCATTAGAGAATGGGGTTTAGCTGAGGGAGCCAAGGGAGGGCGGAGGATTGTCCCCCAATTCCTAGTCCTTGCGCTCACTGCTCAGCGACGCAGCCTGGACAAAGCTGAGAATGGGGTACACCTGCAGCTTCCTCGGGGCCGCAGGTTAGGGGAGATCTCAGCTGTCGGCCTGAGCACCCCAACAGGAGCAGGGAGTTCGGGTGGGTGCCCCCTCCCCAGGTGAATAAGGCAGCCAGCAGGGAGACAGTCTCGGAAAAGGCGCATCTCGGGGTTCGGGGATCTCGGCCCGGGCCGGGGCCGGGACGAGGCGGGGCGGGGCGGGGACCCG
>VBSM01002608.1:156334804-156361429 GCA_008086735.1 Cheirogaleus medius | reverse complement strand
AAAAAAAAAAAAAGAAGAAGAAAGTTTACATAAATAAGGTTAAGGACATGTCTGTTAGTGCATTTGGTGGAAATGGCTGAGGGGAGGTTGATCAAATGCGGAGTCATGTGTCCATGTGAGGGATGGTTTGAGTTAATGGCAAATGGGCTTCAGCTTGGGGAGGAGGCAGTCTCAAAAAGCAAGCCATGTCCTCTTAGCAGCAAAACTGAGGCACCAAGAAAGGCCCGTGTGGCTACCAGTGGGCAGAAGAGAGCAAGACAGATTCTACAGAAGAAAATGAATGTGTATTCAGATGTTGGCTGCACCTGAGCTGCAGGGTTGGCACCCTGAATCGTAGGTTTGTTTTTGACTAAGCCGCCTCTCACATGGGCAGCTCTGCATGGCTTGCTCTGAACTGAGCAGCAGCAAGCTTTATGTATTTAATAAAAAATTTTAAAAAAGCAAATGCCACACCAGGGAGTCAGCTATAGTAAATGCATGTGTACTAGCCCTGAAAGAAACCCACTAGAACACTGCCAGTGGTTATTTCTGGGTGATAGGATCACAGATGAGTTTAATTTTCTTATAAAAAATATGTTGTATTTTTCACACTTAGTATAGTGTTTTTCATCATCAAAGGCCTTATGGATGGTTATCTGGGCTCTCCTAATTGTGTTTTAGAAATGATTTTGTAAGAATGCATGCAAAAACAAATCTATGATGATAAAAATCAAATAGTGGTTGGGCTGGTGGATTCACCAGAAAGGGGAACTTTGTGAGGGGATCTCTTGTTTGGGTGGTGTTTACGCAAGCATAAAAAGAGTTGTCAAAACTCTGAACTCTTAAGATCTGTGCATCTGTCTTATTGCATGTTACTTATATTGTAATAAAACAGTAGGAAACGCGGGAAGAGAAGAAAACATGCATGCAAACAAGCCTGGGCTGTCTTGCAGTGCTGGCGGTGGGTATGCTAGGAGGCAGCCCAGGGCCTGTGCCAGCCCGCACCAGGGCTCTGACCCACAGCCCAAGACAGTCCCCAGCACCCCAGTGAAAGGGCTCATTGAGAGCTGCTGGGCAAGGCCACATGCTACAGGCCGGCTTACGTGCTGGGCAGCAAGTGGAGGAAACTGCCCTGGGAAGGCCAGCCTGTTGGCAGCTGGGAGGCTGATGGTGCCAGCAGGGCAGTGGACAGAGGGCTCATGAAGCAGGGCCATCTGGGTGCAAGGCCTGCCTTTAGAGCACTGCTGTTGACATTGCTGACTCACAGGGGACCTTAAATGACAAAACAAAGCCCTGCTCTACCGTGTCTCTAACACTGTCTAAGCACAATCACAGGCAGGGCCGGGCATGTTTGAAGAACTGATTTTTCCATTTCCTCCTTGCAGCTTCTGTGCCCTTGCAGCCCACAGTATTATCGTTCTCCTAAGAATGCAGAGCCTTTAATGGCCTTATTATTCACCTGTTTCTTAATGATGTGCTGGCTTGCGACATCTCTGCACAAAAACCTATGCTCTCTGGCTGAAAATGGATTTTTTTTTCTAATGACACATTGAAATGAATAAATCTCAGTGTCTCCTTTGCAAGGGTTGAGTGTGAAGACCCTGGAGTTTCAATCAGTTATATGATTTTGGAAAGGTTACTCACCTGCCCTAAGCCTCATTTTCCTCATCTGTAAAATGGGGACAACAGACTCCACCTCAACATTGTTGGGGGGATTAAATAAAAATGCATTCAATCCTCCTAACAGTTTCCGACCCATAGCGAGAGCCTAATAAATGTTAGCTCAATAAATGATGTTGATGTTAATTGGAGATTTCGTAATACATATTTTACCGTCAACCAGTCCCTTTTGATGACAACACAGCAGGAACAGGGCCACGCTCTCCAGAGGCCTGAGGATCTGCTTTGAAGGAAGGATTCTCTGCTCCTCGCTTAGAGCTTTCTGAGGAGCTGTCCCTTTCCAGCTGCTTTCTCTCTCTGCCTGCTCTTTGCTTCTCACGGTGGGCAGAATCTGCTTCAGGGACTGTCCTCCTGGTGCAGGTGCGCCCAGAATGCCCATGCGCACTAGAGCTGCCTCATTAAAAATGGGTCTTGGCTCTGCTTGGGCTGCTGCTTACTTGGCATTTTTAGTAGGGCTCAACCTAGTACTTGTTTGCATTTTTGCACCGTTCTGGTGCTTGCTGTTTTGCATTTCAAAAGCGTTACTTCTGTAATTTCCCTTTGGAGCTGAGACCACCCTGCTCCTGGCTCTGCATTTTAGAGGCTCTGGGCATGGCGCCTGTCTTGTGTTCTGGCATCCCGTTCGTGCTGCGACAGTCTCTCTAATGATACATTTGGGCATTCGAATGACTGATCTTGGATTCTTAGCCTCTGAGAGTCTGCGTCTTAAGTCTGTGAGTCTGTGTATTTAAAGCACTTACGCTTGCTCTCAATCAATTTGGCTCCATAACAATGAAGCTTCCTGTGTTTCTAATTTTGTTACTTTGTGTTCATTTGGAAAGCTGGAGGTGAATAACCCTGCTTTTTATAGGCTGCCTGGTGACCACAATAGGAAACTGGACATATTTTGGGAAAAGGGAAAGCATAAATGTGTTGTAAATCCCCAATCCTGATTTCTAGTTCTTAGCTCCAAACTTAAGCCAAATCACCCCTGAAATTTCTAACACTGTATTGTTTTCCGTGATAGATTCTACTCTCTATGCTGGAAGCTCTTTGAGAGTAGGAGTTGTTTACTGGAATATTTCTTACCCCCTTAGTTCACTTAAAAAATAGTGGATATTCAGATGAATGAATTCCCGAGGAGTTCAAATCACTTTAAAGAGAGCTACACACGTAAGCATTAACTTTTTTCCTCCTTTTCTCTCATTTATTGATATTCCTGGAGCTTGAAAGGCCCACAAAGCACTTCCTTCCATAAATGTAACCAATATGTTACTTATACTGATAAATAATGTTTTTATTTTTTTTTAGAGACAGGGTCTCACTCTGTCACTCAGGCTGGATCGTAGTGGCATAGCCATAGTTCACTGCAACCTCAAACTCCCGGGCTCAAGTGATCTTCCTGCCTTAGCCTCCCAAGTATCTGGGACTACAGGTGCATGCCACCATGCCCCACCGATTTTTTATTTTTTGTAAAGACAGGGTCTTGCTATGTTGCCCAGGCTGGTCTTGAACTCCTGCCCTCAAGTGATCCTCTAGCCTTAACCTCCCAAAATGCTTTGATTATAGGTGTGAGCCACTGTGCCCAGCCTAATCTGCCTTCTTGTGAGTTGATTTTTCAGCAAACCTTCTGGGGGGCTGCGGGCCTAGACTCCCGCACATGAATGCACAAAGTGAGGTTGCAGTGAGCTGTGACACACTGTGCACTCTAGCCTGGGCAACAGAGTGAGACGCTGTCTCAAAAAAAATAAAGAGAGGCAGATTAATAAGAGAAAGGCATACAAATTTATTTAACCATGTGCTTGAGGAGGAGCACAGAGTGATTGCCCAAAATCCCAATGGGGTCCAGAAGCTTATATACCATCCTGAGGTCTCAGAAAGAATGGGGGCTTGGATCCTGGCAAAACAAGTTATGGAGGGGAGAAAGAGGAATTCCACTGAGGATTACTTAGGAGAATGATTGGATCCGGGGACAGAAATTAACTTGTAAATCATTTTCTTGGAATTAAAATGATTATTTGAGACATACATTATCTTGTAAAGGGTCTGTTCAGATGTGGTTGCATTCTTGGTTTTTTCTGTAATGGATAATGAGATAACAGGGATCGGAACAAGAACAATTGTTCTCCTTGGAGAGTCTGTCCTATCTTTATGTAGATAGGGGGAAAGTCTCTCCCAAAGCCTGTTGATCTCTAAGGGTTTTTAATTCAAAATATTTATTATACCAGGGAGCCATATTTTGGGGTGAACTTTCCTTCCCGCCCTGACGTGAATAAAGGAAATGGCGATTTTTAGTCAGCTCCTCAGCATCAAAATACCAGCAAAAACAGAGCTTAGCAAGTACAGAAAACTGTGTGTGTGTGTGTGTGTGTGTGTGTGTGTTAACTCTAGGATTCCAAATCTTTGAATGGAAAAAATTTCCATCAGATTTTGTGGGGGGCTTTATCCTGAAGAGAAAATGGGAGAAACATTAAAAATTATACTTATTTTAAATCAAATGAGTAATATATAAAATGTTTTTTGGGGGGAGGAAATGCAACTAAAACTGAAGCTCTAAGCCAGAGCTGTCTAAGAGAATCTTCTGCGATGATGTGAATGCTCTGTATCTGTGCTGTCCAGTATGGTAGCCTCTAGCCACACGTGGCTATCGAACACGTAAAGTGTTTAGTGGCTTCTATATTGGGTGGTGCAGCCTAAGTCCCTCCTCCCTTCCTCCCCCTCACCCCCAGCCCTGGTTGGTAACCAACATTAACACCGTGCTGTGTATCCCTACAGATCTTTCTTTGTGTATGACAGCATATTTTACGCACGTATGTACATACGAGCCAAGTTTGTTTGGCCTGTGAGTGCTGCACACAAATGATGTCATACCGTACATGTTCTACAGCCTCCTTGATAATTAACAGTGTGTTTGGAGAGCTGTCTGGGGCAGTGCTCATAGATCTGCTTCATTCATTTCAGCTGCTGCCTAGTGTCCATTGCTTGGATGTTCCCTGGTTTATTTAGCCCGTCCTTTATTGAACGTGTAGGTTGTTTCCAAACAAAGGCACCAGATCCATCTCTTACCTTCTTCCCTGTGCATGTGAGCAGGTGCAGACACTGAGACATGGATTTTCCAAGCGAGGGGAGGAATAGTATCCATATTCCGCCCGTGGTTCTCCTACCCCTGGTTCTCTTGGACTGCACGTGCCGGGTCGGGGCTGCCGTGGGTGCGAGCCCCTATGTCTGAGACGCTGTCGGGGAGCCTTTATTTATTTTTTGGGAGGAAGCTGACAGCCGTGTCCTACTCTGATCTCTGTTTTCACTGCCCACGCTGAGAAGCTGAAACTTAGATTTTATCACACAGGCTGTGATGAGCCTTGAAAATACTGAGACATTAATAACGATTTGAGAATGACAGACACAGACAGCACTCATCTGCAAGCCGCGACAAATGCAGACTTGAGGAAAATCTGGAAGGCTCGGAGCTTCATTTTTTAAGTTAGATTTCTCAAGGCATGCTCATTACACTCATCTTGGGGCTCAAGTATAAGATAGCTGGGTTTAAAGCCCCCTGTATTTGCTAGCATTTGAATATTAGGTGTTGAGCAATGAATAAAACCAAGATTCACCAGCACAGTCACTTTCTAAATGAGGCAGGGGCAGTGCAGGCCTTGGGCACGGCAGGGAACGGTGTAAATTAAAGCCGTCGCCTGCTTCTGGTAGCCACAGTGTGTCTTGTCTAATACTTTATTTTCCTCCCTCCTGATGTCAGACCCTGCTGAAATAAAGATTATTAAATATAATACCAAGTTTTTTCCCCGTGATTATCGGGGGCTTATGATGATTTTAAAGTTGAACCCTGGAGGAGTTATGGTGGCCGATAAAACAAATGAAGGAAAGAAGTAAACGGCAGGTAGCATCTTTTTTATTAGCAATGTCCCCCCAGCAGCTGGGAGTGGGAGACATTTGGCAGGAATGGGCTATTGTCCAACTAAGAACTGGGAAAAGGAGAAAGGGGGAAAGCGGGAAGAAGTGAGGGGAGCAGAGTCTCAGAGGGACAGAGCCCGCTAATCAGGCTCAGGGAAAAGCTTCAAGGGCATGCACGCAAAATTGGGGTGGCGGGGATTGCATATGTCCACAAAGCATTAATGGAAATGAAAACAAAGGAGAAAATTCACTGTGCTTTGATACCCCATAGGTCAAGCTGTTTTCTTTTCTGCACATCCCCTGTCCTGATGTAATCATAACTTCCATAGTTTGGACCCTACCGTGGAGACAGCTTAGTTTGTGGAGACAGCTTAGTTTGAGCCCTACTGTGGATGCACCTTTCTCATTAAACACTCCAGTCTAGGAATTTTTCCATATTGTCACTTAGTCTTTAAAATATGCCATGAGGCTTGTGCTTAAATTATTTATTGAATACATTTCAGCCAGCTGGCTAAATTCTACTCAGAGTTCCTTTGTTTACAAACATCATGGTGAAGTGTATCCTGTGCCTATGATTAGTAGACATGTGAAAAATAGAATGGTTATTGTGGAGGGCACTTCTCTGTTGTTTTCTCCTCCAGAATGTTTTTTTGGTACTTTTTTTAGTTGACATATAATAACTATACATATTTATGGGGTACATAGTAATGTTTTGATATGTATCATGTATAGTGATCAGATCAGGGTAATTAGCATACCCATTTTTGGCTCAAACTTTTATTGTTTCTTTGTGTTGGGAACATCCAATATCTTCCTTCTAGCTATTTGAAACTAATATGTTGTGGTTAACTATCCTACAGTGGTGTAGAACACTAGAACCTGCTCCTCCTGTCTAGCCGTAATTTTGCGTCCTTAACAAATCTTCAGATTTTGGGTCAGCTTTTCAGTGGGTTGATTTTACTGGGCAGTGTTCAGACTCTGGCCTCAACTCGTCTTGCTTCTCATGGCTGGTCAGTCTCAACCCTTGCACGTCACTCTGGTGATGTGATGTTGTTGCTACCCACATTCCTCAGTGGGAGATGAGTTTCTAATCCAGTTTCCAGGACCCATGTGGCTACCGAAGCACCGTTCCTGTCACTGGTCCAAGCTTTTGGCATCTCCCTCTCGGTGCCGCCCGTTGTGGCCGTGGGTGGTTCTTACTCCGTGTAAGATCCATCTGGCCCCTCCTTTCTGTTCTCTTTGGCCACCACCCTGGCTCTGGCCCTTATTTTCTTATGCCTCGGCTTCTGCTTTCCTGTTGATAGTTTCCTTTCTTCTGATGCCTCTAAACTCAAATTCAACTAGCCAGACCCTTGGCTACCCTTCCTAATACACTAATTCTCATCCCCTCATACCTCTCAAAGCCCTCAGATGACTCCCCTCACCTGCAGGCTGAAGGCCGAGTAGCTCACCTGGGCAGCCAGAGCTTCTCGCAGCCTTCGGGTTGATGAGGCTGCTGTGTGGAGCCTCCTCTCCCGTACGGTCGGGCATTTCCTGTCCCCGAAGAGACCCTTCCAATTCTTGGGTCTTAAAAATGGCCATACCTTTTTGACTCCATTTCTGGAAATCCGTCCTAAGGAAATAATCCAGAAAATGAAAAAAGCTGTAACGTACACATACTCTTTCCAACTTGATTTTCAGTAGCATGAAAGTGTAAATAAGATAAATGTCAAGTCATATGGAAAAGGTTCAGTAAATTATTGTGGATCTTCTCGCTGGAATTTTAAGCACACATTCGAAATGATAATTATGATGACAGTTAAACAACGGGAAGAATATTTATGAAATAGATGAAGAGCAATGGAGAGCTCCCATTCATGGAGCCTTCTGGGGGCCAGCTTGTGCTAGGCACTTTGCTCCACTCCACAGATGGGGAAACCAACGGGGAGCTTGGAGGTCACTGAATTCCAAGGCATGTTCTTTCTATGCTATAAAATATGAAACTGTATCTACATTTTGGTATGATTCCTGTTTGGGGTGACAATATCAAGGATCATTCTTTTAAAATTGTCTCTGTGAATATTATTTAAGCTCTTTAACAATTTTACTGAATGCATACTCCGCATGGGAGCTAGGTGCCAGGTGCCTGCAAGGAAGCCCTGGACAAGCTTAGGTTCCAAAACCTCTTCCACATGTGCACCTTTGCTCCACCGTTTCTCCTGCCAGGACTACCCCTTCTCTCCCCTTCTGCCAGGCCCACGTCCTCCTGCCTAAATTCTGTCTCACCTGAGAAGTCTTCCTTGACCAACCCAGCCTAAGGAGCACGCGCCCTCCTTTGGCCTCTGTAATGCATGAAACTTTCTGCGAGAAACATCAGTGCATCCAGGCTGCTTGTATTTAACTTATTCATTGTGCCTTTTCTCTCCAACTAAACTATAAGAGCTCCAAAAACCAGACCTATGTCTTTGTGATGTTTCATATCCCCAGGTAGCCCTTGGCACAGTGGGTGGGAGGCCATGATGGGTACTCAGTATATGAGTTGGCAAATTTCTTCTCTCTCCACCGGTGGCCAGCCTAGTGTGGGACTGGTTGGTCACTCAAAGGAGGCTCTGGCATGATGCTGGCACACTCTTGTGCCCCCATGAGCAGATCGGTCTCCTGAGTCAGGGTCTTCCACCTCTTACCACCTCTATTCAAAAGGAAGCATCTTTGCCTTCATTATATGCCAACTTTTAAACATCTTTTTATTTTGAAATATAGATTCATAGGTAGTTGCAAAGAAATGCATAGAGAGGTCCCATGTACCCTTTACCCAGCCTCCCCCAATGTTAGCATCCTGTGTAACCATGGTTAGTACCAATATCAGACACTGGACACAGGTACAATCCACACGGCTGGTTCAGATTTCACCAGTTATACGTGACTCTTTAAAAACAACCCATCCTGAAATTATCTTTTTCTACTTGAGCACATTTTCTTCATATCCCTACCTGACATATTTATTCTCCCTTCAAAATCTATATACACCATTGCTCTAAAGTTAGACAGTCACCCTTGTTCTGTTCCTGGCTCTGTTCCTTGCTTCTGTGTGATGTTGGGCAGATTAGCCAACTTCTCTGAGCTCTAGTTTTGTCATGTGAAGAGGGACAATACTAACCTCATGGGATTTTTGCCTGTAATCCCAGCACTCTGGGAGGCCGAGGCGGGAGGATCCCTTGAGGTCAAGAGTTCGGGACCAGCCTGAGCAAGAGCGAGACCCTGTCTCTACAAAAAATAGAAAAATTAGCCGGCTGTATGCTTGTAGTCCCAGCGACTTGGGAGGCTGAGGCAGGAGGATTGCTTGAGCCCAGAAGCGTGAGGTTGCAGCAGTGAGTGAGCTATGATCATGCCAGTGCACTCTATCCCAGGCAACAGAGTGAGTGAGACCCTGTCTCAAAAAATAAAAATAATAATAACAGGCCCTAAAGCCCTCTTTTTCTCATAGTACAATGGAATCCTTCTCTTTTAAATAATGTTCAAAATCAGTCTCCTCTGATGCTTTCCTATCACATCTCTAGTTTCCTCAGCTACCCTGTTCTGTGTATAACATTTAATTTATAAGATCTTGATTGTATGCTCTGTGTTCCTGTTGAATATATTTTCATTTCTATTTTTACCTATCAATAAGACAGGGTATTTGCAGGCAGAGACCTCAGTTCTTTAAGGTCTTTTATTTTCCAAGTCAGTGTATTGGATAAGAGCCTAGTTTTGGCACCATCTGTAAAACAACAATAATTGTATCAACTTCACAGACTTTTTGTAAAGATTAAAGAAAGAAAGCATAGTGCCTGGCACAGCCAAACTCAAAACATGTTAGCTGCTCTTGGTGGTCACGATGTTGCCCCTTCACGTGTATTTCCCCACGGAGCTTTGTCCTTGGGCCCCTGAGAGGTGATGGTGTGTCTGTCTTGATTTGGATTTCGATTTTTTAATAGCTGTTGGTGCTTCACACTCCAAGCATAATATAAAGATGAAAGACTTTAAGGGCCATTCCTGTTCTGACATTCCATTTTATTCTACCCTGCCTTCTTTCTCCTAAATCAGGAAAGAGATTTTAATAATAATTACCATAGTGATACTGATAGTGATGATGATGATGAAAGCTAACAGTTATTGAGTGTTTATTATATGCCAGGAACAGTTCTAAAAAAACTTTACTTGTGTTAATTTATCTAGTCTGCACCGCAACCCCTTATTCCCATTTTGCAGATGAGTAGACAGAGGCAAAGGAGAGCTTGAGTGCCTGGCCTAGGTTTGTACAGCTTGTCAGAGCTGGAACTAGGGTTTGAAGCCAGGCTTTCTGGCTCCTGAAAATGGCTGGAATAAATTTTTCCTGCTGTTAATGGGCCCAAGAGACAGAATGAAAAAACATTCTGTTTATTTTTATCTGTTATTTGCTTGAAGAACCGTTACCAAAGCCCAGGGAAGCCTACGGTTAGTAAAGAATTGAACCCCTGACATTAAATCAATCGGACACCTTTCTCTCCTTTTAAATCCCATCCTCAATTAAGGTGGAAATCAGATTAACCAAGATTGGCTGGAAAGTAGTGAGTGTCTTAGAAGCTCAGGAGCTCAGAAAGGTCAGGCTGCTGGTTTGTCTGTGAATTCAGACAAGTCTCACCCAAACAGTCTCCCCAGGGAGAATTCAGCTACCATTTGATTCTCCTCCTGGTCAGATCTGTCTGGAAACTCGAACCCTGCCTCCTTCCCAAATTCATTCTCATCAGCACCCCCTCTTGATCTCTTCAATCCTGAATCTTCCTTGGACGACAAGAGACAGGTCCTGACCCCTGCACATCCCCGTTCCGCACACCAGTCCTGAAGCCACATGGCGGGCACTATTTGATTTCCTCATCACCAATAAAAAAAAAAACCAGGCTCTGCCTGTACGATTCCCAGCTTTAATTACCAACGGCAAATTGCTGCGTCACCCAGAATAATGAGAAGTTGGAAACATCAGGGGATGATTAAATAAATCAGGGTCTAGTCAAAAGAGAGAATAATAAGTAGCCATTAAAATGAAGTTTTGAAAAATATTTAATAAGACAGTAAATGCTCACAATATAAGACGAAGAAAATAGGCTTTAATACTATTCTGTAGGATCCCAATTTTCTGCGTATATTTTTAAAATATGCATAAACATGGAAACAAAAACTAGAACATATACACTAAAATTTTAATAGTTATCTCCAAATTATATGATTATAAGTGATGTTTATGTTCATTTTTATTTTTTCGTATTTTACAAATTTATACCCATAAGCATGTATTCCTTTTAAAATCAGAAGCAAGGAAAAAGGGAAAAAGAGAAGAGGGAAACTTTTTGGTTTTCTTAAATGTTTCCTTGTTGAAGAGTATTGATTCTTTGTTTTATGGGTCCACCGGTACTTACCAGCTCTAGCTCTCTCCACCCCTAGGCATCAGGCTCAGGTCTCACTTCTTCCAGGAAGTCTTCCTAGACTCATTGAACTCAGAGATTTCTTCAGTTTTACAGATCCTTGGTCTCATTGTGACACATCATTAACTTTAAACATGTGTAGGTCTTGTGTGCCCAACTACAGAGTATGTTCCTCGATGGCAGAACCTGTATATTTTAAACTTGCTTCTCTTCCCTGCGTCACCCAGCGAGTACCGTGCAAACTGCTGGAGTTCAACTGATGTCAGTGGAACACAAGACCTGGTCCTCGTGGGAGGCACATGAGTTGGACGTACCTTTCTCTCTGAACTTTGTTCCATTTCCTCCAATTCATCTGAAAGGGGTGTCTGTGCCATTAGCCCTGGGTTAAATGTGATTGTAAATTGTTTCAAAAGAATTCCATTTGCTTTTGGTAGGAATGGTCAAGTCCAGCCCTTGTCTTTACAAGGAGATTGTAAAGCTGAGAAAATAAATATGAACTATTTTGAGCAAAAAGGCATTTTTCTAGGGGAATGGGGATAATGGAGTTGATGTTTATAAAAAGGAAACCAAGGGCAGGGAGAGGCGGTGACTTCCCTCGGTCTCACGCTGATCAAAGGCAGGTGAAGTCACACGTCACGCCAGCTTTCCTCAAGTCCTGCTGGGCTCAGGATACTGTATCGAGGTCAGAAGAAAATGAGACCTGAGGAATTTACAGTTTATCTAGCGGGAAGAAAAGATGAGTCACTGAAATAACTTAGCCTGAACCAGCAGTGGCGGGAGATTACGTAAGGTGACACGGTGCGGAGGGTATGCCTGGGTCCATCTGGCACAGGGCAGGTAAAGCCTGTGCTGCCACTGACCTAGCAGGTGTCGGGATCCACCCGGCCCCCGTGTCTGCGGCTCTGACTCTCCTGCCCCTTCGCCATCTCCAGCTTGTGTCCAGTCCCTGTCACCCGAACGTCCTCTCACCCACAGCTGTGGGGGACCCCATTCTGCTCCTCTAAAGACCTCCCAGCCCTTCTCACTCTGGCTTCTGGCACACCCCCTGGCTGCTGGACAAGGACTGTTCCGGGAGGCAGAGCAGGGGCAAAAGGACCACCTACGTGGAGGAAAGACTTAAAAAGACAGAACAACCCTCCATTTATATTGGACATCCCTTGTTAAATACCAAGTTGAAGGGTTGACATTTAATGCAGTGGCGAGCCACCCTCCTGCTTGACCGTGCAGCAAACTAGACCAAGGATTTGCCTTAAAGCTACATCTAGAATGGATTGAAGCAGGGACATGGGCCGAGTGGCCGGGTTTGCAAGGACTAGGTGTCGGTGTTGAGGTTTCCAGGACAGTGGCTGTGGCAAAGGAGAGCACAGGATGGACTTGAGAAATTGTTGGAGACATATTTTTGGGAAGGGGATGGGAGGTTAGGGAGCCTCATGGCAGAGAGGCACGTAAGTGTGACTTTGGACAGGCCACATAATCCATCTGGTCCTGCCTCTTTATCTGTAAAATGAGAATAACAGTACCCACTTTATAGGGTTGTTGCAAATATTATATGAAATATTTGAAAAGTGCTTGGCCTAGTGCTTAGCACAGAGCAGGTGGTAAACCCTGGAATTTTTTTTTTTAGCAGTTAAAGATCTGCACAAGAGAGACTAAGGCAGCAATGAAGAAAGGAAAGGATCCAAAGGGTAACATTGTGCCTCAGCATACCTGGCTGGCAGGTGATGCTGGGCTGGTAACAGGGAATTTAGGGGAACAGGCCTAGATTTTGAAATGTATGATGTGTTTGGTTTTCGAGACTTTATTTGTTTCAAACCATCAATCCCTGGGTAGTAGGGAGCTCTGATCAAGGGGACCAGTCAGTCACAAGAACAGGATCAGGCAAGCAGAGCAAAGGAGAAACAAGGCTGCAGTGCATAGGAGCCACGGGACACACACGCTGCTGGCAGCCCAGGCGTGAGTTCCTGAGTCCTCTGTGGGGAGCTGCCAGCAGTTGCAAGATCTGCTGTCACATGCCGGGAAGGCAAAGAGCTGGGCCAGTGCTTCTCCCTCTGGCTGTACGCCAGAATCACAGTGGAGCATCTTAAACACCTCTGGCCCACCTTTAGGACGCAAGGGTCACTCTGATGAGCAGTCAGGATTGCGACCACAGGCCAAGCCAAAAGTCAGCAAGGGGAGTGGGGAGGTCGGGGCAAGGCAGGCAGGAGGCCAGCATGTGGCACGGGTGGGGCAGAAGGAACCCTGACCCCAGGGAGCCAGGCCCTGAGCTACAGGTGGTGGCAGCCCTAGAAGATGAGTTGGGCACCAGGTTCAGGAACTGGAGCCAACGGTTCTGCAATAGGAACTTTAACCTGAGGCCCCGCTAGAAGCACTGTCTTGCAAGCACCTGGAGATCTTTTGCTAAGTGCCTTGAAATTCATGATTGCTTTTCAGCTCAATCATACTGTCATTCCTTCATTCAGCATATATGTCTGAGCAGTCCCTGCCACCACCACCCGTGGGGTGGACCCTGTTCCAGCCCTGGAATACGGTGTGGACAAGCAAAGATCCCACTCTCGAGGAGCTAACCTTCAAGTGGGGAGACAGGGTGTAGACACAGATGAAATGTGTCAGTTGGTGGAAAGTGCTGTGAAGAGGAATAAATCAGGCCAGAAAATTAAAGGGATTGCTGGTTAGGGAAGCTCTTTCCAGCGAGGTGACAGCTGGGCAGAGACATTAGGGAAATGAGAGCAGGAGTTCGGAGGATGTTGGGAAGAACATTCTGGACGGGGGGATATTCAGTTCGAGGGTCCTGAGCCAGGGTCCTGCAAGGAGGTCCCTGCGGTTGGGGCAGAATGAGCCACAGAGGCAAGGGGGGATAGGTCTAATCATCTAATCATCTTACAGTTTTAAAGGTGGAGGAAGCCACCAAAACCTTGTCATTGGACATTTGGTTAATCCCTACAGATTTGGCTTTTCAGTAACAGAGCAACTGCGTACTAGTGAAATTGGCCATATCACTTTTCCCTCTCTTCCTTAAAATAGGAATAAAAATATTAGATAAGACAGGTCCTAGTGGCAGAAGAGGATCCTTTACAAATCCACCTTCAGCTTGCTGTGGTTGATCTGCCAGACGTGATCCCCAGAGAGTGAGAGTGGACCCTGGTGGAACGAGCTTCTCTCCTAGAAATAAAATGGCTCAGAATTAAATGAGTCTTTTATAGGCATATGGCTGCGAGTCCACCTACTTCTTCTAGGTACTAACAGGAAGAATAAATACCATCAGAAGCAAGATTAAAGGAATATGTAAAAGTGTATTACTTAATCTCTTATTACAAGGGAACTGTTTTTCAGTTTCTTTTTAATGTTTTCTGGTTTTCTTCCTACCTAGGTTTTGTGGCTCCCTTGAATTCACCTTGTTTGGGTTGGAAGCTTTCTAACGGTGCTGTGGGTTTCCAGCATCCCAGCTGGGTGCTCCTGGCCAAAGCCCTCCCTGGCTCTGCCCCATCCGGGAGGAGAACTTTATCTCCTGCTTTCCACTCTGATTGCCCACCCAGGAAGCATGGACAGCCGCGTGTGGTTTCTTGTCCTCTGGCTGAGATTCCAAAAAAATCTCTTTGGCTATATGATAGGTCCCTTTCTAAAGTGGAACAGATAAGATGGTAAAGTAATAGCTTTAGGTCTGTTTTCCTAGTGATTTTTTTCTTGTATTTCTTTCCTCCAGGAGAGATATAGTGAGCTCTATGGCTTTATAGTTACCTACCAAATCCTCTTTTGAGATTCACCCTGTGGTGAATTGCTTCAAACAAACAAACAAAAGACTATTAATTTTTTATATACCTTTTCTCCCCCAACAAGATTATTAATTTTGCCTCCCTACTTTATTTTCCTCAAAACTAGGATTATAAAGAGTTAAAAACAAACAAGCAAACAAATGATACTCCAGAGCCCAATACAGCAGAAAAATTTGCAGACACTTGTATACTGGTTTCCCCACATAAGCACCCTGACACCCAAGTGTCTCTAAGCTTCTACTGTTAGGGATTATTTTCTTTGGCATTAATGCTTTTAAAAAAAAATGCACATGCCCTCTAGAAGACTGTTTATCAGCTGCCAGCATCTCAAGGTTAGATAATGAGATCACTGAGGTAGGGGATTTGGGTTTTAGGGGGATGGTAATAAGAGCATGTTTCTAGATCCAGGTAAGCATCCTGTGGGCTTAGAGGACCTTAGTGGGAGAGAAATGAGGAAGAAAGGTGAAATGCTTCACAGAAAAGCAGCTGGCAGAGGGAAAGGAATAGACGACCATCTCTGGAGGCTCTGCCTTTTGTCCCTCCGTCTCTGTTTTCCCTGGGCAGGCGGGCCCTCTCTCGCGGCAGCAGTGGTCATATCCAGGCCGATGACCTTCAGGGCTTTAGCCCTGGTCTTTCTCCTGAACCCTAGCCCTCCTCGCCAGTTCCCTGCCGGACTATCCCGTCTAGATGTTCCCACGCCCCCACCCCAGCCGCCTCTGTGTTCTCCATGCTGTCAGGGGCGCTGCTGTTCTCTAGATCTGTGGTCCCCAACTCCCAGGCTGTGGACTGGTACCGGTCCCTGGCCTGTTAGGAGCCGGGCCGCACAGCAGGAGGTGAGCGGCAGGTGAGCCAGCTTCGTCTGTATTTGCAGCCGCTCCCGGTCACTGGCATCACTGCAGAAGCTCCGCCTCCTGTCCCATCAGCGGTGGCGTTAGATTCTCATGGGAGCACAGACCCTACTGTAAACTGCACGCGAGGGATCCAGGTCGTGCGCTCCTGATGAGAATCTAATGCGTCATGGTCTGAGGTGGAGCTGAGGCAGTGATGCCGGTGCTGGGGAGCAGCTGCAAATACAGATTATCATTAGCAGAGAGGTTTGCTTCCGATTTTAAAAGGAATACATGTTTATGGGTATAAATTTGTAAAATAGGAAAAAAATAAGAATGAACATAAACATCACTTATAATCGTGTAACTTGGAGATAGCTCTTAAAATTTTAGTGTATTTGTTCTAGTTTTTGTTTCTGTGTTTATGCATATTTTTAAAATATATGCATAAAATTGGGATCCCACAGGATAGCATTAAAATCTATTTTCCTTTTTGTGGGTATTTACTTTCTTTCTAAATATTTTTCAAAACTTCATTTTAATGGCTACTCATTATTCTGTCTTTTGACTAGATCCTGATGTATTTAATCATTCCCTGTTGCTTCCAACTTTTCATTATTCTGAGTGATACTTGTGCACAGAGAACACTGTTACTTGCTCAAAGTCTCACATGCAGGAAGTGACAGTGCCAGGATTTGACCCAAGAGTCCAGGCTGTTGACAACTGTGCCCTACCGGCCCCTGCCCTCAGAGCATCTGAGGAGGTTGGACAAAAAGAAAAGACTAGAAGGAAATGTTGGGGAGTAAGTCAGGAAGCCCCCCTCTATGTCTTCCTCTGCAGGCCCTCTTGCCTCTCCCCCACTGGTGGGACGTGCCCTGGGGCCCTGCGTGTGACTGGTTCCCACTAGAGCCTGCCTGGCGGCTCCCGGAGGCCTTTGTGCTGGGGGAGGCGCCTTCCCTGAGGGGGCCGTGGAGTAGAGTCTGCACAAGGGGCGGCTTGAAGAGCATCCCTTCTAGAAGACAAGAGAGCAGGAGGCCCTCAGGCTATCTGGTGTCCATTTGGGGAAAGTCTAAGTCAGCAACCTCAGACCAGGCCCTACCCAGGCCTGCAGCCCTCGGAACCCTCCCCAGCCACACTGGTGTTAACAGCCCGGCAGCCGCCGCGTGCCCCAGTGTGGAGGTTTCTGCTGTGAGAACCCGAGATGGTGTTTCACTCACCTTGATAAGTGTGGGTTCTAGCAACTGTGAGCCTGGCCTCTCTCCATGCAGGCCTCAACTTATAGGCCCTTCGGGAAGTTTGAGGAAGGAACTGACTCTAGAATTTTTGTAGTTCTAACTTCTCCATGTTTCAGTTTCCTCAATCCCTTAAAATACAAAGGGCCAACGTTCCTGTTGTAGGGACAGTGACAAAGGAGGCTGCTGGGAGAGTGTAGAGTGTGTCCTGCCTGGGCGCCTTGGGAGGAAGCGTCCTGACAGCCGCTCCAGGCAGAGGACGGGGCAGCCCCGGGTTTAAACCCTGGGCTTTAAGGCCCAAGGGGAGAATGTCCCTTGGGAGCTGTCCCATCTCGAGAAATAACCCTGGGAGCCAACCTGCTAGAGCCCAACACCTCCTCCCTGGCAGGGGCAGGGCAGGGCAGGGATACAGAGATGCCAGGAGTGACATTGGGTAGCCAGACTGAACCCAGAGAGCCTGGGCTTGCAGCCTGTCCCTCTCTGGTCGCAGGCGGTGGAGGCCGAGGGGCACACAGCTAGCCCTGTGGTGGGAGATCACAACTCAGTTATCTGACATCCAGCCTCTGACAGTACCCACTGTCCTCCTGGTGCCCTTTGGCTTCTCAAGGACACACCCGTTCCCCAGTACCAACGTCACCCCTAGAGCCAAAGCCGTTGCTTTTTCCTCTTCGTGGTGGTGCCCGCCCCACGCCCCTCCCAATCCAGACTCCCAAAGAGCTGCTTTTCTCAGCCCTGTGTAAGCCTCTTTGTGTGATTAAAGTAATTCCCACTGAAGGAATTCATTCTTTTCTGAATGACCCTTAGGCTTAATGGTCCCAAGGCGCATTTGCATTTCAAGCAGAGAGCTGGCTCTTACAAACAGAATTCATCTCTAATTGGTGGAGTGGAGGGGCATTTATTTTTTTTTGCAGGGGGGTGGGAGGACTTTCCCAGGCCCTTGCCTCTTCTTCAGGCCCCTCCCTGACAGCCTCCTCTCCCCACGCCCCTGCAGTGAGGAGGGAGCCGGGATGCTGACAGCAGAGCAATGATTCTCGTTCCTTCACTAACGGAGGCTCTTTATGGTGGGACCTGGAGTCGTCCACTTTTATTAATTTTGCCAGAGTTTGTGTTATCATTGATTTCCTAACCCCATTGCCTCACAGCACCAAAAGACAAAGGAGGAAGTCAACTCAGTCTTCTCAATGGAGTAGATTTAGCTTTATAAAAATGTACCGCGTGGTCCTTAGCTTTTCTATTTTGCCACAGATTGGTGAAAACCTCACCGGGGGGCTGGCATTGGAGAACGACAAACTGGCTGGCCCGTAGGGCCCTGCCCAACTCTAAAGTGCTGCTGTTTTCATACACCGGGTCATGCTGCATTAAAGATGCATTTTCAAGTGTTAATAATTAATGGTAATGTTAATTTATCATAGTTTCACATAACATCCTATAATGGAAGTGGCCCCAGGAGACAGGCTGGTAGGAGACTGAGGAGCAGAGGAAGTTGGGGGCGAATGAGGGGGTGGGTAGGGAGAGCAGCTGCCCCTTAAAGCTGTGTCCATCCTATAGTCCTGTCCCCGAAGTGTGCATGTGCGTAGCAGTGGAGTGTGCGGTGGCTCCTGACCGTCTGTACGCTCCCACCTGAGGAGCCTCAAAATGCTCCTGTGGCCTGGCTTCACCCTTGCATATGTGACCATGGCTGACCCCCGAGCAAAAGACATGAAGCAAAAATGGCAGATGTCTTGGCACGTGGGGTAGGGAAGCAATGAGAGATGCCAGCCCCAGGGGAAGTGAGGGCCTGGCACTTCAAGGGGGCACCTTTCTGTTTCCAACCTGGGTTCGTTGTCACAAGCTGCGCCAGCCCCAGCCCTTGCTCCCAGGTCTCCTCGGCCTGACCTGGAGGCTTTACTCACGGGATTTTCTCATTCCCGTTCCAGGTGTGTGCGGCTGCTGCGGCGCCCTACGCCCCAGGTACAAAAGGCTGGTTGACAACATCTTCCCTGAGGATCCTGAGGTGGGTCACGGCTCCGGCAGGCATTCGGCTCTCCCCATGGTGGTGGGGAAGGCCGGCTGCTCAGCACCCCCAGCCACTGGGCCTTTCCAGACAAACCAAGACCTCAGCCACAGCCCTGGGCAGGGACATGAGGGATGAGGAGGACACGTGGATCTCTCTGAAGTCAGGATCTCCAGGAGGCAGTTGGAAGTTCATGTGGGCCTGCTTTTGGCCATTACTGTCCAACAGAAACATCTTTCTCACATGCCTCTCTGGGTGATGCTGCTTGAGCTGCTAGCTCTCTGGGTGGTGACATTTCCCTGCTGTTTAGTGTGAGCACTCTCCTGTCTTGGGTTTGCTCAGGAGCCCGTGTCTCTCTGGTTCCTGCCAGTGTCTGGGGAGCAGGGACCGTGGAAGGCCTGGCTCCCTGGCTTCCAAGCTGCCACTCCACCGTCAGGCTGCTTTACGGGTTGTGAGCTGAGAAACATCAGGACCTGATGTAACTTGACTTGCTCTCTGGGAATCAACGGCCTCTTCTTGATGGGCAGGGAGAGGATCTGGTTTCCAGCATCCTCTGGAGAATTCCCTAATTGCTGCAGAGCTGCGTTCTTCCTGCGCATGTCTTGGTGCCGGATATACAGCACGTTTTAATTGAGTCACTTTTAATGAAGCCCTGTCATTCATTCATACAGCCTCACACACGTACACTCGTATATATGTATACACACACCTGCACGTGTGCATGTATACATTCATGTGTGCAAACATATCCACACACATGCACATGTATACATGCCTTTATATCATTTACTGTTCTTATTTATAGCTAGCACACTTTGGGCTAGGTTATGAGTTCCTGGAGGGCAGGAACTATGCTTTAATCACCTGTGTGTCCCCGAAACCCACATGTTGTCTGGCACGTGCATAATGGGCACTCTGTGAGTGCTGATTAAATTGAATTATTATTTCCCTCTAGACTTGAGCTCGCCTAGCCCTGGTATGGCCACGGTGAGTGTGAACTGTCTTCTCTTGTAGGATGGCCTGGTGAAGACCAACATGGAGAAGCTGACCTTCTATGCCCTCTCAGCTCCGGAAAAACTAGATCGTATTGGCGCCTACCTCTCCGAGAGGCTCATCCGTGATGTGGGTCGTCATCGATACGGGTAAGTAGTCTGCGAAGGAGGGAGAGAGATTTTCAGGAACTATATCATGTTGTTAGGCTAAATATAGGGTCCTTTTAAGAAAAGGACAGCAGATTTGGTTATGGAACAGACCGAGAAGCTGGTGACTGGGAGGGAGGAGTGTGTCCCGGGTGTTCTTCCAGAGGCAGGGTCAAATCTGATGCCACCACCGAGGTTTGGGAAGAAGGGAGTGCTGGCTTACTAGGAGCACCTCTTTTAGCACCATCCGCCCCTCGCGTTTCTGTACGGAAGCTGTCGCCCACAGGGGCTGGGGCCTTAAAAAATTAGTGTCTCCCAGAATGTGCTGCTGTCCCCCTCAAACCTGCCCTGCCTCGATCCCCGTACTGCCCTAAAAAGTGCGGAGGAACCATCTACGTTCTAGCGAGAAGGCAAGGTTGGGGCAATTTGTCCATTAAAAATACACTGAAGTGAAATATTTATCAATCTCCTGAGAGGGAAGGACTTTCTATGTTTAGAAGAGAGAAGAAATCTTAAAGAAAATGACTGATCAATAGATTTAAGTGTTTAAAAATTTAAGTATTTTGACGTCAAGAAAGAAACACTCAAAATTTTAAAAGACAAACAATGAAAAATACTTTCAAAAAATAAGACAAAGGATTCAAACTTAGATATTCGTAGCTCATAGCAAATAGTAAGGATTAGTGGGAAATTGAGACCCTGAAAGATTTGAGGCAAGGGCCATAGGTAAGCAACTTACAGAAGAGGAGATAGAACTTGCTGCAAACACAGTATGATAGTCAACAGACTTGTAATTGAACATGTGTATTGAAATACTGAGATCAAATTAATAAAAAAGTAAGTATAATTTCTGGTATTAACCAAGAGATGATAAAATGGGAGACATTTTCATACTTTTCTAGAAAAAGTGCAAATGGGTTAAAACTTTCTAGAAAGTAATTTTGAAATATGTGTCAAGAGCTTCAAAAACACTTATGCCCTTTGACTCAGTAATTCTATTTCTTTTTGTCTATCCCAAGGAATCATTCTTAAATAAAATCTACCTTTACACACAAAGATGTTCATTATGGTGTTTTATATAATCATGAAAAAATGGAAAACAACTTGCATGTCCACCTAGTGGAGAATAGTTCAGTAAATTATGGTGTATATCATAATAAAATGTTATCTAGTCAATAAAAATGGTGTTTCTAAAGATGCTTTCCATTTAATATGGAAAATACCTTAAGTAAATGAAAAATAAAATGCAAGTTATGTACACAGTATTTACGGTCAAGTTAAAACAAAAAATCTCAATGACTAGAAAATATAATAACTACAAATATACCCATATATTAAGAGTATTCATTTTATGAGCAGTGTGACTGAGGTTTTTTGTTTTGTTTTCTTCTACTTTTTTTGTGTGTTTCCTAAATATTCTCTCTCAAGCACATGTTACTTCCACAGTAAAAAAAGAGAACAAGTGAGCCGGAGGGCACGTTGAGTTTGTGCCCTGCCATCGCGCCATGACTGGGAGGGACTGAACGTCAGGAGACTGCTAAGATGGGCCCGAGGGCTGCGTAGATTCAGGGCAACTGTTCCTAAATCCAGGTGGTTCTATTCCCCACAGAGTCTTTTGAATCCTTCCTCTGTGTTCCTCTGCTCCTGCCTTCCTCCCGTTCACACTTCACACTCTTAATTCTTTTAGTCCCGATTATGGCAGTAGCCTTGGAAACTGTCTTCCTGATCCCATCTCGCCCGTGCTGGTCTTTCCAGGTTAATACTGCCAGACGTGCTCTTCACACACAGACCCCAGCTATTCCTTCCTGGCTCCTTTAGAATAAAATCCAAGCTCCTCAGCTTGACTTTTAGGGTCTTCCACAACCTGCCCCTAACCCAGCTGAGCCACCACTCCCGCCACATCTGCTGTGGACCCGCTCCAGATGGACTGGGTGACCCAGCCCACCCCACCCCCGGCTCTCTGGGCTTCCTGCCCTTGGGCCTTTGTGATAGTCTCTCACCTTGACCACCCTTGATGGACCCATCCCCCACTGCCCGTCAGCCCCTCTGCCCTCCAAGACCCTTTCCTTCTGGTGGGGAAGACAGAGTGAGCCTTGAACTAGAGTGAGTATGTTTGCATGGTGCAGACAGGGTGGAGAGGTCTAGAACGTGCAGGCCCCACCAGCTAATCTCAAATCAAGCTGCCCCTGGTATAAAAGCAGGACCCAAACCAGTATGTTCCTATGATCATTTTATATAATAAAATTAGGTTACATGCTCGATAAGAAAAGCATGAATATACTGCACATGCAGATTATGTAAAAGGCCTCGACATATTGTAAAGTATATGCAAGCAAGTAAAAATGATTTTTTCCTAGGTTGAACCTAAAACTAATCTGCTAGCTCTAACATTAAACATGTAATACTAATTTTGCTTGCCCTCTCTGCGGTGATCATTCTCTCCTGTAGCCAGCAGAGCCACTTAGAATCATTTTGCTGCCCTTAGAATTGCAATTCAAAATTAGTATCATTCTGTTAAAAATAGCCATTGCAGCATCTAAGTATTTAAAACCTAAGTATCTAAAACCACTGAGGACTTTATTCATAAACATTTGGAGAGGAAAAATCTGTTAGATTTGATCTCTTGTTCTCTCTCCTTGCCCTCCCTGCCTTTCCCTACCCAGTGCCACATACATCATCATTATCTTCTCGTCATGGATGGCAGCTTTGGCAGAGGAAAATATTCGCACACAGACAGTAGGAGGGACTGTGTCTCCCTGCTGTGATGCAGGGCTCTGCATTTGTGTTTTGACCATGTGAACGTGAACTTTGGATGTTGGACCCCGTGAAAGAACCACCCTCCTCCACCCCACTGCCTCCCTGCATTGTCACCTCATTGCTGTTATGTGTGGACTCTGGTTCTCGGGTGCTTAGTGTGGGGTAGGGGGTGGCCAAATATGGGCAGAGAGGATAAGATGTGAATTTCAGGCTATTGTTCCTTGGCATGGAATCTGATGGGCAGTGTATGCAGAGCAGCAACAAGCGAGCAGTCCTTATATTTTTCTCCTTCCTCTTTGTACGTTTCCTTTCCAGTTCAGCCCAAGCGCTAGCACACCCCTAGAAACGGAGACAGTGAGACTTGGGTAAGTCTACAATGACCGCTGAGTGTTGACAGGTGCAGAATGCTGTATTAGGCGCTGTCAGGGTCCCCAGTGCCTGGAGCTCTCACCCAGCCCAGGGCCAAGCCCTAGAGGATGGAGACGCCCATGCCAAAGAGAATTGGCTACTCTGACCTGAGGACCCTGGCCCCAGAGCTGACGCAGTGGGGCTCACAAGAGATGTAGGTTCCCCAGAAGGACCCTGAACCCGATTGGAGGACAGGCTGACTTTCAGGTAGAGATACTGCAAGACTCCTACTAGATGAGGAGGGTCATCCTTCCCTTGCTCAGCTGAGGTCAGCCCCCTCGTCCTGCTCCTGGGCTCCTGAACAGGTTCTTTCTAGGAGTGTGCTGACCAAATATGTCCAAACTACCTAGAATGAGAGGTTCTTTGTCAAGGCCACTGCTCTCTGAGTGACTCCTGCGCATTGACTAGCTCTACTAAAGCTACCTCCCTCTCCCTACTGATCCTGATCCCTGACCCTGGAGCTGCCTGTCCCTTCCAACTAAGTCTGGTTCCCATACGTCACATCCCGCTGCTCCTTTCATGGAAGCTCAGCGCGTCCCCTGGTTTCCAGGGCCACTCCTGACTGAGCACAAGGGGTTCAAGCAGATCCAGCCGCCTATCCTGGGACTCAGAACAAGGTACTTCTTGCCTCCCTCCTAAGCACCAGGACTGCTGTGTCTTTTCCTTAGTTGTTGTAACTCCCCTCTGCCTCAGTCCCTGACCCCAAGTTCCTCTTGCTGTAGCTGCCAAGTGTCCTCTCCTGGCCTCTGTTGCTGCCCATGAACCCCAGTCCCTCCCAGATCCCTTGGGTTCTTCCCTCCTCTCACCTGCTGGGAAGCCCCACTGTCACCTCTGGGACCCTTGTCATCAGCTGTTGCTGTGGTCTGTAACCTGCTCTTGCCCTCACCAGTGGGCCGTGCTCCTTCCTACCTGATCCTGCTCCAAGTACCCAGTTAGGCCAGCTCAGATTCCCAGACCCTTCCAGGACACCAGCCCCAGATCAGATCTCTGCTGACAGGAACCTTCTGACCCTAACCCTGTCTGGTAGACATCACCCTGGGAATCCCTTGCTCTATTCCTTTTGAGAGCATAGGCCTAATAGACAAAATAGCACAAACACAGAGAACATTGAACTAGGGGCTCCTAAGGTCCCATTGACTTCTAATTTTCTAAGATTTTTTGAGAAGTTCAAGTTCATAATTACAAACATTCCATCTTTGGTATTGGGATCAGAGATGAGGAACAAAGGATAATAGTGTATTCAAAGAACTAGGCCTTACACGTCTTTACTTTTCAGTTTCACTCCTACCATAATGTACACCTTCCACCAAAATGGAAGCTTTCCACTTTCTATACCTGGTAAGTAACCAATTTTTTTGTTTTCCCTTAGCAAAGGATGGTTTTTCCATATCAGGAATTTCTGGAATTTTTTTTTGCAGGAAAAGCAGTAATCTCAGCTGTGGGGTTTGGGAGGCCTTCTAATTTCTTCTCTTGCCTAGCCTCACCCCACTCTTTCCGTGATGTTGCTTAAACTCTGTAATAATGGTGAAATGCCGCAGACCCCTGCCTGCAGACAGATACCAGCATGATTCATAAGGGAAGAGAATCCCATGCGGCCTGCTCACATTTCCTACCCACCATGTCTGGCTGCCTGAACATGTCCCTGTCTCTCTGCAGGGCAAGTTTGTCCCCTTTGGAAGGACTCCAGCCCAGTCTGCTTCCCCAGCCCTATAGGATTCAGTCTCTGCCCCCTCGAGGCCCGCACAGTGGACCTGAAACATGCCAGGACTGGGTCTGCGAGGCACGGCAGGACTCCTGGACTGTGCCAGACTCTGAAGAGCAAGGCTGCGGAGCCAGGAGCGGCCGCCCCCACCCCAGAAGAGGGAGTGATAGGAGGGGCTCCTGCTCACCACTGGAGCTCCAAGACCCAAGGCTGCCTTTATATTTGGAAGCTGCCCTGTAGATAGAGCATGACGCGATCCATTTGTGACTGTGCCCAGAGACAACTATTTAATAATATTTAATCATATTTTCATTTAACTTAATACTATTAAATAATAATTTAATAATAGTTGATGCAACTCATCTAGAAGGAAAAATGCAGAGCATAGAGGCTATTTTTTTATTATGGTTGCTTGGTATAGAAGTTAGCTCAAGGGTACCTAAGAAAAGATATCTGATGTCTTTAGAGGGAAAAAAAGAACATTTAGAAGAGGGCATGACTTCTGCTACTTTGTGTGTGTTTGGATTTGCAAAACTGGCTCAGGTCTGAAGCAGTTTGGCTCGTAACTGAGGCAGATTGACCATGCAGTATCTGAAATTGGGCCGGTGTCTCAAGAAGTATCGGAGCCTCATGTTGTCACCTTGCAATGACTCCAGAGATTATCCTATAGTCGTTCTTCCTGAACTTTCTGTTTACCCAAACTTTTGTTTAAGAAAAAAAGAGAGAGACACAGATTAGTTAATCAAGAATTTCTAATATCTTTCCAACATTCAGTGATGGGTATGATTTAGATCAAGACATAAAGAAGAACAATCTTTTACCTGATCCTTTATTACATTTACAGCATATGAACCTGGCCTTGGAGCTTCAGGCAACTTTAACGTTTTAAAAGCCTGTGGTGACAGCTTTACTATATGATCTTGTAAGAGAGGCCATTTGCTACATGCTTTTGACTTAGCCCTAACCTGATTATTTGGCACCCTAGCTAGGCTTTGGAGTTCTCTGCTTACTTTGTCTCCCCTGTCATTTCTTCGTATCAGGAAGTACTTTTCTGTTCCACATAATTTGACTTTACAAGTGGAAGGATCACCCTCCTGTAATGGGCATGTAAGTCCGGGAAGTCTTGCAATAATCTCACCTCTAGCACGATAGGAAACATTTCCAGCTCCTCCTTCTCTTTCCTGTGAGATCAGTCACTTGATTTGCTTTGAATTTCTCAGGATTCACCTTTATTTGCACCACAAGTTTCTAAAGCACCCTGACCCTGAATACCAGGTGCCTGAGCTATTCACGGTACAAAGAGACTCAGAAAGACAGTGGCTCCGGCAACGTGGAAGTGAAGTGTTTTTCCTCTCTCTCGCATCAGAGTCGGATGCAGGCTGGCGGGCTCTGCGCCATGAGGTCATTCAGGAAATTCAGCACGCGGCTTTCCTCTCTGGATCTCCGGCTGTTGCCACTTCCCAGCTGGCAGGAAGAGGGAAAGAGAGGATAGGGAGGGCAGTTCTGTCTTACAAGCAAGAGATGCTGACGTTGTTCACGCCACTTCCCCTCCTTTTCATAAGTCGTGCAGCCTCACCTGGCAGCAAGAGAGACTGGGAAATGCAGTCTCTCGCGAGCAGCACAGACACAGGTACAGTTCTAAGTGACTAAGGAAAGGCGGGGAGCAGATTGTAGGGGAGACATCTAGCATTCTGCCCCAGAAAGCTGCCTCCTTAAAGAAAACTATAAAGATTTTAACCAAAATAATTCCTGACACATTTGCTGCAGTTTCCTCATTAGAAACAAAACAAAACAGGCCGGGCGCGGTGGCTCACGCCTGTAATCCTAGCACTC
>VBSM01002608.1:156317132-156334704 GCA_008086735.1 Cheirogaleus medius | reverse complement strand
AAAAAAAAAAAAAAAGAAACAAAACAAAACAAATCCCACCTCTTTTCTCTGACTGTCTACCTTGTTTTCTTTAGAATGCAAAATGCTTCATGATGTAAACCTTACTGGTTATGTTACTATCATGGAGCAAGTGTTGAGTTTGAGCTTAGAGGTACATTTCTAATTCCTGTTAGGAATTTGATTCTTGGCATTTTTCTTGGGACTTAAGGGAAACACTGAGGAAGACAACACCCAGGATAATTAGGGATTGTCCTGTGAAGACTAGTTTGGGAGGGATTGGGTATATTTTGCATGGAGAAAAGAGCGAATCATGAATGAGATTGCTACTTTCAAGTGCTTACAGGGCTGGCAGGTAGGAGATGTGGGGCCCTCTTTTTGCTGCTTCTAAAAGTAGATTTGTGAATACAGGATAGAAGTTATTATGTTTTAGATTGAAACATAAAAAGTTTTTAGTTAGTTGTCAAAAATCTAATGAACTGACTTAACTAGTAAACTATTCACTATTAGATGTTGTGTATTTCTAGTTACTGAAGGTATTCACTCAGGTTTTAGACTTTAAAGGAATTATTTAAGTAGTTTAGGGACTTAGAGTTCACACAGAGCACCTTCTTATAAGGAGAAAATCAAGTTTATTCTGTGTCTGTCTTGTTCGCTAGGTAGGGTATTCATCTAAGCACGGCAATACCGTCGGCCATATCGTTTGCATAGTACTTCATCACAGAACTTCTGAGGTTTTCAAATAGAGAATTTGAAAATTTTCTATTCCTTAATCTTTGCAGTTAGCTGGTCCTCAGGCCCATCTCAGATTCTTCATAAAGTTCTTGACTTCCTCCCCACTGGAACTAATTTTCTCCATCTTTGGAAACCTCATGGGACATCATGCATGAATTTCCTGTAGCTTTTATTTTCCTTTTAAAGGAAATACCTGTGTATTTATCTCGTCCACCAAGCTCTTGGCTCCTTAAGTTGAAGCACAGCCTTTCATCCTTGCACCCCCTGCGCTGACTAGGACGGAGCCTTTCCCCAGCAGATGCCCAACAGACGCATCTTGACCTGGGCACTGAGTCATTCTCTGATCTCACAGGGTCTAGATTCAGAATTTGCTTTTCTGGGCATCAATCCTTCTTGCTTGTATTTACTCATGAAATGGTGTAACTCATCGGTCCTCCTGTTCTTAATCTGTAAAATGAGGGGCTGGATGAGTTGGCCTCTAGGCTCCCTTCCAGCTCTGATTCGTTCTGCTTCTGAGTTCTGGGCACTCGTTGGAACGGCTGCCCCGACATTGGCAGCCGAGGGAGGAGCCTATTCCCTGGCTACTGCCCAGGAGGGCACCACACCGCCCAGCTTGCCCCCGTCAGGCTGTGGGGGTGCAAGGGGCACGCGACCCAGTGAAGGCCATGCTGCTGCTTCCCTAGGTATGTGTGCATCGCCATGGAGGCCCTGGACCAGCTGCTCATGGCCTGCCACTGCCAGAGCATCAACCTCTTCGTGGAGAGTTTCCTCAAGATGGTGGCCAAGCTGCTGGAGTCGGAGAAGCCCAACCTGCAGATCCTCGGCACCAACTCGGTAAGGAGCGGCCCAGGGGCTCTGGGTCTCCCCGCCGGGATCCTGGGGGTTGGGGCACGACAGACCTCCGGGTCAGTGTTTGTTCTGTTCCGTTCCTATGTGGTTCCTGACCGCAAGTACAAGACGCTTATGGGGTTTAGTGTCCCTCTTTGTGTGAACAAAGGAGCATTTCATTTTTTTGATTTAAATAAATAACCTAATGTGGATATTTACTATTTAAAAATTTTGATTATATATTCAAGAGTAATTTGATTTAAAATTTCTCCTTGAGATCTCACATTGATTTATTTATTTACCTAACAAACATGTCTTTTATGCAACATCATGCTACTAATTGGGAATTGTCATATAAAGATGAGTCTGACAAATCATGGTTGAGAAACATATATCCTAATTGAATATGTAAATACATAACTAAATCAATGAAATACATGATGATAAGCAAAAAAATAAATAACATATACATCATATATTATGATTGACTTATATAAATATATAATAAAATAAAATTTGCCATTTTAGAGCATATGATTTAAAAACCTAGTGGTTTTAGTATGTTCACAAGGTCGTACAACCTGCAACGCTATCTAATATTTAGATAGATCGTCTTCAGACTTATGATCTTCAGACTTGTCTGATGATCTTCAAACTTTTTTTACCAATCAATTTTTCCCTTAAATAATTTTAAGTGGGGATTCAATAGATTAAAAAAAAAAATAGATTAAAACAGAGGCATTCCTTTGAGACCAGAGGGTGCCCGGGGCCTTCACAACTCAGTGCTCTATGGGGCTACTTTGAAAGCTGGTCCGGGTTATGCTGCTTTCAAAGGCAGAGTAAACTGATGTCCATAGGACAAAGGTCCCAGATCAGTGGAAAGACCGTGGGGAAGCAGGAAACAGGGCTTCTGGCATAGTGCTGCCTTTCCCTCGCTGTGTAACCCTGAGCAGGTTACCTTTTATGGGCCTCAACGTTTTCATCCATGCCATGAGCAGATTGAACTTGGTCTCTGTAAGGCCTCCAAGCGTCTGATGCTGGTCCAGCACAAATGCCTACAATCACGAGAGGTTATGATTTTGTGCAGAAGAGCTATGTCAAAAACTTCCAGCTTCATGTGTGTATCTATACGTACTCGAATGTCCTGTTTGCTTTCTTTAATTTCTTGCCATCTCTCCCATTCCCTCCCCTTCAAGGCAAGCTTTAAGCTCCAGGTCTTTAAGCAGCTTAGATGCAGATATTAATATTTTATAGGTCTTAGGTGAAGGCTTTATCTATCTGCAGATACCACAAAGGAAAAGTTCAAGGTTTGCCGCTTGGCATCTACAACATGAATTTGTATGGCACAGATCGATCACAACTCCTTTCCTGTTCTACATAAGTTGGTTTAATCAGAAGAGCATCTTCCAACTTCCCTTCCATGGACCCAGAGGAACAACCTATTCCCTTCTTCCTCTCCCTGGGAGCCAGCTGCCTTTGACAAATTACACACCGGGGAGCTGGGAGGGGAAGCCCGCTGTCATGTTGCCCTGGCAACAGCGTCAGATACTGTTTTAGTTGTCCCGTTTAAGATAACTACAGTCTAGAAGAGAACATCTGAATGGAAAATAAACCAGTCATCGTGCGTCTGTGGGGGCCACAGAAGCAGGTGGCTGCCAGCTTTAGCTTTCCCCACAGCAAATCCTAGCCCAGAGTAGGTGTTTTGTTAGCTACAGCCTTGAACATTCAGTGTCCTGCACATTCCCCGTCGAGGTGACTCATTACATCAGCCACAGAGCAAGTTGGCTGACTACGGCTGTGCCACAGACAGCAAAGACTAGATAAGGACAGGCTGCCGTAAGTGAGTTAAGTCAAACCCTTGCGGTAGATTCGGAGCCCAGCCCAGGAGGCAGCCTTTCCTGTGTGCTAGCATCGCCCTCATCCGGAGCGTCCCAGCTCCCCAAGCCCCAGACCTTCCCGAGCCTTCCCGAGAAGCATGTTCTTTTGCTCTTGGTCAATTCAGACCTGCCAGCGTGCTAGAGCTTGACATCATCTTAGATTCTAGCCTAGGAGTTCCAAGCTGGTCTTCACCGGGATTCGGGGCTTTGTGGGGGCAAAGGGGGCCTGGGGAAGAGGAACAGAAGGCACTGGGCCTTTTACTCCTGCCTCATCCTGCAGCCAGCTCCTTGGTACTATCTGTGTGGAAGTCGGCAGCATTTTATTTGGATAAAAGGTTTTGCTGCTAGGAAATCGAAAGACAGAGAAGGAAGAAGGGAAAGAGAGAAAGAAAGAGAAAACCACTGAGCTCGTCTAACCCCTCGTTTTGCCGGGTTTCTCTGCCTGGAGACAGAGGCCCTGGGAAGCCAGGGAACGTGCCTGTGCTCGCGCAGCCTGAGCGCTGGCTGCAGACGGTGACTCACGCTGGCCTGCACCTCTGTCCGCCCTGGAGTCTGACGGTTGCAAGGTCTGAGGCCCCTCGCTGGGCCCCACCCTCTGTGGGGTCCTCTCCCAGACGTGGCACCCAGCCTCTGTGCAGACGCCTCCTTGCAAGCAGGCTCGGCCACAGCCTCAGGGGTGAAAGGTGAGAAAAAGCCTCACCCCGAGCCAACTCTGCCTCCCTGGAGCTTTCTCCTCAGACCTGGGTTCACTGACTGAATCAGCTCAGAACAAATCTCTTCACTGCAGAGTGTCTCTTCAAAATCCCTACCTGCTTCAAGGTCCCCAAACCTGAAACAAGGATACAGTCTCCTGGAGAGCTTTGGAAACTCACAGATTCCCAGGTCTCAACCAGACCCACTGATCAGCACCTCTGAACAGGGGAACTGGGAGTCTATATGTTTTAGTTTCCTATGTGGTGCTGTCAGCCAGGTTGGGGAACCACTGACCCACTCCAGTGTTTTTGTTTTTTGTTTTTTTAGAGACAGGGTCTCACTCTGTTGCCCAGGCTGGAGTGAGGTGGCACAATCATAGCTCACTACACCCTTGAACTCCTGGGCTCAGATGATCCTCCCAATTCAGCATCCTGAAGCTAGGACTACAGGCATATACCACCACACTCAGCTAATTTTTAAAGTTTTTTAGAGATGCAGTCTTGCTATATTGCCCAAGCTGGTCTCAAACTCCTGGCCTCAAGTGATCCTCATGCCTCAGTTCCCAAAGCACTGGGACTGCAAGCATCAGCCCCATGCCCAGCACCCACTCCGGTCTTAAACCTGTGCAGGACTGCTTCCTTCTTTCCCTCCTTCGTCCCTCCCTGATGGATATTCATCCAGCTTGTGCTTGATCACCCCAAGGATGAAATTGTGCTGAGACTTGCCACAAAATCCAAATTTGCTAACAGCACTCCTGTACATTACATGCAGTAAAGTATAATTTTAAAAAATTTAAGTGATATTTTTTCAAGCCCTTAATGAGAATACCTAAGCATTGGATGATGATGAAGGACTGGAAAATCCAGGAGAAGGTGGAAGGCAGGGCCAGTTAAGCTCACTTACTGCTCAGGATTCGTTTCTGCACACCTGCCTCATTGCATGGTGGGTCCAGGGATGTGTCTTGTGCACAGTGTAAATGACCATGTGTCCTGACATTTTAAGGGCATGCACTAATGATAAACTGAAAATATTCAATTTTTAATTCCAAGATCCTTCACATTAATAATGTAACATATTAACCTAGTGTATATAAATAGTAAAGTAGTATGAAGATTCATGGATTTAAAGTTTATACTTCCACCCTTCCTCATACCATATACAAAAATTAACTCAAAATAGATCAAAGGCCTAAATGTAAGAGCTAAAACTATACAACTCTTAGAAGAAGCTATAGGGTTAAATCTTTATGATCTTGGACTTGGCAGTGGATTCTTATATGATATCAAAGGAAAAGCAACTAAAGAAAAAGCACAGATAAATTAAAAACTTTGTGCATCAAAGGACATGATCACAAAAGTAAAAAGATGGGAGAAAATATTTACAAATCCTGTATCTGATAAGGGTCCAGTAACCAGAATATATAAAAAGTTCTTACAACTCAACAACAAAAAGACAACCCAACTAAAATATGGGCAAAGGACTTGAATAGACAGTTCTCCAACAAAGATATACAAATGGCCAAGAAGCACATGAAAAGGTGGTTAACATCACTAATCATTAAGGAAATATAAATCAAAACTGCAGTGAGGTCCCATTTCACAGCCACTAGGATGGCTGTTATAATAAGAACACATACTCTCACATACAGAAGATGACACGTGCTAGCAAGGATGTGTAGAAACCAGGACTCACGTACATTGCTGGCGGAAATGAAAATGGTGCAGCTTCTATGGAAAACGGTTTGGTGCTTCCTCAAACAGTTAAATACGTAGAATTATATTATGACCTAGCAATTCCTCCTAAGTAATATACCCAAAATAATTGAAAACAGGGACTCAACAAATACTTATACACAAATGTTCATAGCACTATTCACAATAGGCAAAAGGTGGACACAACCCAAAAGATCACATATTCTGTGATTCTGTTTATATGGAATATTCAAAATAGGTAAGTCTATAGGGAGAGAAAGTAGATTAGTATTTGCCAGGGGCCAGGTGAGAGGGGAATGGAGAGTGACTCTTCATGGGTATAGGGTTTCCTTTTGGAGTGATGAAAATGTTTTGGTTGCAAAACAGTGTGAATGTATTAAATGCCACTGAATTGGGTACTTTAAAATGATTAATTTTATGCCGTGTGAATTTTACCTCAAATTGACCCAAAGTCAACGGCATGTAGGCACTTGTGTGTTTACTGTGCCACAACCTTAAATCAAGCACACGCTGAGGCTGGTGCAAAGGTGAGTCTCTTAGCTGGTCTAGGAAGGGCAGCTTCCCTACAGCGTGTTAGAGGGACAAGGGACCCTGGAGACGTCCCTTCTTGTAAGACAGGCTGTGCAGTGCCCTGTCTTAGTCCCCCGGGCTCTTCCTTTCTCTCCAAGGTTCAGCTCTCACCCAGGCTTCCTTCCTTATCAGCCTCCTGGACCCAACGGGACCACACTGCCCACCTACCCTGCCCTCCCTGGTCCCACGCAGCCACCCTCCTTCTCTACCCAAACGCCCCACCTCAGAAAACCACACGACCCATGGGTTGGGGCCTCCACAAATACATGCCTTACAATCTTACCAGGGCTTGCAGGCCAGCTCCTTCGTCCATTCTTTGGCCACCTCTCTCTCGCATCCTCAAGGTGGTTGTTGCAAACTTTCCATTTTCTCTCAAGTCCCTTCCCAAATCTGCTTCAGCCTCAGGCATGGCTTGGCCCGCCTCTCCCACTGAGGACATGGGGGCTGCCAGGGGCTCCCTCCACTTCTGTCTCTGTCTCTCTCTCCCTCTCTCTCTCTCTCCTCTCCACAGGGGGCCCAGCCCCCAGGAACCCCCACATCCATTTCCCCTCCCCCGTCTCCACCCTGTCCTTGCTCTGATTCCCTCTGTCCTTGCTCTGATTCCCTCCCTCAATCTACGTTCAGGTCTCCTTCAGTGTAGAAACAAATAAACAAGAAAAGAAAACCCACAATTACATTCTCCTGCATAAACACAAAGTACCTTTAGCTCACCTGACAAAATCAACAGCCATTCCCTGGTATTATTTTAATATGTAGCCCAAATTCAAGTGTCTTTATTGCTATCCTCTTTCAAATCAGGACCCAATAAAGATTGTGCATCTAGTTTGTTTTCTATGTCTTCACCTCTCTTAGCTGGGTTCCCAGCCTTTCTCTTCCCCTCTTTCTTTGGTGACATTGACTTGTTGAAGAGAGCAAGTCAGTTGCTGTGTAGAATGCCCCACATTCTGGATGTGTCTGATTGTGTCCTGTGGTGTCATTTATCTTACTCTCCTGTCTCTTGAATTTCCTGCAAACTGGAATTGGATCTGAAGGTTTGATTGGATGCAGGTAACTACTTTTGGCCACAATACTTCATGGGGGTGCTGGGACCTGCAGCGCGTGCACCGGCAGGCACAATGTCTGGTGTCCCACTTTTATGGGCGCTAAGTGTGGTCCTGCGTTAGCGGAGTGCCAGCCAGCCCTCTCGCTTGTGAAAGCATGCTTTTGTCTTTACAGTTAGAAATCTGTGGAAACCATGCAAGTAACCCACTCCCCACCCACCTTTCACCTGATGTTTTTATCTTGCGGTGGCATTTTTCCCTGTGACTGCACCCTTCGTACCCCCTCGAGGTCCGTGGGCCTGTTGTCCCAACTCTTCCTACCTGGCTCGCCCTGCTTAGTTTTTGTAGTCGGCTGAATAATGCCCCCCACCCCCAGGATGTCTGTGTCCTAACCCTGGACCCTGTGATGCTACCTTATGTGACAAAAGGTGACTTTGCTGGTGTGATCAAGTTAAAGATCGTGAGCTGGGGAGGTTATCCTGGATAATGCAGGTGGCTCTGATGCAATCCCAGGGTCACTATAATGAGGGACACCGGGGATCAGAGGCAGAAGGTGACGTGATAATAGAAGCAAGGGACAGAGAGAAAGATTAAGGATGCTCTGCTGCTGGCCCTGAAGGTGGAGAAAGGGGACATGAGCCCAAGGATGTAGGTGGCTCCTGGAAGCTGGAAAAGACGAGGAAACAGATGCTCCCCTGGAGCCTCCAGAAGGAATGCAGCCCTGCAGACCCATTTTAGATTTCCGAGCTCCAGAACTGTGAGATAATAAATTTGTGTTGTTTTCAACCACTAAATTGTGGTGATTTGTTACAGCAGCCGCAGGAAACTAAGTCAGTTTCTTTTAATGATTCTCTCCCTCATGCCCCTGAAATGTCTGTGGTTGCCACGGCACTCTGCTCTACCCTCTCCCACGCCATATGCTCCCCCTAGGCAGTTCCATCAACTGTGTGGTTTTAACTGTCACCTGTACACTAGAAATGCTCCCGTCTCCATGGCCAGTGCAGGAGTCAGCGCTGCCGGAGACAGTGGGCCGGAGGCGGCTTCCATGAAGCCCAGCGAGGGCAGAAGAGCAAGGCTGGCGCAACGGCTCAGGCGTGGCGCTCTGCACCAGCTAAGAGCAGGATGGCAGAGCAGAGGCAGCTGATACTGCCTGAGTGCAGGCCTTGGGGGCCAGAAGGCATGGATTCTCAGGGACAGCAAGGACTAGACTTTCCCAGGAATCCTTAAAACCACAGCTAGTTTTGCAAAGAGTTTTGAAGGATGGATGGCGTAAAATGGGTGGATGGGAGCGTATGTCGTAGATCTAGAGAATTACTATGCCTTGGCTGGCAATCAGGAGGTTTGCAGGACATGATCAGGTTACTATGGAACTGTTCCTCTGGCTCTAGTGACAACTGCTCCAGGGAGTGGCTGTAAACAAGAGAAGCAGGAGGAAGGCGCAGGCAGTGTTATAGTCAAAGGCGTGTGGTTTGGAGGATTTGCTTTCCAGCTAGGATGTGGTGTTCACATTTCTCCTTGTGCAGGTAAACACAGCAAGAAGCCCCACCGTCCTTGAGCTGGGGTTCTCTCTGTGCCCGGTATTTTTAACTGTCATTCTGCAGGAGATGGTTTGGCTCCGAGTGCTCGTCTGTAGAAAAGGGAAAGCCTGTCTTCTGCTGGAGAGGCTTGGCTGGTGTAAAGGCCAGCCAGCTCTCTTCCCTCCTCCAGACCAGGGCAGAGCTCTTTGGCAGTGCCAGTCTTTGGAGCTTGTTTTCTCTTTATTGACCCTTAGTAACCTTCAGTTTTCACACAACTGTGGCTCCTGCCTGCCTCTATGGGAGGGTGGGCGATCTGCTCCAGCAAACTTGCCACCCTTTGTTGTGTATAAAGAGCTGACTTTGATCTTGAAAGGGTGGCCCTAGCAGTGCCCCTGGCCTTTGAAATGTCACATGTTCAGAATCTTCGATTTGTTGCTATGGAGACCTTCCTCATGTGGCTATATCTTAAAAAATAAAACAAAAATTCCAACTTTATTTTTTCATGATCTTGTGCATTAAGCAATTAGCATTTTGATAAAAGCCACTTATAATGTATGAATTATTAGCAATGGTAGGGGTGAGGCAGACAGGAGGTTCCTGCTGTGTCGCGCATTTAAAAAATAGTGACCTGAGTGTGATGGCTTGCACCTATAATCCCAGCTACTAGAAACGCTGAGGCAGGAGGATTGCTTTTGTGCAAGAGTTCACTGGGTAAATGAGCCCAGTGAAAACTCACGGTGGGTGTGTTGACAGCAAGCCAAAAATGTGCCGGGAAAAGAAAGGAGGAGGTGGCTGTTAAGTGTGATAGGCAGGGCAGGTGGAGTTCTGGTCATACTAAGCCTATAAGGCAGATGCTCATATTATCCCCATTTTACAGGTGGGGCAGCTGAGGCAGCTGAGGCACAGGGGGCTTAAGTAACTTGGCCCAAGTCACCCTACTAACAAGTGGGGGAGGTGGGATTCAAATATGCAGTCTGACTCCAAACACCTTCTTGTAATCATGACACTACACTGCCTCTCGTAAGAGGGATAAAGGCCTCGCTCACGGTAAAGCCCGAGTCCCAACCCCATCTCAGCCAGGTTTGGGCACAGTTCCCAGCTGGACTTCCCCAGTGGGTGTGGGCCATAACCAGGGCCCCATGAAGCACCCATCCGACCCTCTGAGTCACCATCACCAAAATCCCAAGTTTGGCCCCCTCATGCCAACCCCTGGAAGATTCGGGAGCGGCATGGGGCGGGCTCTCTAGGAACTGCCCCACAGGGACACCGAGGCCACTGCTCCCTGACAGGCCATCTAGCTGGGTTGCTGGGTCTGTGCATTCGTACTCGCAGACTCAGGGAAGGGGCGCTCCTCCTATCAAGCTGTCAAACCCAGCCATAAAAAAGGAATGAAATCCTGTCATTTGCTGCAGTGTGGATGGAATTATCTTAAGTGAAATAAGCCAGACACAAAAAGACAAGTATCACGTGTTCTCACGTATGTGTGGAAGCCAGAAAATGTAAACACATGCAGGTAGAGAGTGGAAGAAGAGATAACAGAGGCTGGGAAGGGTGAGCTTGGAGGTGGGTGGGGCGCTGAAGAGAAGAGGGTTAAAGGGTACAAACACACAGCAAGACAGAAGGAATAATTTCAGTGTTTGATAGCAGAGTAGGGTCACTGTACTTAATGAAAATATATTGTACTCGGGTGATGCACGACCTAAATACCCCGACTCAATCACTATACGGTATGTACTTAAAACAGAATTTCTCATGCGTCCCATAAATTTGTACCACCAACAACAAAAAAAGGATGCTCATAGATCCTAGTACCAAAAAGGTGCTTATTTTATTAGATAGCCCTGTTGCCACCCATAACATTATAAATGGGGCACTCACCCTCCGCATAGAGGTCCAGGACTGGCATTAAGTGCAGTCTCACTAGACCCCAGGGCAGAGCAGCAGTCCTGGCAGAACGAGGGAATGAATGGGCAGTAGCCCAAGCCTCACGGCTGCAGCCTCCCAGACAGTCCTGGGCTCCAGAGGGGACATAGTGTCTTCCAGAGATGGAGCCACACTAGGTCATCCATCCAACCCTTGGGCCAATCCCAAACCACTCCAGTTCTCCCGTTCCAGGGAGGTGGCCATCTATCTACCCAGCCGTGGCTGACCTCTATTACCAAGGACACGCTTCCCTAGGTTTTCCCAAGGTCCTGCCAAAGCTTTCTTCCCCCCAGCTGGGCCTCAGAACATTTCCATAGCTACTGGGCCAGCTTACCCTGGGGCAGAGGACAAGGGCTCTGTAGATCCCCTGCCCCAGACTCTCCAGGAGGAGGGACTTAAAAATGCAGATACCCAAGCCCTACCCCCAGAGAGTCTGTTCAGTAGGCCCTTGGTGGCTCAGAAATCTACATTTTTAACAAGCTCCCCAGGTAGTTCTGATGCATGTTAAAATGTAAAGAGCAAAGAACAGGGGACCCAGTGTCAGAATTCCCAAGTCTGAGGCCCAGATCCACCTGTCACAAGCTGAGAGATCTCATAATTCACTTGCTCCCTTAAAGCCTCAGTTTCCTCATCTCTACGATGGGAGCAATATATGACCTGCTAAACTCACTCATTTGCTGAAAATTATATGAGAATGGATGTTCTCATAGGCTGAAAAATAGTGCCCCAAAAGATGTCTACACCCTAATCCATGGAACCTGTGAATATTACCTTGTATGGAAACAGGGTCTGTGTAGGTGTGATTAAGTTAAGGATCTTGAGATTGGGAGAGTATCCTGGATCAGCCTAGTGGTCCCAAACGCAATCACAAGCGTTCTATAAGAGCCGGGCAGAGAGAGGTTTGACAGACAGGAGATGGTGTGAAGACCAAGGCAGAGATAACACAGTCACAGACAGCTAATGCAGAAGTGGAAGCAGCAAGTGGCCTAGAAACATTTAATGTCATTACTTAGAATGTAGGTGTGCGTCCATTCCTGATGAAATCTCCTGTGTCTATGAATAGCCTCTTCGAGAACTCCTGCCTTTCGGTGCCTTTTAGCTATTCTGAAGACTTCCAACAGAACCAGGCAGGGAACAAACTTGCTTATGACCATATATGAAATTTGTTTTTCCGATCCAGTGGGTTGGATGGGAAGGCGCGGCGCTCCGAGTGTGGGCGTGTTCAGAGTAGAATGCTGGTTTCAGTGCTGTTTACAAGGTATCTGTGTGCCGCCTGGCGACACGGTTGTTCAGTGATCGTGCGGTGCTCAATCCTGAGGGGCCATAAAAAGTTTAACCTTCTTAGAATCAGATCCTCACAAATAATATGCCTCGATCCACACAGTTCCTCATATTCCTGGAGCTCAGGGAGCTTTTCTGACGCTTCTCTACTTCAGTCACATGCCTAGGAGGTGACATGTGCAGTTTAAAGAAAAGAAAGCCGGTGTTCAGCCCCCCCCTCCTTCCTAGTCCTGCGGCGGTGGCTGCGGGAGCTCCCCTCCTCCGCCCTCCTCCCGCCCCGGGGCCTGGTGCACCGGGACCCCCAGTCCCTGAATGGTGCTCGGGGGACTTGGCTGTCACCTTCCAGCTCTCACTGCCTTCCACTCCCACCCTTCCCCCCGCCGTCCGGTGCCTGGAACTCATTTCCGTCTGGCCACGCACCCGCAGCGTCACACTTGAGGTGTGTTGCCTGCACGGCCCATGCTGCCCATCGGGGCTCCTGGCTGGGCCCATGTTGGCACCATGAAAAGGACAAGGGTCAAACCGCGTCCGAGCCCTGCCCAGAGTGCATGGAGCTGGCCATAAATGACCACTGTCACCACGACTGCTGTGGCGCTGCTTCCTGAGCACACCTCGGTCACTCTGCGCATGTCCCCTCATTTAATCCCGGTGAGCACCTGTGACACAGGTCCTAGTGTCCCCATTTTACAGACTGTTCACTCCCAAATCTATGTCTGCCTTTTAGATATAGCTTGCAAAGAACGATCTCCCTATCTGCTTTGTATGTTAAGACTCTATCAGTCGGCAGAAAATAACCATGTTTTTAACGTAAGAACAAAACACTACCGTAATTAATGATGTTTGTGGAAGCTGCTAATTTTAATCCAGAAAAAGTTATTAACAACTATTAAGTAGTTAAATAGGGACATAGATTGACAATTAATACTGAATAGTAGGAGAGTACACTAACTAGATATTTTTACAAAGAATAGTATATCTTTTTTGAACCAGCAATTGTTTGCAAAAAATACAAGGAATAATAATGGGGAATATATTTTACTGTAAATTGAATCTTTTTAGAGTTGTTTGGGGTACTAAGTTTATAACATTAAACAAAATAACCTATAAGAATTATATTGAATTTTCAGTAATTTAACCCCATTTAGTCTGTGATTCTTGCTTCTCTGCAGGACTCAGTTGAAATTAAGTCCCTATTTAGAATTGCAAATGTGCAGCACAGTGATGCAGAAGGAATCTAGCAGCTGAGAATGCTGATCAAGACTTACTGAACACCAACTGGGGGATGGACACGCTTGAAGCTCTGACTTGAGGGGGGAGGGGGGGCAAGGGCAGTATACATAACCTTAACATTTGTGCCCCCATAATATGCTGAAAATAAATAAATAAATAAAGACTTACTGAACTGGGCCGGGTGAGGTGGCTCACGCCTATAATCCTAGCACTCTGGGAGGCTGAGGCGGGAGGATCACTCAAGGTCGGGAGTTCAAAAGCAGCCTCAGCAAGAGCGAGACCCCATCTCTACTAAAAATAGAAAGAAATTAATAGACCAACTAAAAATATATAGAAAAAATTAGCTGGGCATGGTGACGCATGCCTGTAGTCCCAGCTACTCGGGAGGCTGAAGCAGGAGGATCGCTTGAGCCCAGGAGTTTGAGGTTGCTGTGACCTAGGCTGATGCCATGGCACTCTAGCCTGGGCAACAGAGTGAGACTCTGTCTCAAAAAAAAAAATACTTACTGAACTGAAATGGCAAACTTAAAAAATTTACTCAAAGTTTTAACAATGAAATATAATTGCATCCTTAAATCAAATTTCAAACTTGTTCTTGGGTTCCAGAATTCATTCTAGGGTGGTGCCACATGCTTTGACACTGGCTTTCACTCAGGGTCCTTATTATTCCTAGCAGCCTTTCAGCCGCGTGTTTCCGCAGCTCTGGATGGAGGGGTGAGAGCAGGCCCTTACCTGAGCCCCTTCGTGTTCCCATCTCTTCTGTCCTCTGCTCCCCCAGTGGGGAGGGCCCGAGAAGGGCCATGGTTTCCAGTCTCATGTCGTAGACGGGGAGGGAAGCAGGGTTGGGAACTCAGGTCTCCGGGTGTGCTCTGGGAGGCAGACAGCCTGTCCGGGATGCGTGGTTCCCGTGGCTTCACCACAGCTGGGGTCGGGGTGGTCAGAAGTGAGGAGCACGGTGGGTCGCCTCTCAGTGTTTCTCCTTGCTCCCTGACAGTTTGTGAAGTTTGCCAACATCGAGGAGGACACCCCATCCTATCATCGGAGTTATGACTTCTTTGTGTCCCGATTCAGTGAAATGTGCCACTCGAGCCATGATGACTTGGAAATCAAGACTAAGTGAGTAGGGGACAGCAAGGGTGGCCTGCTCAGCTCTCGGCAGAAGCACCCATGCGTCCGCTCTCCTGTTGCTGGGGAGGAGGAGCGCCGCGCTGGACGTGGGTGGGCAGCTCTGGACTCCCCACATGTGGTTTCTAAAGGAAAAACCACTTGGGCCGGAAAACAGGACTAAATGTAAGATAATGGGCTTTGAGCTCAACTTGAGAGCAAGTGACAGAACACACACATGCACACACACACCCCTCCATGTTCTCTTGTTCAGAATTACATGCATTGATACTCCAGAAGTACCATTATCCATCAAAACTGACACCCACCGATAAGGAGCCAAAGTCCTTGCTCTGCTTGATCCTGGCTGCCTTCCCACTTTAGCCCCTCTCCCCTCCCACTCGCTCATTCTCCCATGGCCACAGCCACAGCCACACAGGCCTCTTTGCTGTGTTTCAAGCACACCAGGGTGTTCCTGCCCCAGGGCCTTTGCACAACCTGTGCCTGTGCCTAGAATGCTCCCTTCATGGATCTGGATAGCTCACTGCTCCACCTCTGTCAAGCCTTTGCTCAAATGTCCCCTTGTCAGTGAAGTGGCCCCTGCACATGTCCACACGCCCACTCCCTTTTTCCTTACCCCATTCTGGTTGTTTCCTATGGTACTCAACCCTTTTGAACATGTTTCATCATTTACTTACTATGTTCTTATTCATTGCCTGTCTCTTGCCACTGCAGCGTAAGCTCTACCAGGGCAGGAGTCATCATTTTGTTCATTGATGCATCCCAAGTGCCTGGAGAGTATTGAATATTCACTGGGTGAATGATGGAGTGAATGAATGCTTTCAGATAAACATCTTGAATTTCAGAATACACTTTCACATATACATATGCAAATTTATAAAAACACTTAACTCACAGAAATCTACACATTTGAATGTAATAAAGGACTGGAAAAAAATAGAAAATACTCATAGACATAAAAGTGAGACCTCTCAAAACCACAAAGAAATCAAAGTGAAAATGCACTGACACAAATACATGAAGCACAGTGCCCGGAGTCAGACTGATGATCAGTAAACATGTGATGGAACAGGACATAGGTACTTTGTGTCAAGCATTGTCCTTGCCCGCCCAGGCTGTGCCACACTGTCCAGAGCCAGAGTGGAGGGGACGCTCCTATGACACTACACACACACGATCAACCCACGGTGTGGGACATGGGCAGCACTGTGTCCCTGCAGCAGCTAGAGTGTTTGCCCCTCCCCTGGCAGTGCCATTACACCCACAGACTAGCAGTTGTCACCCATGACAGAAAGGCCTCAGGGCAAGAGGGGAGGGATTGGTGGACATCAGTCTTCTTCCTTGCTGCGCCTTCTGCCTCTTTCTCTTCCAGCACCTCCCTTTTCCCTGAGATCTCCCTGTGTCGTTCATTTCCTGTTGTTCTTTCCAGCGTCCAGAGAGGGGGCAGGTGTGCTGGGCTGTCCGTGCGCACAGCACCACTTTGCTCTAGGAGCCCAGGGGGTGCCTCTGAGTGCCGGTGGCTGCCCTTTCCAAGAACACCCTTGGCTCTGCTCAGTGGGGATGTGTGGGCGCGTGCTGTGTGATCCCTCAGGGCCAGCGGATCAGTATTCTCTGAACTCCACTTGGGTTCAGAGACTGCACAGACCCCTGGCCGTGGGTAGGTCTCCACGGAGCCCAGTAAGAGGCACAGTGAGAAGTTCCCTCTTCCCCAGGCCTGATCTCTCTGAACTCATTGTGAAAGGGTCAGTCAGCTCTGGGTGACACGGAATGAAACGTGCACATGTACAGAAAGGATTCTGGGGAGATTGGAGGAGTGCAAAGTGGTTAGGAAAAGAAGAAAAGTTAATCCACATTCACACCTAAGGAAGCCCTGGGTAGAAAATGTTCCACCAGCCAAGCCTGGTTTCTTGCCAGCCAGGCCCTCTAGGGTGGGACGAATGAGCCCGGCGTGTTTGCGGGGTATTTCGGTTGGGCACTCAGCAGCGCCTTCTAACCGGAAGCTGGGGATAGCACGTGGAATAATATTCCAGTTAGTTTACTCTCAAGTCTCGACAGCCTCCGGCTCAGGGGCTTGAGTGGGTGTCAGGGTGAGAGTGGCCAAGTGTTTCCCCGGGGCATCTCTGACTGCAGCCAGCAGCCCTGAAGGGTCCTGGCCAGGGTGTCCTGGTGCTAAGCTCCTGCCACCCCTCAGTGACAGTCACTTGGTATGGCCCCGGGTCGTACCCTCGTAGCCCCACTTAAAACTGAAGCTAAAAATACAACTGTCAACTAAACATTTAGAAAAACTGCTGTTCAACTCCAACAGTCATCAAAAGGATGCAACCGAAATAGCTACAAAATGTGTGGATTTTTCTGAGTCATAAAATTAGAACAGATGTTTAAAATGAGATCCTCGGTGCTGCGGTGGGCACAATGAGAACCGAGGTCTCCTGCCGCCTGCACGGGGCAGGGGAGGGGAGTGTCACTTGGCAGTATTGGGAGCCTTTCTTTCATTTCTTACCTTGCGATTCAGTGATTCTACTCATGGCAAGGACTTGAAACGTAGTAAAATATTTTATACAATGATATCCATCATAGCATTATTATAATAGCAAAAAATGGGGAAATAAATGATCAATGAGGGACTAGTTTAGAAAGTTCTCAATCATGCAGTCATTCAACATGTTTTGAGGAGTTAATGATAGAGAAAAAATGCTTACAACCAAATGTTATGTGACAAAAAGCCAATACACAGCTGGGTGAGGTGGCTCACACCTATAATTCCAGCACTTTGAGAGGCGAAGGCAAGAGGATCGCTTGAGGTCAGGAGTTTGAGACCAGCCTCGGCAACGTAGGGAGACCCTATCACTACAAAAAAATAAAAAATAACTTAGCCAGGCGTGGTGGTGCATGCCTGTAGTCCTAGCTACTTGGGAGGCTGAGGTAGCAGGGTCACTTGAGCCCAGCAGTTGGAGGGTGCAGTGAGCTATGCTTATGCCACTGCATGCCAGCCTGGGTGACAGAGTGAGACCCTGTCTCTTAAAAAAAGGAGTGGTGGGCCGGGC
>VBSM01002608.1:156284279-156296857 GCA_008086735.1 Cheirogaleus medius | reverse complement strand
GGCCTCTTTTTTTTTTCTTTTCTTTTTTGAGTGCCCTCTTCTCAGTTTTAGTTCAAACTTACACTCAGTAGAATAACAGGTTGCCTGCTGACATGGAGTAGAACCTGGATTCTGGCCATACCTCAGAATCAGAAAGGTTAAGATGACTCAAATGGAAAATTAAATGGTAAATTAAATAATCCCCTTATTATGGGGCAAAGCAGAGTTTGATGGGATCTAGCGGGAGGAAGGTGCCAAGCCCTTGGCCTAGCAGCATTGTGTCCTGCCTTCCAAGCCCCTGGCATCTGGCAGCACCCCTCCTTCTCTGTTGTGATTTTAACCAAGAGGAGCCAGCAAGCCCATGCAGACCAGTTGCTCCCCAGAGCCACCGAGGACTGGCTTTGTGGGGAGGGGCAGGTTGGTTAGCACTCCGCTGGCAGAACTCGGCAGGCAGGATTGCATCTGACATCTGGAGGTCCTGTTGATCTGGCCGAGTCACGTGGATGCACGAGCAGCAGATGGGCAGAAAGCACCAGTGCGATCCTGTGGGTTGCTGCCGTTTTCCTCAAATTGGGTCCTGTTTCCATCTTCCTCTCTTTGAAAAGCAGAAATAAGTGTTTTCTTAACTCCTAAATGGCTTCCTCACCAGACAAAGAGCCCGAGCAGGACAGAAGAAGAACCAGAGAAGTCCTCAGATACTCTCCTCTATGCCCTCCCCCACCCCTGTACACAGATTTAAGTGGACGAGCAGGAGACGGTGGGCCTGGGACCCACTGAAGTACTTGAAGAAGCACAAGTGTCGTGTCTGTGCTCCTCTTTGCCTGGCGTGTTCCCGGTCCCATGGAACATGTTTTGACTGGACTTAGAATCAAACAGCCCTGAGGCTCCTTTCAATGGCTCAAAGGCCAGACCTGTGGCCTCCTCGAGGGGCCCTGGGTCACGATGCCTTCCAGTTGCCTTCCAACTGGCTACAGAGAGTGCCGCTGAGAGTGAGGCTGTTTTTCCCAATTCCTCTTCATGACCAGAAAGTGGCAGCCAGCCAGCTGGGGGCCCATGGGAAAGGACTGGACTTGAGCTGTTAGGCAGAGTATTAGGTTTAAAGGTAGACAGGGAGGTCATCTCATCAGGGCAGGCCATGCCCGCTTCCTGTGACCCCAGACCCTGGCAGGCAGGCTGTGCTAAAACAAGGCATCCTCACGTCTGGGGAGAAGGTTTAGGGCAGCCTGTTGCTGCTTTGTCCCATTCGCTCTAGAAATCTGGCTAGGTCTGAAGAGGGATGGTCATGGTGGGCCTGTCCTAGCTAGCTGGGGAAGTGGGAGGAGAAGGGGGCAGCGGGAAGGGCTTTGTGGCCATGTTGGGGCAGTTTTCTGTGCTGTCCTTTAGCACCACCTGGCTGACCAGGTCTCCTCTCCTTCAGGGGCCCATGGGGCCTCACAGCCCTTCTCCTGCCCCTCTGAGCTCTTCCTCCATGACTGTCGATTCTGGGGAGTGCAGGGTTGTAAATCCACAAATGCTGCAGCCCAGACATCGTAACGTGCCTGTGTCCATTTAGACCTTCACGGCCTGGCTGCGAGTGTGCGTGCTCATGTGTGTGCATGTGTGTGTAATGTAGTTTGTAGTTGACAATATATGTATATAATAGCTGATGTATTTATATGTGAGTGCAGAATTAGTGCCTGTGGCAGTTTTCTGTATTTCAAACTCATTGAATCACATTTGTTTTATTTTAGGGAAAAGGAAAGAGGGGAGTGGGAAGAAGTGTAGGTAGAAGGACTCTTAGCATACTCATTCTTTAGGACTATTAGTCGTGATTTCCCAATGAGCCTCTGTGATGCCCTTTTCAAATAAATGTTAATGTTGTCACCACATGGTTGTCTATTTGATTTCTTTAAAGTAAATGGTTTTTTGAGATGCAAATGAAATCTGAAAATGGCAACATGGTACCACTGACATTTAGCCACCCCCACGACCATCACTCTACCTGCCTCAGCAGAGAGGAGGTGTAGGGAAGAGGCTGCTACCAGGATGGGAACCTAGGGCGCAGGATACCCAGCAGGGGAGCGTCCTCGGTTAGGAAGGCCTGGGCAATTCTTCGTTCTAGCCCATTTCATGTAACCCACACTGGGGGAGACCTTGTCATAAGAAGTCAGGTTTTCTGACTCTCTTCACATCAGGACTTCCCAGGGTGCATTCCAATTTTCTTTCATTGTGAACTCCCAGAGCATCGAAATTATATAGGGGTATATGTGTAAGTACAAGTGTAACAAATGCTTCTCAGCCAACTTGAATCTATACCAACCACTGGTCTGTCTGATGTAGTAGACACATATGTGTACATCTCTGTATCTGTGAGTCTTTTGTAAATGTGCGCAAATGTGCAAACCTGTGGCCCAGCATTGTGAAAACACCGTGGGGAGCTTGGAATTTCCCAGAGAGGAGTGGGCAAGACACACATGCAGCAAGGAGCTTGCCACCCAGTGCAGGGGGCCTGAGTGCACAGACACTGACAATGAGAGTCACCACTTGCCCAGCAGAGGGGGACCTGAGCCTGGGCTCATAAGGAAAAAAGGGCAGCATTCAAAGTGGCAGGGAAGGCAGGGGTGCCAGGCAGAGGTGCAAGAGGATGGGAGAACAGTGAGAAGAGCAGTAGGTGTGAGGTAGAGCCTTCATGTGGGCAAACGTGGGAACAGTGTTTGGTAAGGAGAGTGAGCCCTGCTGACTGCTGACAAGGGTCCTGCGTGCCATGCCCAGTAGTGGTTTGGAATTGATGGAAAACTGGGGTGAGGGCACTGTTTTGACTCTTGAACCAGGGAATGTGGGGAAAGCAAGACTTTGTATACATCCATATGAAGAATTTGCATATGATGGGTTGCAGAGGAGAGCGACTGGAGGTGGAGAGAGCAGTTGGTTAGGAAGCTGTTATGGAGGGAGAGGTAGAGCTGGGCAATATGGGGTGGGAGGAGCTTGGGCACAACTGGGAGGAACAAGGAGGGTCAGAGAACCTCAATCAAGGCTTGAGCTTGAGGGGCTGGAAGAAGCACCTGTATATATTGTGTTGTATTTAAACAGATGTGTGTGTCTCCATGGGGGGGGGGCACAGTGACAGAGAGAGAGAGAGAGACCCGGTATTTGAGAATATCTGAGTAGCCTGGGGGTGCAAATTAGAACTGGTACCAACTCTCAGCTCTCACACTTATCTTGTCAGTGATTAAAAAATGATCCCATCCATTTTCTCCTATAATTCTCACGCTGGAAGGGAAGAGTAAATGAGAGAACTAAATCTTGGAGAAGTTCGGGAACTTGCCTAAGGTCACACAAATTGCTAGAACAGTCAGGACTTAGATCCAGGGAGGTAGTACCACAGCTTCCCAACTGGCAGCCCAGAGCCCTCCCAGGCGTGGGTGAGCCTGGACAGATGCCCCACAGGCCTTTGGAGCTGGATGGTGCGGGGCGGGGGAGGAGGGGTGGGCGTGGGATTCACTCCTGTAGGACTGCTGCCTTTTGGCATGTCTGCTAGCTGAGCAGTCATTCTCGCTCAGTGCAGCAGGGTGGAAAATGTAGCTGTCCTAGGGGTGCTGGAGCCACCCTGAGCCATCACCCAAACTATTGGGTCCCCTGAAGATCCACTTATGGGGCAGGGGTAGGAAGTACATTTTCTTTCCATTCTCACCATCTACGTCCTGTGAAATATCCTACCACTTGATCACATGGAAACCATTCTGTTCCCTCTCGAATATATGCTGCTTTTACTTGATGCTATGTATGTTTATTTTATTCAGTCTACAAAGTCAGAGTCAGATGTGAAATTTGAAAGGTTTTATTTCTTAACTACAGACAGCTTTAAGAGGTTGAATATCTGCGACAGCAGAGTGGGCTAGGGCAGGGACCTTTAGGGTCGACTTCCCGGGAAGAGAAGTCCCTGTGCCCCCCTGCGCCCTCACTGGCCCTTCTTATGGGCATTCTTGATGATGGCGTTTTTGAACAGCGTCACCAGGGGCGTCTGCGTCTTCTCGGAGGTCATGAAGCCACCGTAGCGCTTGTCCTTGGGCGGGCTGCCCCAGCGGAAGTGCTCCATCCTGTAGGACCCGTCGTCCTTCTTCTCGCCTGCCACCAGCAGGCCGTGCTCCAGGTCCGCCAGAGCCGCCTCGCGCTCGGCAGTGCCGTCGGGGCCAAGCGCCGCTTCGTGCGCCTGGCCGGCCAGCTCCCTCCTGAACTCGAGGGGGAAGGCCTCGGCCGACTCGTCCTCGGCGCCGTTGGGGTACACCTTCACCGGCCGCCGCTTCTTGCCCACCGGCTTGCCCCAGCGGAAGTGCTCCATGGAGTAGGAGCGCTTGCCCTCGCGCGGGCCCGGCTCGGCGCCATCCCCGCGGGCACCGGGGCCGCCGGCGGGCACCGGGACGCGGCCTTCGCCCGCCGCGACCTCCTCCTCGCGCTTCTGCCCCGCGCCGCTGACGCCGCTGCTGCTGTTGCGGCGGCCGAAGCGGTCCCAGCGGAAGTGGCCCATGACGTACTTCCGGGGGTTCTCGGTCAGCGGCTGCTCGTCGCCGTTGCCCGGGAACACGGGCGTCTCTGCCGAGAGGTCGAGCTTGCAGGCCTGGATGCACTCCTGGGGGAGACGCCGGCGCGTGAGGGCGGCCGAGCCGGCGCCCGGGGCCCTCACCGCGTGCGGCGGGGACCAGGCGCCATGGCGCGTCGCAAGGCCCCGTGCCCACGCCGAGCATGCTAGCCCACCCGGTCCTCATGGCACTAGTGGACATCTCCTAAGATTCGTCTGGCTCATCGCCTCTTATTCCCTGTACCCCTGCCTGGCAACTACAACATCCCCCATGCCTATCAGGGGTCTACTTGCCTGTCCCCCGATAGCTTTTGTGAGCAGGGTCAGCGTCTTACTGTCATATGCCTGATAAGTAGGGATTGCTCCCAGAAGGCCAGATGAATACTGAATAAATATATATGGATTAATTCAAGACCCGGAGGGGGTGGGGCCAAAATTTGGGAGAGAATCTCTCCATGTGACAGAAGTCTGGCTTCTAGGGCCCATATTTTCAATAATGCCTCAACCTTACCTCTGGAATCTGCAAGCCCACTTCATTCCCTACCCAAGCCCTATCCCTGCACTATGCCTCAAAACTTTCCTGCACCTACCAGGCACTTTCTCTGGTTCTTTCAAGTCTTCTGAGCTGATATCCCTATACTGGCCCCCAATCAGTAGGCTGTGGGCTGGGATGACTTATTTCCCTATGACCTCATTTTGACGGGAGGGAGAGGTGGAAAGCCAGGGTCATTTCCATTGCACACCCCCTGGAGCCTGTGTCTCTGCTCCCTGTCCCTAGAGGACTCAACTGTGGTACATATTTGCTTAGGAAAATGACCCATAGGCTGCAGCCTTGAGTTTTCAGTGACCTGGGAACTGCAGAGGAGAAAACACAAGGATCCCACCAACTCTACTGAGTTGGGAATTTCCTACTCTAGGGATTTCGAATTATAATACTATGGAATGTTAACAGTGGAAAATAAAAATTATCTAATTTATACTCCCCTTCTCTGGACAGATAATGAAACAAGAGGCACCTCACAAGAGAGGTGAAAGGACCTGGTCAAGGTCCCACAACTCATTCATTAGTGACAGAACTGGAACTAGAACCCATGGGTTCTGTCTATGGTGCTACTTTCTAGGTGAGCTCTCACCAGGAGAGGCTGTGCAGTGGATGTCTCCAGTCAAGAAACTCTTGGGTCTCTCTGAACTGGAACTCACAGAATCTCCTGGGTTCTTTGTTTCTATTTTATATTATATGTGAAACCCGCTCTGTGTCTTTGAGGAAGTCTGTCCCTTCACCTTAACTCAGCTTTTCCTTTGACAAAACATACAGAATGTAATGACGTACATTCCACCTGGCAGGTGCCGGCAGCAAGATGGAATCTCAGTCACTGACATCAGTAGTGTCTTTTAATCCTTGGACTTGGTATCATTTCTCATTTATGCCCCCAACACACACACACACACACACACACACACACACACCCCTTGTGGTGGGTGACCTGGAGGAAGCTCCAGCCTGGCACAAGGGCCTCTGTTTCTGGAAAGACTGCAGAAGGACTTGACAAAAGGCCAGTCCTCCAAAAGAAGGATAAGATATTTGACACCAGTTACAGAAAAGTGTTGCCTTGGTTTTTCTTTCTTCCCCTAGAGATGATTTGTGGAGCTACCTAGCAGACTTTGTAACTGGTAGTAGATAAAAAAGGAAGAAATATAGAGTGAAAATGTCAAGTGATTTGAGGTTATTTAAAATGGAATAATTTGGGGGCTAAAAGATTGAAAATATAGGCATGATTGAGGGAACAATTATTGGTATTATGCCACTGTCTCTGAATAGTTTAAATGGTGTGGGGTCTCTGTAGAAGACAGAGCAGGGAGTAAGGCTAATTCAGCAGGAATTGTGGACCAGACCCATCTCCCTGAAGCTGCTTCCTCCCCTCATTGGCCCAAATCTGACTTCACTGCAAAGTTCTGCTCTCGCCTTGGGTTGGATCACTCCACCACTGGGAATGAATTTCCCCCTCCCCACACCTCTTTCCTTTGAGCTATCCCAGCTCAGTCCCATCTGATGTCCAAGCCAAGATGGCAGCCATAGCCCACGTACCAGCAGGTTGCCTTCCGTGGTGAGGTCCTGACACTGGCTACTCTCTAGGCACCAGCCACGTACTTCCATGGAGACCTGAAGCAGCAAGGCCAGCAGCAGGGCCCCCGACCGGCTGTAGCACGATCTCGGCATCTTCCAGACAGGCTGAGGCTCTGCAGAGGCAAACAAGATTGGAGGGACCCCTGCGAGGAGCAGAACAATGCTGGCCACTCACCAGGAAGGACCTTGAGCCAACATTAACAACACACTCAGTTGTGGAGTTCAAGGCTTTTTGAGGACAGGAGCAGTGCTCAGGAGAAGGGAGGTGTGCAGGGTGGTGTGAGTTGTGGTAGGGAGAGGGACCTGGGTAAACTATCCCATTATCTCTGGTTAAAATGAGATCCCTAAAGAGGTTAGGGTTGGAAGCTATTTTAGGGATCACTTTGTTCAGCCCTTCATTTGAGAGATGGCAAAATCAAAGCCCAGAGAGAGACAATTACTTTGGTTTTCATGACAAGGGAAGGCTAAGTTCTCCTATTCCCAGCACAGAGCTTTTCTCCTTCACTACCTACACGAAGCTATAATATTCAAACACTCCAGATCCAAGGGATGGGAGTCACTTGGGAAAGACAAAAGGACTTTGAAATTCCAGCTTAAGGTGATCTTTTCCCCTTTTCTTCCACCAGGATCCTATTATTCTTCTGAAACTCTATTTCCTTTAGGTTTGCATAAAAGCAAATAAAACCACTGACCAATTTAGTCACAATTTCAGGCAACTCGAATTGATACCCCATACATAAATCACTCAGGTGATCTCTGCTACCCAGAGCCCAGTAACTTTGGAGAGATTTAGTTTTAAAGCAGATCCCAATTCTGTTAAAACTGGCACATCTTCTGAACACATTACATGTCAGACCTCTTGTTCTCTAGGTCTCTCAAATGTGGTCTAAAATAGCTGGACTTGAAGAGAACGTAGGTCTCTTGGGCAAAAGAGATGGACAGGAGACCAGAAGGGAACTAGCTTCTGGTGTGAGCAGCCAGATACTTGCAGAGAACCCAGGAAGTGCCTTTGGCCAGATGCTGAGGTCAAGAGGCCAGGAGGAAGTAGGGAGGGGGCACCCATGGTGCCCTTGGCCCCTGTGTCCACCACCACCCCCTTTCTCAGCACAACGAGCTCTGCCAAGTTCCCCTACCCAGGTCAGCTCCCTGAAACCGCCCGGAGGTCTGTGATCAGCTCACTACCAACCATGCAAACATTCTGGATTTCAGACCTTCTCAGCCAGCTGCTGGAAAGAAATCTAATTAGATGAGAAAAGTAATTCTCATTAAAGTGTGGATGAGTAAGTGTCTTGTCATTCCTAATGAACATTTGCATTTTAAAATAAGTTTGCCTAAAAGAAATCTCTCATTTGGGGAGGCGAGGGACAAATCTTTTTTATAGGGGAGGCTTTGGAAGTGAAAGTCCTACGGGCTCTCATTGTGCACTTCAGGGAGCCACTTCCTTCTCTCTGCCCCACCCCCACCCCATTTGCCGTGAGCCGGGCCAGCTCCGGGCTGGCTTCCGAACAGTGGCCTGCCACGGCTGAGCGTTCTCTGAGCAGCCATTAGGTGGCGCTAGCAGACGGTGACCGGCCCCGCGGCGCCTCTGCTGAAGCGGCAACTGGGAGAGTCTCCACCTGTTGTAGCCTGCTGGTGCCAGGTCAAGTACCAAGCCCGAACTTGGTGGACAAAGCAATTAGATTAAAGTTCTAAGACCACACAGCATATCCAGGTCCAGAAAATGTCCAGATGTTACAAGAGAAGTAGGAAAAAATGGTAGTTATGTCACTGAAGGCAAGTGGAAAATAACATATTAGTAGAAAGAGAAAAAAAAAATACAGGTCCCCTCAACTATATTTCAATTCTCAAAGATGACCATTCTGAAATGATTGTCATTTACTAAAAGCCTTCATCATAATTTCAGGCCTTCCTGGAAAGCCCCCAGAGAGCATTTCCTCTCCTGCCCCCCTGGCTGTTGTACAGCGTGGCAACAGGCTCCCTCCCACCTCTCAGAGCTTCTATTCTATTGCAAAAATGTTAGATGGATTCCTGAAAGCAATTTCTTTTTGCTTATGTGTATTTTCCATTCTTCTACAATGAACAAATATTACCTTATTTGTGTCATTTTTTAAGCAACATATTAATGGGGAAATTTCAAATGTTGTGCTTTTTGTAAGTAGAGTAAGTGTCATAATCCAATACTTGAAACCCCTGGGAAAATAAAAACTTGCAATTTGTTAATCTTTACATTAACTTCATAATAGAACCACACTGATTAGAACTTCATATGTGTAGGGGAACTCTCTACGGACTAAACAAATTATTTTGTTTGTTACTCAAAAACTGCACACTGGCCATGCCCTTCTATAAGGATAAGGGGAGCAGAGATGCAGAGTTTTGTCTTTGCACCATGACACACGTGTCAAGTCCTATAACAGAAGTGTGAAAGAAATATTGTCATTAAATTAGCCATCATCTGTACATATCTTAGAAATTGACAAAACAAACACATGCTGTTATTTTTCTTCGCTCCTTCCAGCCATACTGTGAGAACCAGCCCAGCCCCATTTATACATGAAGAATTTGGGGACCCACATTTCCAGTGGACCGTCTCTCCTTCACTGGAAACGCCCCTTGCCTGAGCCTTGGTCAGTTCAAAGGCTACCGGCGCCCGCAACCCACCAGGGTTTTCGGCATGAACAGTCCGCCCTGCGGTCCCATTGAGGGCTTCTGAAACTAGACCCGGCATTTCAGGACCTTGGACAGTTCCCACCCCGCCACCTGTTTTTAACCCCAGCTGGGTCTTGGAGAGGAGGGAATTACAAGACTGGCCTGTCTTGTAAACGACCCAAGAATCGAGTAATCATCAGGGCCCGGCCACCCCAGGTGAGCTAAGGTGGGCAGGGAAACGAGGATTCCGGGGTCTGAATTCAAAAAAATCTGGAATGCAGGGAGTCTGTTGTGACTTCTAGCCTTTTCTCTCCTGCCCCCATTTCCAACGTGAATTTGCGCTGGAGTATACGGCATCCGACTTGGAAGAAGTGACACCTCTCCCGAACATCTGGAGGAAGAGGAGTCAAAAGACCCGGACCTCCCTCGAAGGCGGTCGGAGTCTCAGGGCTCTTCGCAGCCCGCCGACCCGTTTCCCCACCCGAGCGCCGCGACCCCGGACGGCGGTCACCCCAGGGGGGAGCCGAGGCCGCCGGCTCCCTGGAGGCACCGGACGCAGGCCCTAGTCGCCGTTGCTCTGGGCGACTTCTGACCCCGCAGGCGGCACAGAAAGTTTGCAAAGAACTCAGGATCGCCTTCCGAGCCGGCCGGCCGAGCCGGCCGAGAGAATCCCGAGGCCGGGCAGGGGTCCCGGGAGAAGAGCGCCCTTACCTGTCGCCGGGAGGCTGCTCCTTGGGGGCGAAGATGCCGGGCGACCTCTCTCAGTCACTTCTCTTCCCCTTTTTCCTCCTTCGCCGCGCTTGGTCCGTCGCTCTCCTCTGTCCTTATATACCTGCAGGGCTCTCCGGGTGGGCGCTTAGACGTGACCTTTCAGACAGCGCTTCTGCAGCTCAACCTGCGAGGGGGGCCGCGGGCAGGGGGGCGGCGGGGGGCTGGCGGGGGGGGTGCTTCCAGAAAGGGGCTGGGCGCAAGGGCGGACGTGCTTGGAAAGTGGGCTGGAATTAGCACGGTCCTGCCAAAGGGCGCACCTGGCGGCCCGTCAGGAAGAACTTAATTACAGCTGGGTCTGGGTCTCCACAAAGGCCGGCGGGAGGCTTAGCACCCCGGGGTGGGGCAGGCCTGGGCGCCTCTGAGGTCGTTGAGGCGAGGATCAAGTTACCTGTGAGCTGCTCAGCTTGGCATCTGCCGTGTTCGCATTTGAAGGTAAATATCAGGGCAAGGGGAGTGCGTGGATGCCCCAGATTTGCCAGACGCTTGGGAACTGTGATGCAGATGTGTGGGGACTGACACCCCTCTGTGCCACTTTGGGGGGAGGAAGCAGGGAAGGTCAGGAGTCACTCACCTGAGGCCCAGGACAGGTTGCCCTCTTAGAGGGGGGAAAGTGAGTTGCACGGCCCCTCCCTCAGGTCTGCTCCCGGAGGGCTTGGTCCAGGGCAGGCTCCCTTCTGTGCTCCAGACCCCAAGGAAATACTCCCGTTAACCTTAGCCCATTAATGGGGAGGCAGGTGAGGTTCTGTGAAAAGCAGCTGAAGTACTTCCCCTGCAGCCTCTGATCCCTCCCTGCAGCCTTGATCTGGCAGAGTGGTCTGGGGACTCTCACAATTTTCAATGTCCTGCCTGGCCCCGGCGTTCAGGCTTGGCTCTAGTCCCAAATGTCAGGCCAGGGAGAAGAGGACAGCACTCACGCCTGCATCGGAAGAGACTCCACCTTAACCTGGACTAACGAAACCAAACCAAATTGTGAGGTATGGGGGTGTGGGAGGGAGTACTGGAACTACACTGAACTTCAAATCAAGGTGCTTGTTTGGCAAATTTGCCAAACGCAGGAACTTTCTTTCTTCCCAATTAGATGCTCATTTGGACTCGAAGACTCCCTTGCAACCAGCTTTTCTGGTTGGTGACATTCACTTTACATTTAGTAACCCTTTCCTTTTGGGCCAAAAGAGAGATTCAGGCTCCTTAACAGTAAGCAAGATGCTTTATCGCCTGGCCTGTCTCCAGAGTGGTCTCCCAGCTCTCCAGCTCACATGCTGGCACTTCAGCCACCCGCAACAGGCCTCTGTCCATGCCATTCTCCCAACTAGCATATTCTGCCTCCCTCCAGCCATCAGAGAAGCTTGGGCTCACATTAATGTGTAGTTCATCCATCATCACCTGTTCTCTGAAGCCCTCTTTGGCCACCCTTCCTCCCAGGGGCATGAGGAATGGCCTTCTCTGCTCTCCGCAGAAGCCCGTCACCATCTCGTGGGTGCATGTGACTTGCACCAATACACTCACATCTTCTATCTCCACCTCTACCACCACCAGGCATGTAAGCTCTTTCAAGCAGATGTGATTTTGTCTTATTTTCCTTTATGTCATGTTTATAACTTCAACATCAGCTGGTGGCAGCAGAAAAGTCAGATTAGGAAAAGTTCAAACTGACCTAGCTTCAGTCCTCCTCTGCCAGCCAGCTTCTTAATTACATGCAGCAGAACCTACTTTGGCCAGTGTGAACTAAAAGGCTCTTGAACCACATTTAGAACCACATTAGAACCATTGGGCAGGTTGAGGAACCAGGGTCTAAAATGGGCAGGAACAAAGGGGCAGTTGGGACCATGGCCAAAATCAGACCACTGGATCCAGTGGAAAAAGAAAACAAGACCACTACTAGGAATAAGAGGCCACAAGTGGCACTGTCAACACACAGGCACCAGACATAAATGTCACTTCTGTCCCCAGGATGGAAAGTTGCCATCCTCACTTCAGCTTATGCCACCAGAAAGGAGTCATCACTGCCCTTGTGTCCGTGCATCACTAGCTCCTCTTTGAAAGCCTGGAGCAGGTGCCTCTGATCATCTGAAAAGATATTATTTTCTGCTTTATTCAAGGGAATGCAGTAAATTATTCAAGATGCCGTGTCTTTTTGGACCAAATCAATGTACACCTTCCACGTATCGATTTATGACTTTATGTGCAATTCTTGTCTCCATGAAATGTATAAAACCAAACTATAACTCATCCATGGCAAGAAAACTTGCTCAAGGCATCTTATGCATGGCTCTACGGGCCATGGTTGCACATATTTGGCTCAGAACAAACCTCTTTAAATTATTTTAGAGAGTTTGGGTTTTCTTTTCCACTGACAGCTACTCTTTTTCTATACTCTTGAGTTGGACATTAAATGCTTTTACTTAGATAATTTTTTTTTTTTGAGACAGAGTCTCACCGTGTTGTCCAGGCTAGAGTGCCATGTCGTCAGCCTAGCTCACAGCAACCTCAAACTCCTGG
>VBSM01002608.1:156273227-156284179 GCA_008086735.1 Cheirogaleus medius | reverse complement strand
GCCTCCCAGAGTGCTAGGATTACAGGCGTGAGCCACCGCGCCCGGCCCCAAACTTTATTCTTTTTTTACATATGTATTTATAGCCATAAATTTCTTTCTAAGTGTAAGAAAAGTAAAAGTCTGAAAAATGGGCAAAATATTTTATGAGTTGTGTCTTTAAAACCCCTCACCCTTTTTGAGGAATTAAAACCTGCATTCCTGCCCAGGGCCAGTAATCAGAGAGGCTGAGGAATGTTCCTTGTTCTTTTTTTTTTTTAAACCACAGGAGATGACTCCATGGAAGTGTCTGGGCAAAGGTCATGGGATCATCTTCTCCGGAGATAAGGTCATCAGGACAGCCAACCCAACCATAGTTAAACAATAGCCTGAAGCTGAGAACCCCCTTTAAAAACTCTGTATTTCTGCTTAAAGGGAGGACCATGGTTCTTTAAGAAAAGAGTCTGCCATTTTCCTCATTTGCCAGCAAATTCTCTTTCCTTTTTCCTCAAACTGCTTATCCTCGTTCTTCCTTTGGCCATGGGGACAAGTACTGAACTGTCAGTAACATAAGTATGGCCTTAGTTGTAACCCACAAGTTTTTATATGTTATATTTTTACTACCATTTAGTTCAATATATCTTCTTATTTTCATTGAAATATCTTCTTTGACCTATAAATTATTGAGAAATTTTATTTAACTTCTAAACCTTGGAGATTTCTCAGTTGTATTTTGAAACTAATTTTTAGGTTAATTCTCCTGTAGTCAGAGAATATGCTCTGTTTGATTTCAGTCCTTAGAAATTTTCTGAGGCTTGCTTAATGGATGAACAGATGGTCCATTTTGATGAGTGTTTCACATGCACTTCAAAAGAGTACGTATTCTGTGCTTGCGCAGATATTCCAGATCCTTTCTCTAACTATGTCTTGATTGATTATTTTTCATCTTATTCCAGTAGTTACTGAGAGAAGTATGCTTTTAAAATCTCCTCCTTGTTTTTGTGGATTTATCTGTTTCAATGGGGGTCAGGAAACAGTACCCCAGAATAAAGGCTTCAGAAGCAAAAGCTCTCTGACCTTCTGTCCTCCTGGCTCTCAGTCCCATTCTTCCCTGAGGTTAGTCATAGAAACTAGAATCCTTTCTCCAAGGCAGATCATAAAATCCAGAACCTCTTTTCTCTGAAAGCCAGCCATAAAACTAACCTGTGTGAAAACTGGCCACAAAGTAATCATCTGACCCACATTGTTTGACTATAGAGCCCTGCTCCATACCCAGAAGGAAGAAATACATGCTCATAGAGGCCAAGAAGACTCTAGACAAACAGATCTTGCTGGGTTTCCTCACTCAGTCCATTAGCATTAGATCATACTCTTTTTATCTAATCATATTTATACATAGCTGTCCATACTTTGTTGAACCTGAGCATAAAAATGGACAGTTTCCCCTATATCTTTGGGTTTTCTGAAGCTCCTGTGTACACATGTTAAATACATTTGTAGGTCTTTTCTCCCATTAATTAATCTGCCCTTTGTCAGTGCTTTTTCACCAAACTTTAGGGAGCCAGGGGCCTTCACTCCCTACAATTTCTCTATTTGATCCTGGCACACACACAAAAAAACCCTTCTTTTTCTTTTGGAGACAGGGTCTCACTCTTTCACCTGGGCTAGAGTGCAGTGGTGTCTTTGTAGTTCACTGCAACCCCAAATTCCTGGACTCAAGCAATCCTCCCACCTCAGCCTCCAAAACAACTCTTTCTAGAAACTGAATGGTGAATGTGGGCAGTGGTGGAGGTAATATAGGATCAAGGGTGAAGATGGCAGAGACATGGTAGCACAGGACCTGATGGAATAACCCAGCAGAGAGGGAGAAACTGATGCTACAGATGAGAGTGGGAGAAGCCAAATCATCTGAGTCTTAAGTAGAACAGAGATGGGAGCCAGAAGTGGAACCTATCCTTCAGAGGTGGAGGGCTTCCTTTGCCATAATGGGGGTGAAGGAGGATAAGGAGGTGCAGACACAAGAAGACTTGTAGGATAAGCCACAGGAGGCTTCTGTCTATACCAAAGGATTATTTACCTTTTGACCCAGCATTTCCTGGGAATTATCCCAAGGAAATTATCTAACAGTTACACTAAATGCTGTTCAAGACTATTCATGCAACGTTGTTTATAGGAGCAATAAAACAAAATGAACTAAACATCTACAGTAGGATATAAGGATTATGGTAAAGCCATAATGGAATACTTTGCAACCATTTAAAATAATAATGTAGATATTATTTCTAGACATAAAAAATGACCACTATGTATTGATAAGTGGGGGAAGTATAAGATACAGATACAGATATAGATGTAACTATAGATAGAAATTAGAGATACAGATTAAAAGATGCCAAAGTGTTAATGATGGTTGTTCTGGTTATCTAAGCTAAGTCACAAACCATCCTAATTTTGAGTGGTTTAAAACAACAACATTGGCCGGATGTGGTGGCTCTTGCCTGTAATCCTAGCACTTTGGGAAGCCAATGCCAGAGGATCGCTTGAGGTCAGGAGTTCGAGACCAGCCTGAGCAAGAGTGAGACCCCGTCTCTACTAAAAATAGAAAAATTAGCCGTGCACAGTGGTGCATGCCTATAGTCCACTTGAGCCCAGGAATTTGAGGTTGCAGTGAGCTATGATGATGCCACTGCACTCTAGCCAGGGTAACAAAGTGAGACCCTGTCTCAAAAATAAATAAAATAAAAAAGTAAAACAACAACATTTATTTTGATCACAAATCTGTAGTATGAGCAGGGCTCAGCAGCACCAGCTTGGGCAGCTTGAAGGCAGGCTGGGGTCTATGATGATCTGAAGCTACTCACTCACAGGTCTGGTTCCCGGACTCAGAAGGCTCAAATAGCTATGGGCAGGAAGAGTTGGGCTCTCTGACACCTCTCCCTGCCTCTGTGTAGTCTGCCATGTGATCTCTGCAGCATGGTGGCGGTAGGGTAGTCAGACTCCTTACGCACGGGCACAGGCATCCCAAGGGTGTGTCGGAAAGAGAGAGCCAGGCGGAAGCTGTACTGTCTTTCTGACCTAGCCTTGGAAGTTGAAGAGCATCACTTCTGCCAAATTATACTGGTTGGGGCAGTGACAAAGTTCCTTCCACCCAGGTTCAAGGGAAAGTAATACAGTCCCCAGCTCGCAAGGATGGAGCATCACTTTTACAGTGTGAGAAGAATATGTGGCTAGTTGGGTATATAGTAGTGGAGCTCTTTGGGAAAATAGTCTGCCAGAGTTCAACCTATGGTCACAATAATTCAAATCCCTCCTAGATGCAAAATATGCTCATTCGTCCCCTCAAGACCTCCAATTCTTCCCAAAATCTTATGTGTGGAAAGAAAAAGGAAAAGACCACCGGACCACTGGACTACATGTAAAGTATGTGAAGCTCTCGAGCAGAGCCTGGCCCCCAGTTAGCCCGCACAGGGGCTAGCCCTTAGCCTTACCCTTAGCATTGCGGGAGTGCTACGGGAAGGCAGGAGGCAGGAGGGAAGAGAGAAGGAAAAGGAAGGAAGAAAGGAGGGAGAGAAGGAGGGAAGACAGGAGCAGACATGGGGTCTTTTGGACAGGGTAGCTGATGGGTTCCTTTGGAGACCCTGAGTGTGTGGCTTCCTGGGGCCAGGGTGATTCACCCACACCTGCCAGGTGGCTGCAGGTGCAGGGCCAGGGCTGCTCTCATCATCCCAGCTTTGCACCTTTGAGGATTTAATTGGAAAACAGATGTCACCAGGGTGTGAGTGCGTTACAAAAGCAGGTGCAGAGGTGGCCTCTTCAGGGAAGGCGAAAGGCTAGGAGGACAGCAACAGGGACGGGGTGGCAGAGAGCCCAACAAGGGGTGGGGGTGAGGAGGCACGAGGAGAGTGGTCTTGCTCTCAGCCTCCAGGCTCTGGGGCTGGGCCATGGGGGCATTTCACTAGAACATTCAGGGATGAGGCTGCTGTCTGTGTGCATTATGTGGGCTGTGCTGGCTTAAGCACCGACTCAAGCCTTGAGGGTCACAGTGAGGTACCCAATTCCATCCGGCCCACCCTTCTGTGCTCACTCTCCAGTCTCAGTGGACAAGCTGGAGGTGGCTGCCCACCTGCCCCATGGAAGAACAACTGTCCCTTCTCAGGGTTTCTTGGGCCCAGCCAGCGCCTCTGTCAGAGGGAACACTTCATTCCTGCTGTTGTTTGGAGCAGCGGGGCCTCTGGGTGGCTTAGCCGGCTCCCCTGCCTGCCAGGGCACAGCTACCAAATTCAGCGTGTGGAAAGTTCTTTGCAAGGTGCCTGGTAAAGAGACGGTGCTCAAGAAATATTTGCAGAGCCAGGGAAGGAGGGAGTGAATGAGGAAGGGAGCCCTTTTATTTATTTATTTATTTATATTATTATTTTTGAGACAGTCTCACTCTGTTGCCTGGACTAGAGTGCAGTGGCATCATCATAGTTCACTGCAACCTCAAACTCCTGGGCTCAAGTGATCCTCCTGCCTAAGCCTCCCAAATAGCAGGGACTACAGGCATGAGCTACTGTGCCCACCCCTCCTTCATTGTGCCTGAATGAGAAACAGCCCGGCATCTGCCCTTTCATGTGCATGTTCAAGACTCACGAGGATGTTCAAGAAATCCTAACTACTATTAAGATTGTTGTGGGGCTCAGAAAATAATAGCCCAAAATATGGAACTGTAGGAGTGAAGGGGGAACAGTGACGTTCCCTCCCTCACCTCACACCACCTCTCCCAGGGGAACTTCGGTCTAGACCTTCGTTCTTTGGGCTCATTCATTTCCCCTGAAAATCACTTCCTCCTGTACCCCAACCTCCGGTTCCCCATGAAGAAGGATATATAAGCATCTGGGCCTGGGTGCACTTGCTCACACCTGTAATCCCAGCACTTTGGGAGGCGAGGCAAGAGGCTCACTTTAGGCCAGGAGTTCAAGGTCAGCCTGGGCAACATAGCTAGACTCCATCCCTAAAAAATAAAAAATATTTAAAAACTCTTAAGCATAAGAGCCTCATTGGGTTATGGGGCAATCATCCTCCCATTCCTCATGCTACATACATAAATACATTTGCCTGCCCTTTTCTCCTTCACTCTATTGTCAGCTCATTGTCAGCGATCCTTCAGAGGGTGGAGAGGAGGCTTCCCCTTGGCCCCTGCCATTGTCCACAAAGACCCTAATTAAGAATCCCTCTGCGGGGCTTCATGGGGCGTTCGGGGCAGATATGGAGCTGGTCTCTGGAAAAGGGCCCTGAAGCCTGGGGCACGGTGGAGGAGAGGGCCCCTGGCACCCCACATGACCCAGGGAATGGGGTAGGGTCCTTCTGTGCCCCCATCCCTGCGATATCCACCCAGCTGTGGCCCTTTCACTGAGCGCTCCCATTCTGCTGCAGCTGGGCCGCTTCCCCGGCAGTTTGACCCCAAGGGCAAAGAAGAATCAATTTGTGCAGAGAAGAGAATGAAAGAGATTTCAATTGACCTTTGAATGAGGTTTTAATTTGCTTTATTACAGCCAAAGGGGCCTCGTGAAGAGACCCTTGAGACTGCTTTTATCCACTAATGGTGCATTAGTGCGGCAGCGGCGTCTGGGTCGCGTGGGTGCTGCAGGGCAGGAGGGGGAGAGGCCAGAGCCGCCCCTCCCTCGAGTTGGTTTCCAGCCCCTCGGCGTCCTGGGCAGAGTCAAATGTGGAGGAAGACGCAGTCACGGGGTGAGGGCACCTGGTTCTAACACTAGCTCCCCTTCCAGGCCTGGCGGTCTATGGTTTTAAGCTCAGATCTAGAATTGAGCTCTGCGATAGTAAACTAGTCTTGCAGGACGTGGCCCCAGTGGGCACAGCAGAGCCCTCTGGGCAGAGGAGCTAAGCCCTGTCCCTCTGTTCCTTGGGCCTTTCTCAACCCTGTTTCTCTCTGAATAACCGCTCAAGTGTCCCCACATGGGCCAGCTGATTCTCTGCTCTGTCCAGTCTCAGTCCCAGATGAAGCCGATTAGTCAACACCAGGCTTGACTAATCACCACCATTCCTGCTGCCGGCAGCGCCTGCGGGCTCCAGGCAGTGTGGGTGGCCAGCCCTGGTGAAGCAGCCCCTGAAACTGCTCCTCCACACAGGGCCCATTTCAGGGTGACACCCCAGCATAGAGGCCCATGAGTTTGTGTGCACAGTCCTGTGTTAGAAATGTCAGGTGCTCTTTTACCCTGAGCTTGCATGCGGGTGCGTTGCCATGTGGAGCCACACGTGTGTTCTTTCAGAACCACTCTCTTATCCCAATCCTTTTTCCAAACTAAGGGTTTGTTTCTGTGCAATCAGAGTAGACTCCCTAGAGGTGGGGTCTTTGCCGAAGATGTTGTGGACATTACAGACACACCAAGCTCTCCCAGATGACGTCCTGCTGCCACGCTCTTTCCAGAAAGAGCCCAGGTGCCAGCAGCCACCATTCTGACTCAGTAGTGATCATAATGGTTCTTTTGTGGAGAAAATGCCTTTGTTAGGGCCTCAGGCTAGACTGTGACTTTTCCAGAAGAAAACAGAGTTCTCCACCCTGGGGTTGAGGTAGAGAGAGCGCAATGGAGAATGTTGCTAATGCACATCCATTAGTAGAACACCGGAGAGCATTCAGGAACCGTCCTCCTTCCTCCAGCCCCAACAATGGCTGCGTGGAGGGGGCTTGAAAAGACCTTTTTACAGGCACTCAGCTCAATCCTCATCTCTGAGCCCCGCCCGCTGGGCGCCTGTCTTCCATTCTCGTGCCTGTTGCTCAGAGCAATGCAGCAGCCAGGACAGTGCATCCAAGTCGCCTGCACTGTGCCCTCAGACCTGCTGCCCCTGGGTAGTGACGCCAGGCCTGGGCAGAGCCGGTGCACAGTGACCTGCTCTGGGGCGTCTCAAAGGGCCCGTGACACTGTGTGCACGTGTGTTTGTGTGTTTGTGTGGAGTGAGGGATGCAAGGACATCTGAGAGGTAGTTTAGTTTGTTTTTAACAAACTGGCCAAAATATTCATGTCCAGTTGAAAGAGATTCCCTTCAAAGCAGCCCCCTGGGCAGCTGTCCTGGGTGCCAGTGGGGGGCTGGAGCCTTTGACTGACCCCTTGGGGGAAATATCTCCAGACCAGGGCTAAGTCCCCGGGGGAGGCCACTCTCTGACTTCAAAGTCACATTTTTAAAAAATGGGTCTATTACATTTCCTTTATTTCTCCTTTATATCATAGTTCAATCTTTATATTCAGCTTTTTTTCTATTCGTTATGGGTATGAGGTGGTTAGATTATCAATGCATCTCATTTCAAGATAATAAGTAATAATAAATGAGATCTTACTACTTACTTATTTACTCTTAAAAGGGAATTTTGCTGCTGGTGGGAACATAAAATGATGCCACTTTGGCAGTTTGGCAAGTCCTCAAAATGTGAAACGTGGAGTTACCATATCCTCCAGTGATTCCACTCCCAAAATTTCTTCATAGCAGCATTATTCATAATAGCCAAAAAGTGGAACCGATCCCAATGCCCATCAACTGAGAAATGGATAAATAAAATGTGGCGTGTCCGTACGATGAAATGCCACTTGGCAATAAAAAGAAATTGAGAAAGAGAAGGGACCCCTCTGAGGGGCCTGCTGAGCCCCCCAAAATGGACATAAAGGGAAATCTTGAGTCCCTTCAGGGGACGTTCCGGGCACCTGGCTGGCCTTAAATGTGACCAGGAGTAACGATGGCCCTCCAGGCTAGCCAGAGTCACGGGATGTCTGGCTCCCTATGGAAACTGAAAGATGGCATTTTAACATTCTTGAGTTATTTTTCAGAGACCTCCACAGGATGGAAAATACAGATAAGGGGGAACTGAAGAATTAAACCCTGACCACCGTGCTTTGTTCTAAATTTCCTGTCACACTCATCCTAACACTCCTTTCCACTAGTCCAAGAATCTCTGAATCCACCTATGCCCCCGCTTCAGGATGTCCCACCTTTTGGGGCCAGGCCACTGTATAACCTCCATATATTGATTAACAAAATGTACTCCTGCCTTTGCAAACTTAGCTGTTCGTTCTTGCACGGCACCCAGCAATAAAGATGCCTCTTTCTCCCGCTACAACTCTTGGCTTCAGTGTTGGGCTTTCCTGAGCTGGGTGAGCAGACCCCAGTTTGGTAACAAAATGAAACACTGACACATGCCACAAAGTGGATGGATATTAAAAACATGATGCTAATTGGAAGGAGCCAGACACAAAAGGCCACAGCTTAGATGATGCCATTTATATGCAAAGCCCAAAGTAGGCAAATCCATAGAGACAGGAAGCACATTGCCGTGGTTGCCAGGGTGGGGGAGTTGATGGGGAATGGGCAGGACTGCCAATGGGTACAGGATTCCTTTGGGGTGATGAAAATGCTCTAAAATTGACAGCGGTGATAGTTGCCCAGCTCTGTGAATATACTAAAATCCATTTTGTACACTTTGTAACCTGTTCCATGAACCTCCATATGTTTCTTATAACCCTCTCATTTGACTAACTCCTTGATCCTTTGATTTGTTTGCCAAAAATGATGGACTCAAACTTCTGGTCGCAAGTGATTCTCCTTCCTCAGTTTCCCAAAGTGCTGGTTTGAGCCACCACCCCAGCCTGAAATGGTGGGTTTTCTACAAGACAAAGGAGTTGAGATTCTGAAGGTCCCAGGGCAGACTTCCTTTTGCCAGGACTCCCCCTCCCCCTCCACCTGCCCCAAGACATGTGGCATGTGGGGGATTTGAGGTAGCTTCTCCTTTTCTCCTGGCAAGACGTCTGTCTATTAAAAATTCCTTTCCTCTGTGCCAGTCCTCATTGTCTCAATAATTGGATCTTTGTGCAATGAGCAACTAGACCTAGACCAAAACCCTGCTGGGGTTTTGACAACTTCAAATAGGTGAATTGTATGGTGTATGAATTATATCCCCAAACTGTTACTTAAAGAGGGATGGTTGTGGAGGAAAGTGGTTAAACAAATCGTGGTATATGCACAGAATGGAATATTAACTAGCAATAGGCAGGAGCCGCTGATAGTGCAACAGCATGGATGAGTCTCCAAACATTATGTTGAGCGAAAGAACACAGACAACATAGCATGTGATTACCTTTTCATGAAGCAGAACATGCAAAACATGAAGAACAGGCAAAAGGAACCCACTCAAATGGGGAAGGAGGGGAAGTGACTAGAAAAGGTCCCAGGGACTTTCTGGGGTGATGGGAATGTTCTACATTTTGATTGACATGTAGGGAGGGACCCTCACTGCACTGTGAGCTTAGACCTGTGCCGTGTAATGTGTGTGACTACACCTTGGTCACAAAAGGGGGATATTTATTAAAGTGGAGAATCACTGTTTTAGACACTTAATTGAAAGAATATGGAAAACAAAATTTCTCTCTTCAGAAATCAAATTCCCCATTTGAGTATTTGCCCTTTCCTTTTTTTTTTTAATAACTTCTTATTATGGAATTTTCAGGCACACAAAATGTCGAGAGAATCATACAACGAGCCCTCCTGTGCCCATCAGTCTTCTGCTATTCTTGTTTTAACTATTCCCTCTGGGTTTTGTTAGGGTTTTTTTTCCTGGAAGATGTGAAACAAATCCCAGACCTCACGTCATCATACCTATAAATACTTTGTATGTCTTGGTAACAGAGAGGACTTTTAAAAAATAACTACAATACTCATGACCAAACTCAATGACGTCGACCATGTTCAGTTTTCCCAGTGGTTTCAAATGCCCTTTCACAGTTGTTTCTGTTCTAATCTGGAGCCGGACAAGGTCCATACATGGCATTGGGTTGCTATGTTTCTGAAGTTTTTCTGGATCTGTAACAATTTCCCGTCTTTCTTTTATGTCATTTATTCTGTTGGGAGCACTTTCTTTTTGTTCACGTCAGACCGGTACTGTGCTGACGTGGTGACAAGGTTTGAGGGAGGCACATCTCACATGACAGGGCAAAACCCGATCACCCGGCTTATGAACCACAGAAAGAGTGACTCAGATGATACCCTTTACTGGCCTCTGGCCTCACTCACTCCACTCCCAGAAAAACTCTGGGCCTCCGCAGGGTTAAGCCTGCTCCTGTGTGGCCTGGCGATCCCCTACCTTGAAATTCTAGAAGTTGCTCAGAGCAACCAGGGGTCTTACCCTTAAGGGGGGGGGCACCACCCTGACAGGAAGCCAGTGGCTCCATATACAAATGTCTTCTGGCCATTCAGTGTGGGCTGCACACACATGAGGGGACTTGCCTGGGCTAGACTGGGGGGACCTCTGACCTGCGAATGAGACTGAAGCATTGTTAGGGGCGCAGCGAGGATGGGGTGTTAGGGACAGACTCTGTGACGAGGAGACACTGGGGCAGGGACCTAAAGGAAGTGAGGGAGAAAGCGGCACAGATCTGGGAGCAAGGGCACTCCGGGCAGAGGAAACAGCAAGTACAAAGTTCTACGGTGGCTGCGACTTTGCATGTTTGAACATCAAGCGTGTGCTGGAACCGAGGGGGCGAGAGTGCTCGAGATGGAGCAGAGGGGGTGGGTAGAGCTTTGTGGTTCCTCTGAGGGGCCTGGGCTTTTACTCTGAGTGACATGGGGACCCCCTTGCCATGTGCTGAGCAGAGGAGTGGCTCGAGCTGATAATGTCTTCTCAGGGTCACTGTGGCTGCGGGGTTGAGGGTAGGCTGAGGGAGGGAGCCCACCGGGAGACCACTGCAGACACCCAGGCAGCAGGTGATGATAACCAGGATAGGCACAGAGGAGTAGTTAGAGGAGGATCCGTCACCAAGGCAGAACCAGCGGGATCCGCTAGTGGATTGGATGAAGAGTGTGAGAGAAAGAGGAGAGGCTAGGACAAATCCAAGCTTCTGGCTTAAGTAACTGGAAAGACAAAGTTTCTCCATTTACTGAGATGAGAAAGACAAGAGTGAGTTTTGGTAGCAAGATTAGGAGACCCCGTTTCTTTTTTT
>VBSM01002608.1:156246257-156260714 GCA_008086735.1 Cheirogaleus medius | reverse complement strand
CCTCCCACCTCGGCCTCCCAGAGTGCTAGGATTACAAGTGTGAGCCACCGTGCCCGGCCTGATTTAAATTTTTAAAACTTTATTTTAAGGAAATAACTGCTGTAGAGTAGATTAGTAGGATCAAGCGTGAAATAGGGGCCCTACAGGAGACTACTGAGGTAGCTCAAGTGAGTAACGTTGGCGGCTTGGACAGGATTAGCAGTGGAGATGGTGAGATTGACGCTCACCAAGACAAAGGAGAGAAAGTGTTCAGACAGTGACACGTGAAGTGTGAGAGCCTCGGAACCTTTCAGGGGGAACTGCAGGAGGCCACTGGTTGGAACCTCATACATCGCTGGTAGGGATGCAAATGTTCAGCCGCTACAGAAAACAGTCTGGTGGTTCCTCAAAAAGTAAAGCATAGAGTCACCATATGACCAGCAGTCGCTCCTACGTATGTACCCAAGACAATTGAAAACTTGTTCATGTGAAAACTTGTACATGAAAGTTCACAGCAACATTATTCATAATAGCCAAAATGTGGGAGGCCAGGCGCAGTGGCTCATGCCTGTAATCCCAGCACTCTGGGAGGCTGACGTGGGAGGATCGCTTGAGCTCAGGAGTTCGAGACTCGCCTGAGCAAGAGTGAGACCCCCGTCTCTGCTAAAAAAAAAAAAAAGTGGAAAAAAAGTTGGAAGGACACTAAACAAAGAAACAAATCCCCATCCCTGTCCGACTGTGAGCTTCATGAGAATAGGGGCTGCTGCCTCCCAGGGCCTGGACGGGTACCCGTACAGAACAGGCATTCAAGACGTACTTGGGGAGAATGGGTGACCCCTCACACAAGTCCCAGCCACATCGGTCAGTACCAGGGGATTCTGAGTAGACACACCCATGAATGAAAGCTGGGTTGTTCCTGAGGTAAGCTCTTGACTTCTTTGCAGAGTTTGGCGTGTCTCTGGGCCTGAGTTGTCCTGTGTGAATCTGAAGGTTAGTGAGGCTGGGACCAGCTCGGTGAGGGTAGCGACCAGCTCCTGTTCGTGCTGATCCCAGGGAGAGCACTCAGAGGGGCTCGGCGCTCAAGAGACAGCCGGTTCAGAGAAAGCGAGGTCGCGATGAGACAGGTCGTGTCCTTCACACAAGAGCGTCACACAACAGCGAGAAAAAGATGCTCTTGCCCCAGTCTGGGAGGACGAGATTTGGGTGAGGGAGAAATGGGGTTGGTTCTTGTCACCATGAAGGTCCCCCGGCTGGGGGTTCCATGACCTGTAGCTAAACCTCTGCATTATTTAAGGCTTTAGAAGCACTTGGTCTGGTGGTTACAAGCCCCGACAGCGGGGCAGCCCTGCCCTCTGGTGGCCACCCGGTGTGGTGCGGTGCTGTCGCCAGAAAGCTTTGCCAAAACTTAGGGGAAAATTCTTTTCGTTGTCCAAGTTCCCTAAATCCCTTACAGACGTCTTGGGAGACATAAAATACAGGAATAAAAAGTAAATACCATCACCTTAATACCCTTGATGCTATTGGAGCCTCCAGTCGCATGGCTGTTTTATACCTAGTTCATTCATTCAATGAAGTAGTTGCAGAGCGCCAACCGTGTCTCAGATACCAGCTGTGAAAAAAACAAGTAAAAGCCACAGTGTCTCTGCGCTGTTTGCACAGCTTAAATGCTAGCTGTGACCACTCTCTGCTGTTTGGTCCTGATGTCTTCTCTCCGTATCATGACCTGTGTTGCTGTGTACTCTTCAGAAAAATCATTGCCAGTAGCCGTACGACAGCCCATTGCGTGAATGTCCTTGGCCTCCTGGTATGGTGGCTTCTTCTTCAAACCAGAGTGAGGCAGGATAAGGAGCTTTTGCTTTTGGACTCTTTCTTTGCAAGAAGGAGGGAAGCTGACTGAGTGGCCCCGACCTGCTACCAGGTGGGCTGTCATTGTCCCCCCACCCCACCCCCAGTCCCAGACCAGGAAGCTCCCAACAGGAAGACAGGTGTCCAACTTCTATTCCAAACACAGTGAATTTACTCAACAACAACACCTGCCAGGCAATTTTAGGGGCCGGGGATACAGCAGTGAAAAAGTTAGGCAGAGCCCTGTGCGCTCCAGGAGTGCAGGCTAGTTGGGAGGTGGTGTGAAACACACAACCGCAGAAACAATCCCCATTACACTGCCATACATTAAAGCATGAGACAGGAGCCCTAGCTAAATCCACGTCCCTGAGGAAGTCTCCTTTCGCTGAGAGCTCAGAGATGGGTAGGAGTCCCCTGGCCTGGCCGTGAGAGGACCTGGAGCACGGAAGACAGGGGAGGAGGGACGAGGCCAGCTAGGGAGTGTGGGATTGATCCTCAGCACAACAGGAAGCCACTGCAGGGTTTCCGGCCAGTGTCTCCACTGGCCTTTTGGAAAGATCTCCTGTAACAAACATAACCAGTTAGAAAATACACTGGAAGAAAAGATCCATTCATAAAGCAGCACAAAGAACAAACTGTTTAGAAATGGATTCATCAAGAAATATGTAATACATCACTAAAGAAAAGTTGTCAGCTTTACCAAGGGACATAAAAGAAGATCAGAAGGAATGGAAAGACACGTTTTGTCTTAATCAGTATTGTAAAAATGTTGTTTCCTAGCAGTATGGAGATACCTCAAAGAACTAAATGTAGATACATCTGATCCAGCAATCCCACTATTGGGCATTTACCCAAAAAAAAAAAAAAGGCATCTTATCAAAAAGACACTTGCACTAGAATGTTTATTGCAGCACAATTCACAATCCCAAAGATGTGGAATCAGGCTGGGCGCGGTGGCTCGCTCCTGTAATCCGAGCACTCTGGGAGGCCGAGGTGGGCGGATTGCTCAAGGTCAGGACTTCGAAACCAGCCTGAGCAAGACCCCGCCTCTACTAAAAATAGAAAGAAATTAATTGGCCAACTAAAAATATATAGAAAAAATTAGCCGGGCATGGTGGCGCATGCCTGTAGTCCCAGCTACTCAGGAGGCTGAGGCAGAAGGATCGCCTGAGCCCAGGAGTTGGAGGTTGCTGTGAGCTAGGCTGACACCACTGTACTCTAGCTAGGGTGACAGAGTGAGACTCTGTCTCAAAAGAAAACAAAAGATTAGGAATGAGATCCATAGAACACAACTGAGAGACCCAAATAGACCCAAATGCCTGTGGAAATTTAGAATATGATAAAGGTGGCACTAAATCAGTTGGGAAAATGGATTATTCAGTACATAGTATTGGGGAAATGGCTAGCCACTTGGAAAACAATTAAATGTGGATCCATACCTTTCTCCTTTACAATAAAATAAATTACAGATGGGGCCGGGCGTGGTGGCTCACGCCTGTAATCCTAGCACTCTGGGAGGCCGAGGCAGGTGGATCGCTCAAGGTCAGGAGTTCAAAACCAGCCTGATCAAGAGTGAGACCCCGTCTCTACTAAAAATAGAAAGAAATTAATTGGCCAACTAAAAATATATAGAAAAAATTAGCCAGGCATGGTGGCGCATGCCTGTAGTCCCAGCTACTTGGGAGGCTGAGGCAGGAGGATCGCTTGAGCCCAGGAGTTTGAGGTTGCTGTGAGCTAGGCTGACGCCATGGCACTCACTCTAGCCTGGGCAACAGAGTGAGACTCTGTCTCAAAAAATAAATAAATAAATAAATAAATAAATTACAGATGGATCGAAAATGTAAATGTAAAAATGGAACCACAAAGCATGAGAAGAAAGCATGAATATATTAGTGATTTGAGTCTAAAAAATGAAAAGCTCCTTCACAGCAAAAATAAAGACAATAGATAAATTGCGAGGAATATTTGCAACAGTATGAGAGACAAGGTGCCAATTTCCTTAACTACAAAGAATGCCTAGAAATCAATAAACCACAGATAAAGAACCCAGCAGAAGAAGCAAGACAACACATAGCAGAAAAAGAGATTCACGTGGATAGCAGGTATATTAAAATTTCAGCTTAACTCCTAATTTTTAAAATACAAATTAAACAAGATACCATGTTTTGTTGATCAGACTGACAAAGATACGGGGAAGTCTGGTAAGGGTGAGGAGAAATATCAGATTGTTTGTGGAAGTGGAAATCGGCAGAGCCATTATGTGAGGCAATTTGGCAATAGCTATCAACATCCTCACTGCACATCCGCCTTAAGCCGGCAATTCCACTTCTAAGGATTGATTCACTGCAGCATTATTTGTGAGAGCAAAACACTGAGAGCAAGGGTGGCAGCCCTTGGAGGTGGTGATATGAACAGAGCTCCAGCATGCACTTTCAAGTGAAAACTGCAAGGGGCAGAGGTCTGGATTTTTTGGTTTTTAAGGTTACATACATACCTATATATTAATAATTATGCATATATATGCAATTACATATGCACACACATATAAAAGCACATATATGCTTTGAAAAAATTTGGAAGGGATACAGAAGAGACCAATTGCCTCTGAGAAGGAGGCCCAGAGGTTGAGGATGAGGGAGAAGGGACTGTCTTTGATTTTCACCTAATATCCTCCTTGACTATTTGAATTTTTACCATAAGAATGTATGACCTTTGTAATAGTACCCAAAGCTGCTGTTGATGCTGTTAAGATCACTCAGGCTCGGCCAGGCGTGGTGGCTCACGCCTGTAATCCTAGCAATCTGGGAGGCGGAGGTGGGCTGATAGTTTGAGCTCAGGAGTTCGAGACCAGCCTGAGCAAGAGCAAGACCCCGTCTCTACTAAAAAAAAAAATAGAAAGAAATTAGCTGGACAACTAAAAATATATATATATATAAAATTAGCCGGGCATGGTGGCACATGCCTGTAGTCCCAGCTACTCGGGAGGCTGAGGCAGAAGGATTGCTTGAGCCCAGGAGTTCAAGGTTGCTGTGAGCTAGGCTGACACCACGGCACTCTAGCCTGGGCAACAGAGTGAGACTCTGTCTCAAAAAAAAAAAAAATCACTCAGGCTGCAGTGGCCTCAAATGACCACAGGGGCATAAGTGAGTTGTGGAAAGACATGTGGCTATCCATGGAACAACATCACGCTGCTGGCTAAAAAGAAATAAATGGATTCCAGATTCACCTAAAAGGCAAAACTGACAGGAAGCATGGCGAAAACGGAACCATTCTCTGTTCCCACGGCCACTCTTCCATCCCACCTTTCTGCTCCATGACAACCGTCATCCTCTAAGACCTAAGCCTCAGAGTCGACTCCCATAGGGAAAGGCAGGGAAAGGCACAAAACATGGGAGGATGCCAGAGGTGACAGCGGGGTTGAGCCGGCTCTACCCACCAACCCCCACTACCCACCTTCCCAACATGACACAGGTAGGATCCTGCTTGGCAGTTGCTGAACCAGTATTTGAATGGATATTTTGCAACTAATTGTTAACACCTTAATCCGGAAGGGTATGCAGGGCTCCTTCCTGGCGGGTGCGCCACCCACTGTGCACACTTGCATCCTCTCCCTGCCCAAACCCTGGGCAGCAGGAAGCACTGGCAGGTTCTCCTGGCTGGACAGACTGGTCCAGAAGAAAGGCTGCTTAGACCCCCGCCTGCACCTCTGAGCACTGGCCACACACTCCCTGCCTGCCCCTGCCCTCTGCACCTTGCCTGCCCTTTGCAACTCCTGCTTACCGGAAGTGATCATTCCCTGGCCCATCCCACTGCTCCCCTTCCAGCTGGGCCACCACCTTCCATAGACTCTGCCTCCCTTTAGGCCCAAATCAAATGAGCAGGAGCCACAAATTTGTCCCAGGACCACGAGGAAAGTCAGCACAGCTTCTCAAAGGAGCTAATATCTGAGTTGGGCCTTGAAACATGAAGAATGAGCTTCTGCCAGATAAAAAAAAAAGGAAAAGAAAGAGCTAGGCACAGTGGCTAGTGCCTATAGTCCCAGCTACTCAGAAGGCTGAGGCAGGAGGATCACTTGAGCCCAGGAGATGGAAGCTGCAGTGAGCTATGATGATGCCACTGCACTCCAGCCTGGGCCACAGAGCAAGACCCCATCTCTAAAAAATAAATAAGCAAATATCAAAAGAAAAAAGAGGATGGGGGTGTGCATAGGGTATTCTGGATCCAGCAAGCTTCTTGCAGGGTGGAACTGAGAGCTTGGTGTGTCTGGGTTAGAGGCATTCAAACTGTGAAATGTTCTAGGGAGTTAGAGTCATAAGAGTGACCTCACACCTCACTGGCTCCCGCACCCTGGTGCACTCCCTCCACGTGCTGCTCACACAGGTATGTGGTTGTCAAGTCCGTGTGGTCAGCCTTCTCTACCAGACTCTGAGTTCCTCAAGGAAGGGCCATGACCTTCATCTCTGTGTCCCAGTGCTGTACTCTGCTGCTCCTGTCATTCTGCCACTCAAATCCCAGGCATGACACAGTGTAGGCAGAAACAGGTGGGGCTCCTTGTTTTTCTCCCACAATCTGAATGCTGAAAGGCGCAGCAGAGAACTTTTCCTCACTTGGGGAAAAGCCAATCTGTGCCTTAGAAAGGGCAATAATAAAGATATCATAATACTAAATAATAATACATAATACAGTCATAAAAGTCCAAAACCTTATGCTCAGGAACCCACTGCCTGGGAATGTATCCTTATGAAATGGTTCAAAAGAATAAAAGTGCCCTGTGCATAATCGCTTTCATTATGGCATTATTGGCAGGAGCTGAAAGTTGGAAACAACTTAACAACCTAGGCAAAAGGAGCAACATTGAGTAAACGACTCTACACCCACAGAATGGAATGCTGAGCAGTCATTAAGTGATTATTGCAAAGTCTGCAGAAACACGGGGGTGCGGGGTATGTTTATAATGTAATCTTAATGAAAAATAGTTTAACATGAAATGGTATTAATATATCCTCCAGAATTGTTTTTTCTTTTAATTGAAAATTTTATGTAGATAATTGTAGATTCACATGCAGTTATAAGAAATAATATAGAGAGACCTCACCTCTGCTCAGTTCCCCCTCCCATGGTAACGACTTGCAGAACTGTAGTACCACATCACCAGCACATTGACAGTGATGTAATCTGCCATACCACTCAGATTGCCCCGATTTTACTGATATGTGTGTTAGTTCTATACGATTTTATCACAATCGTAAATTACAATTTTATCAGAGTTGTTTTTTAAAGAACACATGTGCATGTAAAGAAATGTGTTAAGATGGTGGGATTTGAGGGATTTTCTTTTAAATGTTTCCCTTTAATGTTGCTATGTTATCAGTTAAAAGTGGGGGAAGGTTGAGTGAGCAGAGGCAGGGAGGAGAGAGGCAGAAATTGTGACCGTGATGGCAGGAGGTAGGGGTGTCTTCCCAGCGGGGCTGGGCCTTGCTGTGCCCTCTTGGGCAAATCAGGGAACATCCTTTGAGCTGCAGTTTGTTAGCAGTCAAGTGAGGATTATTCTCCCTGCCCTATCTCACAGGGTTACTATGAGGTCACTTTTGCCAAACTCAGGCCAAGTCACCATCCAGGCCCAGAGCACAGTTGACCACCCTGCGGAAGAGGAACTCTCCATGCGGTCTTTCACAGCCTCCTAAAGACTCACAGCCCAGCTACTACCAAAAAGGGACATCTCCCTGTAATCCTAGCACTCTGGGAGGCTGAGGCAGGCAGATCGCTTGAGGTCAGGAGTTCAAGACCAGCCTGAGCAAGAGCGAGACCCCCGTCTCCACAAAAAGTAGAAAAACTTAGTCAGTCAACTAAAAATGAAACAAAAAATTAGCTGGGCGTGGTGGCTCGTGCCTGTAGTCCCAGCTACTCAGGAGGCTGAGGCAGGAGGATTGCTTGAGCCCAGGAGTTTGAGGTTGCTGTGAGCTAGGCTGATGCCACAGCATTCACTCTAGCCCGGGCAACAAAGCGAGACTCTGTCTCAAAAAAAAAAAAAAAAAGGACATCTCTCCACTAGGCAGGAGATGTGACAAGGAGCTAAGAGGCCTGGTCTCTAGAATTGGACTGTCAGGCTCAAAAACGAGTCCCCTGAGACAGCTGGAGGCAAACACACCAGACAGGAAAGGAGCAAATAACACGGTGCTCGCTGGGCCCCCTCTGGTGCCTGCAGAAAGAAAGTCTGCCGGACTTGGTTTCTCTCCAGCGGGACCTGCTGGGGCTCCTTCCCAGGCCTCTCCTTCCAGATGCACCTAGGCTGCGTGTGCAGAGGGGTGTCAGTTCCCACGCTCTCCTTTCCAGCAGGGAGAAAGACCGAGGAGCACATTTCCCAGGGCGTTCCAACTGCACATGCCTTGGATTTTATCTCCAGCTCATGACATGTCTTGTTTGTGAGAGCTTCACGACCGCTGTCACCAGCTGCATTCCTGACCTGCACTGTGTTTAGCCTTGGTGTCCCCTTAGCCTAGAATGCCCTTGGCCTTCTCTGCCTTGTGACCTCCCACCTGTTCCTTTAAGGGAAGGGATGGCAAACTTTTTCTGTAAAGGGCCAAATAGTAAATATTTTAAATTGTGTGTATAGTCTTAGTCACAATTAGCCATAGAATGAGTGTGACTGTGTCCCCATTGCATTTGATTTATGGACACTTGTCAGGGGTTAAATTGTGTCGCCCTAAAATATAGGGTGAGTCACTATTAAATTGGAACTAACTGATGAGCACAGATGTGCACAGAGGGAAGCAAATCTCGATGGAAATCAAACAGGGGTGGGGAGGATCGGTGAAAACCTATCTGTCAGCTACAATGAACACTATCTGAGTGACGGGCACACTTAACTGTGTCTAAAGCATTATAAAAGCAATTTATGTCACCAAAAATATTTGTACTCCTGTAATACTTTGAAAAAAAATTCGTCAAACTATAATTCTCAAGATAGTGGTTTGTAAATCACATAAGTGACTTTTATATTTCATTGTCTATAAATATTGTGTTACAATTTGAAGATATATCCTGTTTAGCAGTAAAGAATTTTTTCAACAGTTAAAACAATAAATAAGGTAAAATAAAACAAAATATAGGGGGAGGTCCTGTATCTGTGAATGTGATCTTATTTGGAAACAGGGTCTTTGCAGATGTAATCAGGTTAAGATGCAGTCATTAGAGGCCATAATCGCCTATGACTGGTGTCCACATGAGAGGGAAATTTAGACATGGACACATGCAAAGAGGAGAACACCATATGAAGACACAGACATGGAGGGAAGATGGCCATGACCTTGATTTTGGACTTGTAAGCAACAGGCAATACATTTCTGTGGTTTTAAACCACCCAATTTGTAGTACTTTGTTACAGCAGCCCCAGGAAACTAATACAACACTAAAACTTCAATTTCATATCATGTTCACAGGTCACTAAATATTCTCCAGCTATCATGAGTCAGGCCGGAGCACGAGGCAGCCTACAGATCCAGCAGGGACTTGAGCATGGCCGAGGACAGCTCTGGAACGAGGGATCCCGGGCCTTTCCTCCTCCCACCGCTAGAAGGGTTCAGTGACACATGAGCCATTCCCCTTCACAGCTCACTGAACTCGGGTGACCCTGAGCCAAGCCGGGCAACCAGTCTCTGTCCCAGAAACTTGAGCAGAGTCAGCGACAAGTCAGCCAGCGCCAGTGTAGGGACTGGAGGATTATGAAGGCTGAGACACGAGACCTTTGGCGTCGGCCGTGAGGGGGCCGTGTAGACATGGGAGCGCAGAGGCGAGGGAAGGACCCAGACAAGCAGAAGGGCATAGGCAGAGCGTACAGAGGCCCGGAAGGGAAGGAAGAAGAGAGAGAGCCGCTGTCTGGGAGACCTTGCTTACTCTGGCGTCCGCCCTGCCTTCTACGCTGGGTTCCCTGAAATGCCCTGATCGTTATTCCAAGTCCCCTGTGACCTAAGCAGCTTAGTGGGGCCAAACCAGCCGCCACCGCGCAGGCTCACAGGAAGGCAGGAAGGACCCAGCCCCAAGTAGGTCCTCAAAATATCTCGCCCATCCAAGGAGGTCCCATCTGGCTTTGAGGGCCGGGATTCCTTACTTCTCCCCATGGGAAGGCATCTGGGGTGACTTCTGGAAAGCAAGGCTCCCTCAGAAAATAAGGAGGGAGAGGCTGGGTGTGGTGGCTCACACCTGTAATCCTAGCCCTTTGGGAGGCTGAGGTGGGAGGATTGCTGGTGAGACCAACTTGAGCATGAGTGAGACCACGTCTCTACAAAAAAACAGAAAAAATTAGTTGGACGTGGTGATGCACACCTGTGAGTCCCAGCTACTCAGGAGGCTGAGGTGGGAGGATCATTGAGCCCAGGAGTTTGAGGTTGCTGTGAGCTATGATGATACCACTGCACTCTAGCTGGGGCAACAGAGTGAGATTCTGTCTCCAAAAAAAAAAAAATAGGGAGGGAGCTGGGGCTGGGATTCTAGCAATTTCACAGGTGATAGTGATAGGTCATCTGTAATGGGTAGTAATAATCAAAATACTGGATTTTATTTATTCAGGACTCATACACATCATATCCTCTATTGCCACCTGATATACATATCTTAATTCTCACAACACAGCAACCCTAGAAAGGAGGCTTTTTCTTTTTTTCAAGACTGGGTCTCACTCTGCTGCCTAGGCTGGAGTACAGTGGTACAATCATGGCTCACTGCAACCTTGAATTCCTCCTCCTGCCTCAGCCTCCAGAGTAGCTAGGACTACAGGCGCATGCCACCATGCCCAGCTAATTTTTAAAATTTTTTTGTAGAGACAGGGTCTCACTATGTTGCCCAGGCTGGTCTTGAACTCCAGGCCTCAAGTGATCCTCCAGCCTTGGCCTCCCAGAGTGCTAGGATTATAGGTGTGAGCCATTATGCCTGCCAGAGGGAGGCTATTAATTGGGCCCATTTTACAAACTGAGTCTTTAAAGAGGCTGAGTTGATTATCACAGAGCTAGTAAAGAGCGAGGATTTGAACTCTGCTCTGTCTGCTTTTTCTGCTTTGCCACACTGAACTACCACAGGTAAGATCCATAGGCCTCCGTCTGAGTCCTCTAGCTGCTGCGGTCTTGTAAATGTAAGTTAATCAGCTGCAGAGCAGGGATGTCAATGTTTGTATTCTAATTTTTCCAAGAGCTGAGCAGCCTCAGAGCAGTCTGAGGATTGCCAGCCGCCTGTACTTTCTATCGACCTCAGCTGTTTACAAGTCTGTCTCCCTGATTACACCGTGTGCTCTTTGATGCAGGGCCTCTGCCTTCTGAATTTTTTACTTTATCCTCACAACCATGTGTAGGATCTCTGGCTGCTATTGTGCTGAATTGACCAGCTTCTTTCAATCCCATTTCCTTCTGGAAATAGGCAGCCTCCCACGTTTATGCCGGATCACTCTAGCCTGGCCAATCAGCACACCCCATAATGAGATTGTACGGGATTAAACAGGACCAATCAGAATTCTTCTCTGGATCAGATATAAGGCTATCATGGAAATTTCACTGAGGCTGTAAGCTAAGCGCATGTAAATTCAGGGCTGTCAATGGCCATCTTGCCCCACCTGTAAGGAGAAAGAGAGAGAAAGCACCAAGTATTAGTTCCAGTTCCCAGGGTCTGTTCAATTCTGTGAACAATCCTGGCATCCTTCCAAACTCTCTGAGAGCGTCCATTTCCTTTTTGTAAAGCATGTGATTCCGTAACACGTCACCATGACGAATACAGCATGATTCACCTCCTGGTGTTCAATGGCGTAGGACGAGCTGATCAGAAAGTTTCTGTCATGGTGCTAGCCCGCCTCATCTTCATGCTGAGAACGAGGACAGTTCCTGCTCTACCTCCCAGCACTTGATCTGTCCTCTCTGCACTCTGGACATAGATAGTACATTCTACACAGCCAGACCTGGAGACCAGGGACACCTATCAAACCTTCTTGGTTCCGGCTCCAGCTACGCAGAGATCCAAATGGCAGTCCTTGGGACCCTGTTTCTCTCATAAACCCCACATCAATCCAAGCATCTCTGCCTCTACCACACCACCTTATGTCAGCCAGACAGAGTTCTGTGTCACATCTGACACATGTCATGGCCCTGGCCCCTGCCGCTGCCATCCTTCCCCTTTCTAGAGAGCCCTTGTCCCTGTCCCGGCCTTCCCAAGTCTCTGGACATTCCCATTTCCAGGTTGCTCCTCTGTTGCCTCCTCTCCCCAGGCTTGTCGCAGGCCTAGTACAACCAGGGCCTAGGAGGCCCTTCCAGAGATGCCCACTGGAGAGGCCCGGCCAAGTCCAGGGAGTGCTGCTCTTGTTCAGCAGGCTGCCTCCCCTCCCCGGTGACTCCAATTCAAGAAACAACCTGTCATGCTTGTGGGGTCCAGTGTGCACTGCCCAGTTCCATGAAGAAGGGTGGGTAAGGCCTCCTGAAGGCAGAGAATGCAGCCAGCTACGTCTGTAGATGCCTCAGCTCACAAAGAACATGCACATCATGGTCCATTTTTATTTAAAAACTAAATGTGTGTATGTAGATGTATATATATGCATCCATACTCACATATTTACATTGTTTATAAATATGTTATATTTATATACATATACACTCATATGTATCTATGCACACATATATATTTACATATGTAATAGAATGTTCACTATATATAAATAAAAATATAGGATTTTTTAAAAAAAACATTTCCTTTATTTATTTATTGTTAGAGATGGAGTTCTGCTATGTCGCCCATGCTGGGGTGCAGTGGTTATTTACAGATGCCATCATGGCACACAGCTTTGAACTTGGCTCAGTCGATCCTCCCACCTCAGCCTCCTGAGCAGCTGGGACTAGCTGGGCGCTCCGCTGCACCCAGCTCAAAAGTAAATATTCTAAAATGTCAACATTGGTGAATTTCTTTTAATAAAGACATTTTTAAATAAAAACTTCATTGAGCTATACTTATATACAATAATCTGTACCTATAGTAAATGAGTTTTGATGGAAATATATACTCATGTAAACACCAGGTGGTTCAATACTTTTATTTTCTCCTTTATGCCTTTTTTTTTTAAATTCAGTGGACATGTGTGACTTGAGTAATTAGATAAAAACATGTACTGAGAGAGAGAGAGAAAAATCATTTCTTAGTCTCTGGCCTTGCAGTCAGAGTCCAGGGGAGCCCTGCCCCTTAGAGAGGCAGAATGGCCTCTGGAGCTGGCTCTCCGTGGACCAAGGGCTTCTATAGCCATTGCCCATATGGCTTCCCACAGCCACTCTTGGAGAACTTGGCTAAGGCAGAACATGCTCCCACTTTGCGGTGAGTAAACTGAAGCTCAGAGAGGTCAGGTGACCTGCTCGATAAGTGGACAGTCACAGAGCCAATAAGTGGAGGTCTTGGACTCTGAGTCCAGTGCTCTTTTCATACGCCATACTTAACAAAAGGACACTCCACCAAGTGTGGGGAGCCCAGCTGAACTTTGTCCAGGTGTACAGGGGTCCCTGGCTCCTCGGAGCTACAGGGAATGAGGCCAACAGCCTGTCTGGGCACAGTAGCCTCAAAGCCTGGCCCTCAGGGACAGCAGCCCACTCCCTCCCCTTTCCACCTGGCTGGCCACCAATATGACTCAGGAGGGGGATGGTGGAATATGGCCCAGGGCAGGAGGCCTGCTGCTTCTGGGGACCTATTGACACATCACCCACACTCAAAAAGGGTGAGCACGTGCCAGCAAGACCCATTTCCTACTCTTGTCCCCAGCATGCCAAAAATGCCTTTGATCTTGGCCAAGCCTAGCCAAGAGGAAAAGGAAACACCCCTTGATCTTGGCCTAGGAGAGAAGGAAACTCCCCTCTCAGCAAGCTGGGACAGGGAGCGACACCTACTCTCACGCCCACCTCCCTCCTACTTCCAGGGAGGGATGCTGCCAGAGCTGAGTTCCTTAGGGCTGCAAACCCAAGGGAGGGTCTCAAGGCCCCTCCTCTGACTCGACGGGGAAACTGGGTGTTGAGGATTAACCTGGAGAAAAGTGCACAGCAAACAGCGGGACCTCGCAGCCTCCGTCTACCCTGGGAGGAGGCTGGGGACAGGATGACCTTGTTTGTGCACATCAAACCTGCACCCACTGTGGACCCCTCCCACTGGCAGATACAACATTTATTATGCTCCTACTCTAGGCCAGCCCAGCCCTCTACAGACCCATTTACACAACAGTATCACCATCAATTCTCACAATAACTCCATTATTGCCCTATTTGCCTAAGTGAGGAAACCAACGATCAGGGCAACGAAATAACTTTCCTAGGGCCAAAGGTTACCGGAGGAGGTTGCTCCCAAATCCTCTGCCAGTATCACTGGTGACCACCCAAGAGTCCATCCCCGCCACCACACGCGGCTTCATCCGAAAGTTCTTCCTCTGGAAACAGCGCGGCGACACCCGAAGGCCTCCAGGTAAAGGTGAGCCCCTACTCGCCCGCCTGGCGCCGCTCCGAATCGTGCGTTTGGGAGCGCTCAATCTTTTGGGGGCCAATTTACCAAGGTGGGTCCCGAGCCCTTCGATCGAAATTACACCTGAGGCCGGGCGCGGTGGCTCACGCCTGTAATCCTAGCACTCTGGGAGGC
>VBSM01002608.1:156219474-156246157 GCA_008086735.1 Cheirogaleus medius | reverse complement strand
AAAAAAAAAAAAAAAAGAAATGACACCTGAGACATTTATGCCAAGAAATATCAAGTGCGGGCAGCAACTGAATCGCGCCTACACCGCGCTCCTCGCAGGCAAGGGTGTGTCTGGGCGATCCCGGCTCAACAGGGCCGATGGGGGCGCCACCTCGGTGCGCAGGGCCGGCCCAGGTGGGGAGGGACCTTCCTGCGCCCCCGGAAGCCCCAGCGGGCTGCGGGCCAGGAAGCCGCCACCCCTGGCTGCGGGCCGGCGCGGCCGCCGGGGTTGAGGCGAGGGCGGCGCGCGCATGCGTGAGGGGCGGGACAAGGGGCACCTGCGATCCTTGCGGTGGCTCACGGCACCCCCAGCCCCAGGGTCCCCAGCGCCCGCCGGGCTCTAGCCGGGTGAGGGGCGTCCAGGACAGGCATCATCGCGGGGCACCGAGTAACCGCACCCAGGCAAGCTGCAGACACCCACCGCACCGCACCCCTCCCGCACTCTGCTGCCTTTCTCCTAGGTCGGGGGTCTTTTCTTTCCATTTTTTACAAAAATATATGTAAATGCATGTCGACTTGTGAAGGAACATGCTAGAGTGCTCACTCACTTCAGCCCTGTTGATAATTGCCCCCTCCAAGAAAAAGACAAGAAAACAACCTAAATGTCCAAAACCAGAGGATGGATTGAATCCATCACGGAACATCCGTGGGTGGAGTAGTCTGCAGCCATTAAAAATGATGAATTTTTTAAAAAAATGATGTATTTAAAGATGTAGGAAAATGTTCACAGGAAAATAATATCTACTGGCACACAATGAGTTCTCAGTAAATGTTAGCAATTATTACAAAACAGGATGTTAGTGAATAATATGATTTTAAATTTTTTAGTAAAGTTTAGTAAAGTTAAAATTTAGTAAAGTTGTATATGTATCTAATGCAAAAGAAAAAATAGAGACATTCCAACAGGGATTATCTGTGGGAGGTGGGATTATAAATGATTTTTACTTTTTCCCCTTTTGGTTATTTTAAAAGCTGGCACAATGAATATAATTTTAGGCTCAGGGGAAAAGAAAGACATGCTATATTCATTTTTTTAAAAGCCAGTAGTAGTTCAGTCTCTTCAATGTAAAGGCTGCTGAGAGAGTGCCGGCAACCCTCCCAGTGGGCAGATGTCGCTCTGAGGAAGCCTGGAGGGTGGGATATTAGACAGCACCTCGGTTCTTCTCCTACCCTGCAAGTTATGTAATCCCTATGAACCTCAATATTCACATCTGTAAAATGGGCATAATTCCCAGAGTATGAGGCCTTTGCATGAGAATTAAAGGAGATAATGTACATAAGGCACTTGGCACAAGCCTGTACCCACAGTAAGTTCAGTCACTGTTGGCAGCTGCAAGGATTTCTTGTACATAGCGGACACTCAACAAATGTTGCTTTCCTTCTCCTTGCCCTGGTGCACTGTAGACATAACCTAGACATTGCTGCAGCTGAGTTGAAACTAACTCACAGAGGTTCCAGACACTGAAAACAACTTCCTAAACCATTCTCAGCCCAGAAAAAGAGGCTTCTAAGCCCTTTAGAGCTGCTGTCCTGGGGATCCCCACAGGTGTGGTGCTGGGTGTGGTTACTGATTCATTCAACAACCATGGGATGAGCTTCTGCGGATACCACAGAGTAAGCACAAGACAGAGTCCGATCTGTCCTCACGGATTTCCATTCTAGTGAGGGAGATACTCAATACATAAGAAGCAAAATGATTACCAGTTGTGATAAGAGCTACAAAAGAAACAAAGAGCTGCAACAGAAAACTGTGGGTAGGGGGTTCAAATCCAAGGCAGGGATAGCCCTCTCCTGGGGAGGCGGTGCCAATAGGAGTGTCTGGGCACAGTAGGAGCCTATATAATAGGAAATCTACCGAGGTCCCCCTATGCTCAGCCTTCCTGTGCCACTGCCTGGTTCTCCTGGATGTCCCTAGTCTGGGCTCCAGAGCAATGCTATGGACTCACTGGGCTAAGCCCCTTGGTGGTCTAGACTGCCAGAGAAGACAGGTGGCCCTTTGCTCCCTCACCACTGTCCCAAGCCCTTCCCCATTCCCTTTGTCATCCAATCCTTAGCACAACCCGAGGCAGACAGGGCCCAGTTCTTTCTCTGCAGTCTAAGCAGAGGGTAGGACTGGTTAAGAGACTTGCTCAAGATCACGTGGCCTTCAACTCCTGTGTGCCCCTCACTCTGCAGAGGCAGCCCCCGGGTGGTGGGTGGAGAAAGAGCCAGGGCTAAGGCAGGGGCAGGGTGATGGGCCGCACGCCCAGACCCTTGAGAAGGAAGTGAGGAGCTCAAGACCTGTGAGAGGTGGAAAGGGGCAAGTAACCTGTTGTGCGCAGACAGGTTTTGAAATTTGGAAGTTGCCACTGTGCACCCTGTGACCACGAGCAGGGTACACATCCCATCTGTAAAGTGGGAAACTAGAACCTAGCACAGAGGCTTGTGAAGATCAAGTGAGTCAATACTGAACAATTTCTGGTGCATGCTGAGCACTCAATACATATAATCAATAACACTGATCATAATTACTACATAACAATTGTGTACGAGATCTGGTCTGGGCCCTGGAGATACTGGAGAAACTAGAAAGTATCTGCCCTTGCAGAACTTGACAGACAATACATAGTAAGCAAAATAATAAGTAAGAATTTCAGAGGTTGACAGCTGTGAAGATAATAAATAAAGTAGAAATGAGTGAACTAGGACTACTTGAGCAGAGTAGTCAAGGAAGGTTTCTCTGAGCTGAAACCTGAACGATGGGAAACAGGCAGAGGAAGGAGATGAGAGTGCTTTCCAGGGAGAGCACACAGCATGTGCAAAGGCCCTGTGGCGGCAGAGAGCTTGGCGTGGTCCAGGGAAAGAAGGCAGTGTGGCTGAGAGCTGAGGAGGGTGAGGCTTTGTGGGCCATTCTTGTTGCCATAGCACACAACTGGTGGGGTTTTTTAAATGGCTTGATTTTAATTAGATTATTCTGTGTGCTGAATGGGCTGGCAAGGACAGGAACAGAGGCAAAGAGACCTATTGTGGTCTATGGGGATGGAGGCCAGTTGAGGACGGATGATGGGGACTTGGGCTGAAGCTGCAGCAGTGAAGATGTAAAGATGGCCAAGCAGGCACATGTTTAGGGGTGAGTGCTGTCGGAACAAGTTGGTGGCCTGGATGTGGCATGTGACAGAAAGAGGGGGATCTAGGGCACATCCCAAGGTTTCGATGCCTGTTGAGCACCAGTTACTAAGTGCAGAAGATGGGGAGTAAGTTGGGAGGAGAGCAAAGATCCTGTCTGGACCAGTCACATTGGAGATGCCCGTTGAACACCCAAGCAGAGAGGCCAAGCAGGCAGTTGGCGGTATGAGCCTGGGCCTCAGGGACCAGTCAGGGAGTGAAGGCAGACCCAGGAGCCCGGGCGCTCTCCGCCATTCAGAGGACAGGAAGAGGAAAAGATTTGTGGGGTAGGAAGCCCAGGGAGGTCACCTGAGCCCCGGTTTCTGAGAGACCACACGACAGTAGTGGGTGGATGGAGAAGAGGCCAGAGTGAAGAAAGCAGAGAGTGCTTTTAAGTTTTGCTACAAAGTGGAGCAGAGAAACGGCGTGTGTGTAAGATGGCCGGGCAGAGAGGTGCACTCCTGTGCTCTGGACAAACAGGAATCCATGACGCCAGACGGAAGGAGCCCCCTCCACGCCAGCAGCCAGCAGAGGGAGGCCACGGAGTGGAGCAGGGAGGGGTGGGGTGCGGGGAAGAAGGACAGGGAGATAGCAGGTCCTCACGCTGAGCCAGGCAGGACCGAGGCGCTCTATAAAGGTTGCCTGTCACTGTGACTAAGCTGATGCAGGGTTGGGCGGCAGGAGGTGGGTATTTTCCTCTATGCTGGGCTTCCAGTGGGGCCTTGGGATTCCATCCGGCCCAAAGCCTCCCCAGAGGCTCTGGGGTCCCTCTCTCAACTCAAGCACACTCCCTTGGTTCAGGGAGAGGTCTCCACCCACATCCCCCAAACTGACATTGTCGTGTCGTCCCCCCCCATCAACGGGGCTGCATCTTTTTACAGTGGGAAAGGGAAGGGAGCCTTGGGAGCAATGCTAAGAGACAGTCCCAGGGGTCCCCCATCCTCCTTGGTTGTGACTTTCTTGTACCCCTACCTGCAACAGAGCAGCTCCTCATGCAGCGCCCATGCCTGGCTCCCGGGCAGCCTCCTGCCTCCCTCCCTCCTCCATCCCACTCCTGGCTGTGTAGGTGTCTCCTCCACACCCCAGGCCCACTGGGAGCTGGGACTCCTCTGCCCAGCCCTGCCCCTACCCATCCCCCCCTGCCCCTCTGCCATCAAATGACACCTTGTTTAAAACCAGCAACTTCACAGGATGACTTTTAACCAAATGGCCCCCAGCAGCTCCCTCCCTCCCACAAGTTCCAGACCTGGATGACCCTGGGGTACTCAGGCAGGGACCCCCACCCCCAGGCCTCCTTAGCCTTGGAGCTAGTCTTGAAGATTCTGAGTTAGCTTACCTGGATGCCTCAGGTTAATTTTTAAAATTTTCAAAATTCAGTGACCAGATAGTGTTGCTTCCACCTCTTGCTTCTTGCTAGATAATTTCTACCTTCTCAAACAAAACAAAACAAAACAAAACAAAAACAACCAACCAAAAAAAACGCCTTGAGTCTTTACTTCCTCACTGGGATGAACACGTGTTTCTGAATTGGTCAAACTAAGGGCCAGGCTCGTTTCTTCCTGAACTAGTGGCTCAGAGCTGAAGCCACTCAGAAGAGACCAGGCAATGTGTTAGGAGCCAACCAAAATGTTCAGCTACTTTCTCCCAGTTAAGTTTCATTTCTGGGACTCTATCTTAAAGAACAAAAATACAAAATATAGGGGGAAAGGCAAAACATGAAGATGTTTATTGACTATCTATTTATAGCTAAAAAAAAAAAAAATATATATATATATGGAAACAAATATCCAACAAGAAAATGCCACTCAGCCATTTTTTAAAAAGAACTACATCCACACTGAAAAATATTGAGGAAAAAGTAGGATAAAAGTTAAATGTACATTTACAACTTTGTGAAAAGAAAAACCGCCCATGAAAAAAGCCTATTGGTAGGGTTTTCCCTTTTCTCAGACATCCCTTATCATTTCTTTCTGCAATGCCAGTGAAGTGGTGTAAGCCCTGAGCCTCCCTGAAGTCGGGTAAGAAAGGAACCTTGAGCTACTCATTCTTAACCACTTCGGTACGGCGCTCACCGGCCCCGACACCTTGCCCACAGCCGGCACTCACAGTCCGCACGGTAGTCTGTGCTGTGCATTGACGACGGATCCGTTTTGCTCTTGTGTGATGAGGAAAGCTTTAAAGCACTGAAAGCTTGTTTGACTTTACAGGCAGCTTTACTTGTCATGTAAATCGGAATAGGTAACATATACATATATGTTTTCATTTATGTTATTTATTTATTTATTTATTTTTTTGAGACAGAGTCTCACTCTGTTACCTGGGCTAGAGTGCCCTGGCGTCAGCCTAGCTCACAGCAACCTCAAACTCCTGAGCTCAAGCAATCCTTCTGCCTCAGCCTCCCGAGTAGCTGGGACTACAGGCATGCGCCACCATGCCCGGCTAATGTTTTCTATATATTTTTAGTTGGCCAATTAATTTCTTTCTATTTTTTGTAGAGACGGGGTCTCGCTCTTGCTCAGGCTGGTCTCGAACTCCTGACCTTGAGCGACCCTCCCGCCTCAGCCTCCCAAAGTGCTAGGATTACAGGCATGAGCCACCACACCCGGCCTCATTACGTTATTTTTAAATGTTCACAATTTTATTTTGATAAATGAAAAATTAGAAAAGTCGTATCACGGCTGTCGGCTAAAGTCGCTGTGCGCATTCACCTGTGGCTGTCGACCATAGTCGATGCTCGCACCGAAGTGGTTAAGAGAAGAAACCAGGGGCTAGACCTACCTGACGCTTAGGAGATAAAAAAGCAGCACAGAATGCCTGAGGTCTCAGAGTTGCAGTGTGGTACCAGTTCTTACACTGACTCAGATTGTCACCTTGGATGGGTAGGGACAGGGAACTGTTAAGCAAAGTCATGAGGACAAAGAGGACACCGTATGTGAAGCAGCTGTGCAGATCACAAGGCACTGTCCACTTGCAAGACAGCTCTGAGGAGGGCTGGACAGAGAAAGGAAGCCAGACGTGGGGGCTGAAGGAAGACCAGTGGTACCCCCTCCACAAGGCTTTCCAGTGCCCTTAACTGACCAGGGCTTCACTGCACTCAAGGTGACCCTCGTGGTGTTGGCCGAGGATCTCCCTTATGCTGAGCTGAAACCGGCTTCCCCACTGCCGCTTCCGCTGGCCATGTGGAACACCTGGAACAATCCCGGCCCTGCCGGCTCGCCCTGTCCTGCCAACTCTCACTTCTCCTATGCCTCGGTGCGTTGCAGGGTCCCTCGACAGTCCAGACTGTCTACCACCTGGCTGCTCTCCTCCGGACACTCTTGTTTGCTGGCAAAACCCTGTTTAGAGGGGAACGGTGCCCACTGTCCAAACTCCAGCCACGTCTGAGCGAGACAGGGCGAGGCGCTCTCCTCTCCCTGCTCTGGTCTCAAAGCCGCCATTGCTCAGCCCCGGCCAGAATTTGTCTTCCCAACAACCTTGTTTCACTATAACTTATCTTTGAGCTCCAAGTCAACCAAACTCTCTTCCACAGCCCCGACTGAATGACTTAAAACCTGAGCAGAGGATGTTTTTGGGGGACCAACGCCAGCGCCTCCCGCGCAGGTGCGCCAGCCTCTGGAGAAGGCCGTGAACGGTCAGGTCAGGGAAAAGGAGACGCGAGACAAAAGGACATTATTACGGTGCTTTTTCCGTTTTTCTTTTTGCACAAAAACAGTCCATTTATTCAAGTGTTCTCCAGCACAAGTACATTAGAAAGGAGCTTTATTATATTCTTCTGGGCACAAAAAAAAAAAATGTGATGAAGGCGGAACTGACAGACTTTCTACATCTGTTGTACGCATTGACCTCTTTAATTATTTCATAAACAGCTATGTCACGAGCATCACTTACACAGAGATACAACAGGACACCAGGCAGGCAGGGCGGGGGCCACTCAGGACCCCTTCCCTTGTGCCCCTCCCTGGATGTCCCAGAACCAGACTGTGAAATGTACATTATTATTGTCAATAAATAGAGAAGCAACCCTAAAAAAAAAAAAATACAGTGGTGAAAGGATGCTGGAATCAGGAAAAAACAGAACAAAATAGGAAAAAAGAGGAACTTAAGAGAAAGGAAAAGGGGGCTGGGGAAGGAAGAATCTGGAAAGTCCTGCATTTAGCTGCGTGGAATGTGGAGTAAAAGTGCTCTGCCACTGGGGTCAAAGCGAAATCGTCTGTAACAGCAAAAGTTATTACCAAATCAGCTACGGAGTTTATTCTTCAGTATGAATACATGATTTCCCACAAGTAAGTAAGCACCCGCTACTTCAATGCCTCAGCTAAAACACATGAAATCGCTCATTTAGTTTTCAAGTACAAAGTTAAAATGCCTTTTTAATAATAATATATCAGAGTAAAATAATAGTCTCTTTTAAACTCCACTACAAGAAAACAAAACAAACAGTCATTGTCCAGACAGCAGACTTAATTTAACAATATATATTTTTAATAAAATGTTTTAGCACCTTGTTGAGTCACCTCCTCCCTCTGCGTATTCTAAGGAATTTCAGCATTTTTGTTGTCTGTTGAATTCTAGGGCTGTGCAACCGAATTGGTCTGTGAAGTGAAATGGGACCAGGGTGATGCTTTAGACCGCTGCTCATGTCCTCAGGCACAGGCTGGAGGTTGCTAGGCTGGGGTCAGGGGAGCCGCCCTCCCTGCCCTCAAGCGGGGCGGATCCGGGCAGTTTTCCAGTTACCAGCGTTGCGGGAGTCCAGGGGCCTCTGGGCAGGGAAGTGAGCAACACCACTAGCGAAAGGGTCTTCTGTTGCTGTCCTCCCTGCTTTGTTTCTCCCTCCCCCAAAACTGCACTGCCCAGGGTCAGAGACAGGTCACCAATCAAAGGCCCACCTTAGCTGGGTCTCTGAAACACACAGATACCCTCCCTCCCCCAAACCTCTGGCCTTCCTTTACCAAAACGTGAAGCTTCCAGAGCTCAGGCTAGAGCAATGGAGTCCAGCCCTGAGTCCACTCTCCTTCCTCCCAGGCCCTCCTCACCCCAGCCTGAGGCCTGGGCAGCAGGGAATGGCAGGAAGGGCTGTTCGAGCTCCATCCAGGCCTCCCTCCCTAACGCCTTTCCCATCCTGTGAGGGAGAAGGGGAGGCTTCAGCTGCTCTTGCCAAACAGGCAGGACTCCTGAATGACAACCCCAGCGTCTCTCTAGTCACCTGTGCTGCAAACAAGCAGACTAGAGAATGCACAATGACTAACTTGGATCACTCACTTCCCGTGATCAAAACACCAGCCTGCTAGAAACTCAGCCCTCACCAGAATCTCGGCTCTGCCGCACCCCGACCAAAGAAAACAAGCCCTCTGCAGGGCACAGTGCCAGGCAGGCGCTCTCACCCTAACCCACAGCGGGAGGGGGCTCCTACAGGTCTCCTGAAAATGATGGCTCTGAAAGACACTTGGCGCCATGGCAGCTCTGCACCAAGTAGAGCAGCAAGAATTCAAAACTGCCTCCAAAATCTACTCTCTCTATACTCATATAATCAAAAATATGAAAACTAATGATTGCAGTTTTCCTGTAAGAACACCTTCCAGACGGCTCAGCTGAAATATCCCTTCTCTAGCTCCTGTTACAGTTTGCCTGTGCTAGAGAAGGCGGGTCATCCCCATGTAGGCTTCCTAGAGACACTGGGCAGTGAGGGGACCTGGGCCCCGAGGCCCCTTTGATGTCAGCCTTCCTTCCTGCTGGGAGTGCCCGTCCCAATCCATACCCGGGCACCTCCACCAGCCAACCAGGCCCATTCCAACAGCTAAGAGGCCTGGATGCTCTTTTAGGAAGTCTGTTTTCTAATAGGATGTTCAATAGCAAGAAGGCTCTGGGTTCTAGAGAGAAATGGACAGCAACAGACTCACATTGTCATCTGCAGACCGTGAGAAGTCTCTAGCATCCCCTCAACACCTCCGCCTGCCAATGCCCAGGCCAGTCAGCCCCAGGGGGCAGGGGTTAGCACCAGCTGCCTGCTGGAAACTAGCTTCCTGCTCAGGCAGGAGGCCAAGGGCTCTGTGCCCCGGCACTAGCACCTGCTACCTCCCCGAGTCAGGAGCCACGGATCTCTTTGGCACATGCTCCACCTGGCACCTGCGGGGAAGAGGCCGTCATCTGCAGTCTCTAGAACCCTATTTCCAGAAGAAAAATGGGCCTGCTCTTTGGAAAGAAAATTTCATAGGGAGCACACTCAGCGATTTTCCCCAGGCCCTCTTGGTTTCCTCCACTCCACTGCCTCCAACCTCAGCTTCATCTAGAGCAAGCATAATGACCCCCACCTGAATCCTTGTGCGACCCTACCTCGACCTGTTGAAGCACAATTCTCCTTTGGAAGGTGACCCAATACCTGTCCCAGTGCCCCCCCAGGGCTGGAGGTGGATTAAGCATGTCCCAGCTTGATCAAGTTGGCACATTCCCAAGGCCCCCAACACTTCTACCAAGTTCTACTGAGAGACCAAGCCCACAGACTGGGCTGGAAGAAAAGCTGGTGATTGTTAACTCTTGTCCCTGCAGGGGGGGCCTGTGACCCCTGGGGCATCTGGTCCATTCTGGGGCCTAGTCAGGACTGGGAAGAGCAAGCGCTGTGGAGCAGTCAGCTGCAAGGGCTTCTGTACCCAGCATTCCCTCCGAGCGAGCAAGCCGGCCGGCCCACGCCAATGGCTTGGGTGGAGCACCAGGCCCAGCTAAGGTAGAGCTCGGGCCACTGGGGAAGGCCAGCTCCTTCACACAAGCAGTGACTTGGGAGAGCCAGAAGTGTTGGAAGAGGAAGGCCCATGAGGATTCTGTCCTGACACTGGGAGCTGGGAAGACCTTGGCTTTGGCCATTGGGGGAGGGAGCACCTTGGACTGCCTGAGGCAGCCCTCCTCCCCGCAGCCCTCCTAGAGTGGCACCACTGGAGTGAGAAGGGGACAGGTAAGCGGGGCAAGCACCTGCAGTCAGCACAGGGACTCTGGAGGGGCACCGGGCTCCCCCACTCCTAGCTGCTCCAGCCCCGAGGGGACCCAGTCACCACCTGCCGTATGGTAGAGGTGGCAGGAAACAACTGGGTGTGATCTTAAACACCAATCTATTAAGGAAACAAGTGGATTGGGGACCAGGACTAAGCACCCCAAAAAGGAGACAACCACCAGCTGTGTGAGCTTACTACTGAGCAATGAGCAGGGGGCCAAAGCCTCAGTTTGGTTTTGTCACTAATTATTAATTTGCTTTATTCAAAAGATGAGGTTTATGGTCCCATTTTTTTCCCCCAATGGAAGCCCCCTGGTCAAGACAGACCTGGATGTCAATTTGATTTTAGTTTGGGGAGAATAGGTAGGGGGAGTTGAGGGCTGACTTTACTGGTGCCTAGAGTTGCAGGTCAGTATCACAGGTTGCTAACAGAAGAATCTTTTGACATCACCAGGGGCAAAAGAGATAGAACACTACCTGCTAGAGGAGAGCACCTGCTAAAATAAAACCTCCTCCTTTTCCTGCCTTCAGCACCTAGCAACTTCTGGGATTGACAGTCTACCTGCAATCAGGGCAACAGAGGTAAATAGCTGCACGGGCTGACTCCACAAAGTCCAGAACCCTGGGAGAATAGCGCTGGGAGCTCCCTGGCGTGTGTGTGAGTGCATTCATTATGCATTGGTACAGAACAGAAATGTTCCTGTGTATGCGTGTGAGACTGATTGATTGGTGTGGGGCTTCCGTCTGCAGTGGGGACCGAGGCTCAGCACACTGAGCCTGCGCCCCCCACTCCCCACTCCATAATATTTCTTATACATGACATTATCTATGTATTTATAGAGCGCCTATCACCGTAGGGCCCATCTTTCTAGGGACGCGGACTTGGGGCCGTGTGCTTGCCGGCACACCTCCCAGCTCTGCCAGTCCCAGGAGGTGCCATCCCCCCTCCCATTATAAAATATATATCTCTATATGCCACATATCTACACCCCATCTACCCAGGCAAGCACCTGCCCGTCGGGCCCTCACCCTGGAGCCAACAGCGCCATCCCTTCCTACCGCCAACACCAGGCTGCCCGCCTTGGCAGGAAGTGGGACAAAGTGCCGAGCACTTGCGGCTCCAGTTGCTGCTGACTCGAGGGAAGAGCACAGCTATCATCAGACCAAGTACTAGAAAAGAAATACACACCACTCCAATCACACACACAAGGAGAGAGACTGCCCGGTCCTCCCTCCAGCCCTGACACACCTGACTCAAGAGGAGGGGAAGTAGAAGAGAAGAGTGATGAGCCCGGAAGGCAGGCCTTGGGGACTCCAGGGCCGCCCCGCCACCACGCCCAGTGGCCCACCTGGCCCTAGGGATGGGGAGCCAGGGCACCAGAGCCACCTAACTTAGAAGCACCCTGCTCCCCGCACCTTGGTTTGAAACCTAAAGGGAAGGGTGTTGGGTTTTTGTCTTCTTAAAGAAAATCTTAAAACAAACATAATTATAACCAGAACCATAAGAAGAACTATAATAAAAGGTGTCATCAGCCTCCCAGTATAAAACTGCAGCCTTTGGAGATGACCAAAAACATCACATTCCAGGGGCCAGGAGCCGCCTTGTGCACAGAGGGGTGGATGGTGGGGGCCTCATAAAAGAACACACAAAAGGCGACTTAGACAGGAAAGCACCAGTACGTTTTGTATGTTTTTTTATTTGCTCCAGGTGGGGTTTTTAACTGTCACGTTCCCACACTCTGGATAATTTCTGATCCCACCACAAGGAGCCCTCGAATAGGCTAAACTGAGAAATTGGGAATGAAGACTCCTTCCTCTGCCATCTTGCCGAGGGAGTCTCCTTTTAGAAAAAAATCAAAGGTTATTGCATGAGTCTGGATGAATTCCACGCTCAGCTTTCCACGGTCCGACAGCCTCCTCTAACCCCCTTTTTGGCAGGGAGAAACGGGAGAATGCTGCTCCCAAATCCTCCTCCTTCACTTTGCATAAAAACCAAGGGGAAAAACCCACCTTGACGGCGAGTCATCTGCGAGCTGTCTCCCTTTCTCCATCCTCGGTCAAACCCTTTGCACATAAGGCAACGTGGAAGCTGATGTTTTTACTCATCTCGCTGTTTTAAAGCACCATTATGAAGTCGGGTTGTACAGTAGTTAACAGTACCTTTTATATATATATCTCATATCTATCATATATATATAAACTGTAAACAAGAGGTAACAGCGGCTTCTAGAAACTGATTTTCTTCAAGGTTTCCTGTGTGGTAGGCACCTGAAATACTGTAGAAAAGTGTATTATGTGGTGTTCTTGTCACCCTGCTGCTAGCTGGGTTCTGTTCTGCATGACCAGGAATGGTGCTGGCAAGACAGCTCGGTGGCTGGGAGGGAATTCTGCCACCTGAGTGTCTCTCTGTTTCTGACTCCTGCTTGTGCTCCTATCTGATCAGGCTAGAGACAACAAAAAAAGATATATAGTAAAAAAAAAAAAAAAAAAGAATACCCAATATATAGATAGATTTCTATAGAATTTTCTTTTCTTTTTTCCTCTCTCCCATCTTTCCTCTGCAAGGTATTGTTACTATTTTTTTTTTTTTTTACTGATTTTTGCTGCAATAACCCTCTTGTTTCAGTCACAGCAAGAAACAAAAACCCAAACAAACAGAAAACCCCTCTGAAAAGAGTAGAAAACAAAAGGTCTGACCAAAAAAAAGGAGGGGGGAGGGGCTTGGTTTTGTTTTTAAATAGGACTGAAGATTAACATTGAAAAATCAGGAGATGATGTCCAACCCTTTTCGCAAGGCATGACCCTCCGGTATTTCCGCCTCTGTGGTTTTTGTTTTAAATTTCTTTTTCTCTTCTGGGTGCTGATACTTCTCTCCATCCTCACGTTCTTGGTGTTTTATTATGTTTTGTGGTTTTTTTTGTTTGTTTGTTTAACTTTGTGTCACTACCTCAGTTTGCCCCCATGTCCCTTACACACAAGCAAAATATTCCTTCAGCGGAGCGAAGAGGTGGCGGATGACTGGCACGCTCCACGACCGGCCCAGAAGTCTCTGCCTGGCCAAGCGGCTCATGTTGGAGACGTCGGTATAGTGGACGGGGAAGCCAAACACCCTGGGGGAGAGAAGGCAGAGAGGGTGGAGTGAGGGCTGGCCTGGCCAGGACCAGGTCGCCTGGAAGCCATCAGACTATACACTGGGACTAGGTGACCAGCAGCTGCCCCAGGTGCAAGGACAAGGTACACCCAACACAGCCCTGATGCATGCTTGGTTCTGCTGAATCTCCTGTCCTTTACAACCAACAATTCAACATTCAGGTCATCAGCCATGTGCCAGGCATTGTGCTAGTTTCTGGGGATTTAAAAGTAGTAAGGTATTCACTGCCTAGAGATTTACAACTCAGCAGAAACAAAGCATCTTGAAAAATCCTTCAAAAACACCACCAGGACATGCTTCATGATTCCCCCCAGCTGAGATTTTGATGCACAATGCAGATCTCAGTCTACACATAATAAATATACACCCCTAGTAGGCCGGGTGCGGTGGCTCACGCCTGTAATCCCAGAACTCTGGGAGGTCGAAGCGGGAGGATCGCTCAAGGTTAGGAGTTCAAAACCAGCCTGAGCAAGAGCGAGACCCCGTCTCTACCAAAAATAGAAAGAAATTAATTGGCCAACTAAAAATATATAGAAAAAATTAGCCGGGTATGGTGGTGCATGCCTGTAGTCCCAGCTACTTGGGAGGCTGAGGCAGGAGGATTGCGTGAGCCCAGGAGTTTGAAGTTGCTGTGAGCTAGGCTGACGCCATGGGCACCCTAGCCCGGGCAGCAGAGACTCTGTCTCTAAACAAACAAACAAACAAACAAACACCCTAGTATCTTCCTGTACAATATGAGAAAAACTAAAAAGGAGTTGAACTGTTGCCTGACTCTAGAAGTTGCTCTGGTTGTTTGCGTAAGTGGTCTCTTTGTCTGGCTAAATCCTAGTTATACCCAGAGAATGAGAAGATAATCCAGCCTCTTGAGTCCAGTTTGCACCAAGCCAGAGTGCTGAGGCTATAAGGCCCACCTGCCTGGTGCTACGCTCTCTTGGGTTACAAAATACCTACAACATTGGCACCACAAGTTAAGAAGGCTCCTGTAGCTGCAGAGTTTCCTTGGGGTTCAGCAGGAAATCTGGGAGCCAAGATATACAGATTGATTCCTAGACTTCTCTTACTCTGGAACCTTAAAATACACTGGGGCCTGGCTTACCAGGAGTTGGCCATGTGGGGAAATGCTTGATAAGACCCACTGCTCACATGGTATTTGGGGAAAACAAGTCTGGTGAGGAAAGGCAGAGAACCCTCCAACAAGCCCAGCGGATCAGAACAGTCCACACCACACCCATCCTGCCAGCACATCGCCCTTAGGTACCTTTCCATTTCAGTGCACCATAAGATGTCCTCTTTCTCGTTCATGAAGACGGGGAAATGCTGGTCTTTGCCCTGCTTTATGGAGTTCGACCTTGTAGTAATGGTCCTTACTTTGCTGAACTAGAAGATGAAGAGTTGAAAAGAGGAGTGAGCACAAATTCCAATCTAGCTGGCCAAAGACTTGAGAGGCAAAAGCTCTAGCCACTATACTTCCTAAGTCTTTCAAAGAATTGGTACTTTCAGAGGTGGAGTAAATTGCAGGCTAAAGGATGATGCCAAATTACTCTGGGGCTCATAGATGCCGTCTGCGGTGCCGGCAGTCCTGAGTGCTGGAACTGCTGACACTCAATGCCCCACGCACCCACTCCAGGAGATCTCAGCTCCAGAGAGAAATGGAGCTTCCACGTCACAGGAGGCTGCTCTGCTCTGAAGGTTTTTGCAATAGGTCTACATCCGGGGATGGCAGACGACGCTCCCTAGGGAAGAAGGGCTGAAGGCCAGCAGCCCTGGGTTGTCCTCTGGCTGACTGGCAGCACGACCCTGCAGCATTTCCGAAACCACCTCCTCCACACTAGCAGAGCCCCCCAAGGCCCCTGGAGGGGCAGGCGGGACACAGCCCTGCCCCAGCAGAGGCACCGACGCTGGGGCTGACCTTGGCTATCCTGCCGTGCTCCAGACACTCCTGCAGCTCCAGCTTATCATTCACAGTGGATGCCAACGGCCTAGGAGGCAGAAGAGAGAATGTCACATCGGAAACCACCCAGAGGTGCTGCCCCTCCCAAAATCACACACACATCATAAACCTCTTCAAACTCCCCCCAAACACTCCGACACACACTGCAGCCATCCACAGACAAAAACCTACCAAGTGTTAATCCTTAAAGGTAAATTCAAAAATGGTCTTAAACCACCACAGGCAGATAACATTTACCCAGAAGAGAGAAAAAAGGCTCAACTATTTTTACGTGAGTTATTTTAAAACACACCGAGTTTCAGGTGTCATACCACAAAGCAAACTTTGGGGGTGACAGATTGTTCTGTTTTGATTTGCAGTGATAGTTTCACGGTGTGTACGTTGGATGAAATTCAAACTGTACACCTAAAATGCACAGTTCAAAAGACAGATTCTATACAGTTCCATGAAGACTAAAGTTCTGTGACACTAAATGCGTCACTTCTCAGGGGGCAGACCAGATAACTGAAGATCACCTTTGGCGCTGACCTTTTCTGACATTTAAGAAAATTAAAAAAGGTTTCCCATAGCCCTGGCTCCAGGGCCTCAGCGTGGGGCCTGCAGGCAAATCAGGCACCTCCCTGTGTTTACGAGCACAGTCTACTCAGCCCTGCCCTGCGTAGCACCTCTGCTCCTCCTAGAGCCTCAGAATCTAGCGTCTGAGTTTCAAGCAACATGCGAGAACAATCCCACAGAACACTGAGTCAGTGGCTCCATGAAAATAACGGACCATATGAACCCATCTGTTTTCCCAATATACATGTGTCTCTTGGGAACTTTGGGGGGACAGTTTCAGGCCAGCTGCCTCACTGACCCACCACCTTCCCCCATCAACAAGCTGTTGCAAAAGATGGCAACTCTGCCAAATGGGTATGACACTGGAAAGGACCCACAACCTTGTGTGAATGGCAAAGAGGGAGATTATTTGACTGGGGCCAGGTGACAGGATTCTTCCTATTTATAGGTATACCAAAGAGGTTTAAAATCCATGACTCAAAACATTCTGGAAACTCTCTCTCTCCAGAATGCATATCTAGATTGGGGGACCCTCATTCTGCTTTTGAACTTCAAACTCTGGAGCAATTCCTTTCTCCTCAAAGGCCTTTTTATAATGCAATTGTGACATCTGAGGAAATGAAATTGTATTCATTCCTGGATATTAAAATCTTCTTGTTGCTGAGATGGGGTCTTGCTCTGTCGGCCAGGCTGGAGCACAGTGGCATGATCACAGCTCAATGCAGCCTTGAACCCCTGGGTTCAGGTGATCCTCAGCCTCAGTCTCCTGTGTAGCTGGGATTACATGCAAGTGCCACCAAACCCAGCTAAAACCTTTATCTGTGCAAACTAAATGAAGAAAATCCTTCCAACAAAGGCCCTAAAGCCAACACAGTGTGTGATTACTAAATTAAGCTGAACCCTCGTACTTGCATGGTGCTGCTTCAAGGTTTCCTCTCCTCCAGCAGGATGTGGCCCTTTCCCAACCCAACACCACCCTCCACAGCTTTACTCCAAGGAGCATCTAGGAACCAGCTGGTTCTGGATACATCACCCATGGAAGAGAACCAACTATGTAACTCAGCAGCACAAATGCACTTTTAGATTTTCAAGGTCCTGCTTTAAGATCACTAGTTGTTGGTTGCTCAGACAAGTATTTTGTACCTGACTCCCCTTTCTTCCTCAAGGAAAAGGAAATAAAGAAGAACTCAGCAGAGGTCAGCCTGAGAGGGCCCACTCAGGGACCCCCCGCACCCGCCCTGGGCCATCCTGCCTACAGAGCCCGGCCCACAGCCATGCCAGGCCCAGGAGCTCTCACCAACCTGTTCATACCGGGAAGGTTACCCCAAAAGTAGCGGGCCCTGTGTGCAGCTGACACTTCTTTGGCATCAATCATCACAGGGTTGGACTAGAAAACAGAAGATAGTTTAAAGGTGAGCAGAGGAGGAATATTAAATAGCTCTGGATAATGTTGCTGATTTAGAGCCTTGAAGCCTCAAAGGCTTTTACTTCTGTCTCAGGAACCACACGCTGGGATAGCCTGAAGTCTCCAGGAAAAGCCGGAGTTAAACCTAGCCATGTTCCACCTGCTCTCACTGGAACATTCTAGACCACCATTGTCCAACTGAACTTCTGTAATGATGGGAATGTTCTCTATCTGTACTGTTCAATGCAGTAGCCACAAGCCCACTAGCTACAGGTGGCTATTTTGTGCTTGAAATGAGGCCAGGGTAACTAAGGAACTGAATTTTTAATGTTAAATAGCTCCACGTGGCTGGTGGCTACCATATTGGATAATGCGGCTCTAGACCAGCCAAAGGCTCTGAGAAAGACACTTCTAGTGCATGCAGGTGTGTTCACTAAATGTCCTTATTACAAGCCAAGCAGACGCCTGCTCATGTTTTAAAGTCAGAACACGGCTCAAGGGTTACTGACCAAGGCTCAGAGGCACAGGCTTGAGCTTGCAGAGCGCCCATCAAGAGTGCCTCTGGCAGCAGGTCCTCTGCTCATGGCTCACCTGGCTCAGAGCTAAACTAGGACTTGTCTAAGGACTAAAAAGTGAGATAAGCCGTGTTTTCTTCTCAGGTGCTATAAAGCATCCATCACGGTGCCAGGGAGTGAGGATGAGTCCTTCTGGTCAGGGAAAATTGATTTGGGCATCTCAAAGGTCCCTCAGCACAACACCACACAGAATGCCCAACCCCTGAACCCCACCTGATTTAGTGACAGGTCCTTCGACCTGAGGGCCACACCCACAATACTGTCTATTAAAGTGGGACCACTAGTTCTTTCGGAGGTGGGCCTCTAACACAGCTTCCTCCCTTGCTATTTGGGAAGCCCAGAGCTTCCCAAACAAGCCCTTGCAAAGCAGAAGGCACCAGTCCCCAGCTCCACAATGCAGATGAGACAGGGATAAAGCAGCAGTCCAAGGTAGAAGCCATTAGTGAGCTGGCCAAACCAAGGTTGCTGGCTATACCTCGAGAAATCGCGAGATGTCCCTCTTGTCACTAACGCCCATGGCCACCACATTCTCAAAGAGCCAGAAGAAGGGGCGATCATCTCCCTCCTTGGGCCGCGCATCATGCAGGAGGCGGTAGAACTCAAAGAAGAGCCGGCCAGTGCCCTCTGAGAGGTCGGAAGAGAAAGCCATCAGCTGGGGACTGTCTGTGTAAAGACAGCGGTGTGGCTCGGGCGTGGGGAGGGTAAGGGCAGACAGGGTCACTGGGAACAGCTGTCCCAGGGCAGAAGTATCCAAGGAGGAAGCCTAAGTGTGGAAGCACCAGCTCAGAAGGTGGAGGGGTGAGGCTGGCACCTACCGTAGAGTCCCTTGCGGGCAGGGTTGACGATGGAGAGATCGTTGCAGGGACTTCCCCCAATCACCAGATCAAATGGGCCCCACTCCTGGATCTGGGAGGATAAAGGCAACGTGATGGGCCTGCTGTCCAGGGACAGAGGCAGAAAGGAAGAAAGAGGAATTTCTGTGAATTTGGCAAAAAAGTCCTTTGGTGTGGGAGAGGAGACCTGGCTGCTCTACTCACTACCCCACTGTGCAGCCACGAGCAAGCCTCTGAGGCTGTCTGGGCTCAGCTTCCGAAACAAGAAGTGAGGGGACCAACGTGGGTCATCTCTGAGGCCAGCAGGGAAACCAGGCAAGAAATGCAGCCACTCACTGGAAGGTGGTCTAGGCAGACGCTGAGTCTGAAGGTACCCTGTGCTCTGAGCGGTTTAGGCAGTGTCTGGGCATCGGAATGCTCTCCAAATGCCCTTCAGGATTCCAGAGGGCTTAGTTTCAGAGGCAGCCCCAGATAACTGGAAGAGCAGAGGCACACTGTCAGAGCTCCCCAGAAAAACGGGAGGCTGGTAGAGCTACTTGTGGAAAACATCAGGAGCAGAGGAACCACCCAATCCACGGCACTCTACAGAGTAGAAAGGGCCCTGAAAATAGCCCGGGGAATAGCTGGAGCCCAAGAAAGCAAGCTCCCCAATTCCCACTCTAAACCGCCCTTCACCTTCTCAAGGCAAAGAGGAAAAATGGAAGATAAGGAGAAAGAGGCTGGGGTAAGGGGGTAAGGGGGAAAGGAAGGGAGCAAATGAACCAAATGAAAGGGGACAGGGGGTTGCTCCAGGAGCCGGAGTGGTGTGCAGGGAGGGAAGGCAGGGCACGCCCCACTGACATACATGCTTCTGCGTGACGCTGCGGACGTCCCCGACGTACATGATCTTCCCCTGGTGCCGCACCATGCCCACCGTGATGGAGTCCTCGCACACCTCCGAGGCAATGTAGCGGTCCACCTGGATGCCCAGGTCCTTCAGCACCAGGAGCCCTGCGTCGGACGGCAGAGAGCACTGTCACTCACGGCCATCTCCCCAGCACCCTGGTCTTAGCAGGTGAGCCCTGCAACCACCAGGACTCTTGGGGTCAGCTGCAAGCCCAAGCTCTACTCACAAAGCAGCCTCAAACCCTTTCTGGGTCAAACTGGAATATCAATAAGTGCATCAAGGCTGTTTCGAGCCTAGTGTGGCCTACTTGGGTGATCAGAGCCCGGAAAGACCGACCAGAGGGCAGGTGGCTTCAGGATTCAGGGAGACTAGCAGCTGACTTTTTTGGTGGTCTTATCTTTGTTGTTTCTACATCTACACCTTGGTCCTTCCGCACCCCCTTACTGCCTCCTGCTGCAATTCTACCCACCCTTCAGGACTCAACCTAAATGCCCCTGGACTCCCCTTCCCCTGCCCTGTAAGCCCCCAGCACTGTGCAACCCTTGCCACCGCATCAGAGCAGTTTATATTCCTCACTCGGCCCCTCTCTTGCATTGCAAACGCTCTTCAAGACAGAGCAGGAGGCCCCACTCACTGCATTTCCTGCTGAGCCAACTAACTACACTGATGTCCTTACCACGATCCCTCCATCCACACGTGCTGAACTGACACGAGGGAACAATCAGAACAGACCCCAAGAGCTTCAGGAGAAACAGGTACAGTAGCACCATTTCTACTGCTCCTAACAGATCCCCCCACCAAGGAGCCTTTACAGCCCTTTGGGTCGTGACATGATTTAAGGAGGCCTCCAGGTTCTAGCCTGGGAAACGAAAGCTGTGAATGAGCTTCTGTAGGTTTACAGAACATCAGCATTGAGATGAGAACGGAACATCTGGCCTGCAAAGCCACCTCCCACCCTCACCCTCGGGCCAAGGTCCCCTCTCATCAGATGAGGGCACAGGTTCTGAGGAGAGCTATTTCTTTCTTAAGAACTGGGAAGCCCTCGGCCTGGGGAAGGGCAGGGGGTGGATATTCACGTCAGTACAATCTTCCAGGAGGCTTTCTTGCAACGTCAAGAGCCACGTCAAAAAAATAGTGCCTACGAGGTGACCCAGCATCTCCTAAGGGTTTTTCCTAAGGAGATAATGGTTTAAGTGGATAAAGATGTGTAAGGATACTTTCCACAGCACTGCTTACAATAATGAAAAAGTAGTGAATGACCTAATAGGGGTTAGTTAAGTAAATTATGGGACTTTCACTCAATAGAATCCTACGCAGCGTTTATAAATAAAGAATATAGCTGTGTATTTCTTGACATAAAAAAGTGGCCATTAAAATGACAAGTCAGGGAACAAGACGGTATGCATTTCCTATCCTCTTTAATTTACCTGTCTATATATGTATGATTATATAAACACACACAGAAAAAAATCTAAAAGACAAATACCAAAATATTAATGAAAAGGTAACAGGTGATTTAAATAAGGCTTCTTTATACTACCTTGTATATAAGTAAAACACAACAAAACTGTGTATGTTTGTGTTTGGATCACTAAGTCCAAGACTGTCCGAGGCTTTGTGAAATGCTCATTGATCCTAATGATAGCTCTGTCCCCTGCCATAGAGTGTCCTTCGTTAAGGAAGGTGCCCATTGAACAGGCCAGTATCTTACTTTTTAATTTTGGCCAAACCCCCTATCCTCGGGCTGTGTACTTTTTCATTTAACATAAAAATTTTCTCTTTAGGGTATTATTTTAACAGCTGTGATGTTAATCATTTTGTTTTGCCAGAGTTTAGTCCCCCTTCCCTCAATGGCTCCCCCATCCTGGGAACAGGGAGGCCAGCACCTCTCGTGGGCTTGTGCCCCTCACCTGTAGCAATTCCGTCAAAGAGAGACAGCACCCGGATAGGCTTCCTCTTCTCAGCTGGGACAGGTGGATAAACCTTCGGAGGGTCCTAAGCAGTGAGCACGACAGGTCAGGTAAATGCCCAGTGGTGTCCCACAGACCCCCCAACCAGGGCTGGCCCTCCAGCCAGACTCCTTAGACCTGCACAAACCACCACCAAGTCTCAGCAAAGAGAGCTCAAGACCTCGCTCCAAGCCCAGCACTCACAAATTCCTGGTCGTGGTTATTGGCGAAGAACATCTGGAGCCTAGAGGGCCAGTCGTCCCGCCGCCGCAGCAGCCCATAGGTACCCTTGTGCCCACACATGTAGCAATTCCAGGGGTCTTCCTTAATGGCCGCCTGGGCAGCCCCCGGCCCCACCAAGAGGTCCACACACTCCACGCAAAAGCACCTGGAAGGAAGCCCAGTGAGCAGACGGGACTCCCAGCCCCAATCCAGGACTGCCAAGGCGTGCCGCCTGGAACAGGAGCACCCAGTCCAGAGCACAGCTGGAGGGGCGTGGTGGGGAGGCGGCGAGAGCCCAGGTCCTGGCCAAGGAGGGAGGGCCAGCTTTGGTCGGGGATGGCAACCCTCACCTGCAGCAGTTGTTGTTCCCGCACATGAGCACCTCACGCCCCCCACAGCAGATGGTGCAGTAGGACTGATAGCCATCGTCATCGTACTGGTATGCACACTCCAGGAAGCAGTTCTAGAGAGCAGCGTAGAGGGTTAGAAACCACCAGGGCAGGACCAGGACAGCAGGCTCCGAACCTGGCCTCTTAGAACCTTGACTCATCCCTGGAGACATCATCCCACCACCCGCCCAGCCTGGGTCAGGCCCGAACCACAGATCTGGGAAGGGGAAACCACGTGTCCCCTCAACAGTGGAGAGAACCAAAGAGGGGCCTGCGAGCAAGGCCAGAGAGGGAGGTGAACACCACCTTCTTCCTGCCTGCAGGCCTGAGGCTTTTCTCCTGGGGCTCTCAAGGACATGGCAACTCAGCTCCCACCCCCTTCACACTAGTGACTGTGACACTGTGAGTCCTGCCCACATCTGGGGACTAAAATGGGACAGTCCCCATTCTAGACAGGGAAAGACTCTTTCAGAGGAGAAAAATAAAAGTAACTCAAAAGCTTGAAGCCCAAAGACCCATGTCATGCAGATCCTCTGCTTCCAGAGTAAACCTTAGGGTCTCTGTCATACCCACTCAGGTGCCTTCCCCCTACACGCCCACAAAGGCAGGAGGTGCAGTCAGCCAAGGGAGCAAAGGCTGCCCTCAACTACACCTCGCGGGGTGGGTGTGCCCCTACCTTGCAGTTTTGGCACATTCCTCCAATGAAGAGAGGGTGCTCCAGGGTGACGTTGAGGCTCCCACAAGAAATGCAAATATCTGGAGAGCAGAGTGAGCTGAGTGAGCATCACCAAGAGCTCCTCCCACCCAGGCCAGAGCCCAGCCCCAGACAGCTACAAGAAAGGAGTGTGTTGGAGTAGCCAGGAAAGGAGGCAGAGAGGAGTCTTCACCATGGAAAAGGGAGGCACCATGTCCCCAGCCTCAGGAGGCCATTCATTTCTTAGAGCAGGGGACAGAAACCCACTCGTGAGAACCGGGCCTTGGCTTGGCTCACTCCAGAGGTATTCCTGGGGCAGTCTTCAAGTCCTGGCCCCTGCCCCCAACCCTGCGGGGCCCCAAGCCACATACACCACCGCTAGGCCAAGGGAGACAGAAGTAGGGTGCCGGAAAGGGAGGAAAGATGAGAAGCCAAAAGGTTATCTTCAGGCAAGTTCAACCAAATCCAAGAAGGATCACCCTTCTTTGACCCATTGGGGTGTCCCAAACCCTAAAGACCAGCCGACACCATTGACCGGAAAGCAAAACCATAGCACCAGGAAGACAAATGGTGCATGAAGAAGGCTGGAGGTGGTGGGACCTGCAGGACAGGCCCCGTCACCGAGTAACATCACAAGGCTCTTCCTAAGCGCGTGCTACTCCATGCCTGGCACCACGCTGGGAGCACCCGAACGCCCAGGCCACACACTCACCTTCGATATTCCGGCACTTCTGCCGCACCTCATACACCAGCCGCTCTGCAGAGGGGAGGGAAGCCAGCATCAGAGGAGGCCGCCAGGGCCACACCCGCTCCTCGGAATGCCGGCCTCCTGGCGCCACTCTCTCCAGAAACAGGCCAACTACCTCTTGTGCGTTCATCGATAATCTCCTTGACCTTGGGCTTCTCTGTTGTGCTCTTTCGGGGCTTTTTGGCTGGTGGGGGTGGTGCATAGGCAGCTGCCTCAGGTTCAACCCACATGTCTGTGTAAACTTCTTTGTAGGGATTCTTCTCCTCTGATCAGGAAAACAGGTGACAAGGTCACAGTTACAGGATGACAGGGAGTCCCAGTCCTCTCTCTTCCCCTCCTCTAGCTACAGTGGGGTGCAGCTGGGTCCCCAATTTGTCCCACCTCCCAGGTTCCAGCAAGACAACGGAGAGTGTGTTACCCTGGAGCCCCAGAGCAGCACTGGTAGACCCTGGCCATTCCCACTGGGCTTCTGGGCAGAGGCCTCGGCAGCTCCCCCTAAGCATGGCTTTCCCAGCCCTGGCGTGGGTCCCCCTGAAGGGCAGGGCTCCCAGAAAGCTGCGCTGGGCACTTGCATTTACCTTCTGGTGGTTCCAGGCCCTTGGGGCCGGAGGGCTGGAACCCCCCGAGGGCCCATTCAATCATTTGCTTGTTCTGCACCTCCACGGCCTTGGCAGTGTCACTCTCATCGCTGTCATGGCACGCTGGGAACAGTTTCCCAGAGCGGCTGCTGGCCACCTGGAGGGTAACACGTGGGGGCGGGGTGAGTGTCAGCACAGGCTGGAGGGCAGGAAAGTTGGACTCGGGGGTACCAAAAGGTGGGAGAAGATCCACCGAGGAGGAAGAGTGTAGAGAAGAGTGAGCAAGGTGGGGAAGCTGGGGAGAAAAGGAGGCTCTGCTCGGGCCTGACCACCACAGTCCGGCTTCCAGGCCTCCTAGTGCCGTGTAAGCTCCTCCTCTGGGCTCCGTGGAGGGATGCTCACCTGCAGGACTTCGTAGATGGCTTTGCGGTACATGGGCTGCTTGTTGTAGGTGGCCTGGTGGAACGCGCTACAAAACGAGCTCAGTGGCATCAGCTTCTCCACGCACACCTGGAGGGATGAGCACGGCCCCTGGTCTGCTGCTCCCCACGCGCCTTCCAAGTGCCAGGGGTCAGGGGCACTAAAGTCAGCCTCAGCCCTTAAGAGGGCCAGGTGCACTGATACATAATTACCGGATGCAAAAGGGGAGTCTGGACCAAGAGTGGGGAGGACCTGAATGCAGGTGGGAAAGGGATTCTAGTGAAGGGCTTCCTGACGGCTAAAACCAGGCGGGCGGACTCTCTGAGCCAGAGTGCAACTTAATCATCTCTCAGGCTTCTTCCCACATGCAGAGTGGGGGTGTGCAGAGCCCACTCCTCCCAGCCCAATTCTAGACTGCCCCCGCCAAGACCACAGGCCCTGAGATCCAGACCTTGTCCTCCCCTAGGCTACTGCTAAACCCCACGACTCACCACTGAGAACTTGCCGTCTCCGAACCACATGACCCATCGGGTGCCTTCAGCTGCTCGGCTCCGGCCCGTCATCCACCAAGACACAATGCGGCCTGGCCACCAGGAGAAGCCCCGCAGTTTCCCCCACACCAGCTCCCCAATGCCAAAGCCCCGGCCGTCCTGGAGCCCCAAGGAGCAGAAATCATTACATGGTGGTCATGAGGCCCTGCCACCCTGATCCCCCCATGGCAACCCCAGCCCTGGGCATCCGGGGGCAGGCCAGCCAGGAGGGAGCTCCATCTGAACGAAGCAAGACAGAGCAAAACCGGGGGACAGAGCGGCCAGTGAGAGATGGAGTGAGCAGAGCAGGACGGGAGGGGCTGGCGTGTGAAGCCCCGGACAAGGCTGGTGAGAAGCAAGCCGCTCACCTCGTACTCCGGTTCGTCGTCGGCTGCTTTGGTGGCATTCTTGTCGCCAGCATCAGCCCCCACAGGTTCAGGCGTGGTGGCCACAGTGGGGGATGCGGGGTCAGTAGGCTGCTGCACAGCGGGAGGGCTGGCCTCCTCCACCTTCTGAGACTCCCCAGACCCCTGGTTCTCTTCCACAGCATTCATTACTGCAATCACCTTGGCTTTCTTCTCAGCCTGGGGAAACAAAGAATGAAAAGTCACCTTGACCCGTCCAGCAGTTGGCAAGGCCACCTGACACTCAAGGGGCTCTTCTCAACCGTCTGTGGAGGTCTGGGACAGTGACGGAAGGTAAAGGGCTGGACGCAGGAGTTCTTCCTCATTGCCCCAGCTGGCTCACCACAGAAAACAAAGACGCAAGTTGGGAGATGAACTCAAATCACTCAATTCCAGCCTTCTTTTCTGCCTCTAAGGAAACCTTCCTCCCCAGTCTGATCTTCCTCACCCTCATCAGCATATCAGTATCAGTCGCTCACCCTCGGATGCAGAAAGGTTAATTCTATTGACATATCAATCAGGCACCTTTGTCAGGCACAGATACTGACTCCACCCTCTCCTGTCTTACATTCCCAACCAAGAAATGGGATCATCTCTTTTCCTCCACAATTTCTCCGGACAATCAATAGCTTCCATTCCTGGTTTCCAGACCGGGACTCTAGTTTTGCGATGTCCACTGATGATGAAATCACTGCTCTGGGTTTAAAGAGCACATCATCCCCAGCGCTGCCCAAACACCACAGAAAGTTCTCTCAACGCCTGCCTGTTCCCACACTCACAGGCCATTCTCGAGTTCTTGTGGATTAACCCAGTGTACACTGTTACCAAATTCTACCCCTTCTCTGTGCACCATTCAGATCCATAGATACGTTTATTCCTTCAATTATGTACTGAGCAGGCACTACAGACCAGGCGCTCTCTCTGCCATCCCACCAACAAATTAATAATCCAAATCCCAGTTATTCTCCCACTGAACAGCCTCCATCCTTTCACCACATCACGCTCATCTTTCAGGCTAAGATCCACATGCCCATTGCTTGTCGAAATCTGCTTTAGGATCCCTATAAAGAAGAATGTAATCCTTGATACTTAGCTCTGAGAACCATTCACCCTTTACTGCATTTAGGAAACACAGCCTTCTAACTTCAAGGCTCTGCACCCATTTCCACCATACCAGATTCAAAGTGTGAAAAAAATCCCATATTTTATTAATACATGCTTTTTTTTTTTTT
>VBSM01002608.1:156184335-156216595 GCA_008086735.1 Cheirogaleus medius | reverse complement strand
AAAAAAAAAAAAAAAAGCTTACAGATAAGAGGCAAGGTCCAGGAAGTAGTAGGAAAACTCAGAGAATACACACTGAGCGTGACAGAGAGCACCCGCACCGAAACAGGGAGGCCTAGGACTCGGCGGGGGGGCCGTTCCCGCCCCCACACTACAGGTGGATAGAGGGTGCCTTAAAAAGCATGGCTCGAGGAGTTGAGGCTTTGAAAGCTTCTTCCTGGCCATGTGCCCCAGGCCCTACGTCACTCTGGGTCTTCCCTCGACTTCTCATTTTACAGTTTGCAAGGGGTGGAGGAACGAGAGGGGGCGGGAGCGAAGGCGCTTTTTCTAAAGTACAGCGATTCCTTCATTCCTATGCACGAACATCTGCAGATCAAGAAGACTTTACTTTCTTCCTGTGGCCTCCAGGTGTGGCTTCCAGGTGCAGCCTTCCGAGCAGAGGCACCTCCCCTCAAGGCGGACAGCAGTCTCCACCCACAGCCCTCCATTAGGTTGGGTGTAGCATCAGATAAAGAAGCAGACCCTGTTGCCCTGCCCTCAAGGAGTTGAAGATTCCACTGGATTTGGAGAGATATGAAAGGATCACTGAAAAACAAACATATGTGAAGATAACTATGCCACAAATACCAAGGAGAGCTGGCCAGGATGGCTTGGAAGACAACAAAAAATGGTATGAAAGATAAGAGAGGTTAGAGGTGAGTTGGAGGTGAGCAGAGACTGGGCTGCGGATGGGTGGGTAGGCTGCCAGGGTGGAAAGGGAGGGACCGCTCACCCACCTGCAGCCTCCCAGTACACTAAAGCTAAAATGGCACAGAAAGCTGGATAATGGCAAGATTTCAGGTGTGTCAATGGACGTATCCCATAGCAGTGAAGAATACCTGCACATTTTCTGACAAGACAAGATGAATGGGTATCTTAGAAAGCTTAGGCTGGTTTCAGTTTGCCTGATTAATGAGAAGGAAGAGCAGAGGAACTCCCAGCAACAGAGGGCTGTTTGGCTTGTCAGAAGATCTGAACTTGAGTTCTGATTCCACCACCATGACTTTGAACAAGCCACTTAATTAACCCCAAGAAGTCTGTTTTCTCATCTGCAAAACAGGAGTGATGACGTCAGCCCTCCCAGGCCTTGGAATACCAGCATCTCCTAAGGACAGTGAGGTAACTCCCCAGGTGCCTGGCTCACAGCCACAGTCAGCTGGGACATACCAGCTGGAACAGGTGCTGGTATAATGAGGTCAAGAGATGCTGAGGTGAAGGACAGCCCACCATCCCTCTTGGGGCCATCAAAGCAAGCAAACCCTGAAGAAGAAGAAGGAGGCCTCTGAATCAGCCTTCTACCTATAAAACTTGGGGGTACACATTTCCCCCCAGCCCTGACTGAGACCCAGAATCCATACAGCTAGGAAAAGGAGCCATTCAAAAAAAAAACAACAAAAAACAAGAGGCCTTCTGCTCTAACCCATCTCTCAACCCAATTAAGGTATCCACTTGGTGAAGCAGAGATGAGAAACCCTGAATTTATGCCTCCCGCCTGCTCCCAGCCTTTAAGGAATGTAACAGGACTTGTTTAGTTGCTTCTCTCTGAAGTAACTGATCTTTCCTCAGCATCCAGGCCCAGTGAATGGGCCACCTGAGACCTCACCCCAGGCCTCCCCTTAAAAGGAAGCTTCTGATTCTGGCTTGGCAGCTCCTTTCAGATACTCTGGCTCATCTATGACATCTCCTTTTCCAATACAATGTGGCTGAGCACCTCAGACTCTACCCTCTGTGGTCTTGGGACTTCTTCAGACTGTAACAGTGCCTGCACATACGGCCAAGGCTCCAAGTGTCAGAACTGGCCAGAACCATTCACTTTCTGGCCCACAATACAGTAGCCTCTTCCCTCCAGCTGTCAGACTTCCTTGTTCTCATCCTTTAGAGTCAACTATTACCTCTTCCACACAACTTCCCAACCTAAGCAAAGAAAGCCTAGTCTCAAAGGTGTCCCCTCACCAACCTAGGGCATCTTCCCTCTCCTGTAACTATGCAAACAGGAAACATTACCCTTTTATAGACGATGAGTCACTAAAACAGGGATGTGTCTTCTTTGTGGTCAGTCAGACCTCAAAGCAAAAGAGACTCCAAGATCTAGGACAGAGGTGATTTTAGTAAAAGGTTGGGGGGGGGGGACCAGGGCAGCTTTCAAGGATCCTCAGGTCACATATGCCCTTGACCTTCCAAAGTAACCCTCCCTGTATAGTTGCTAGGATAGGTCTTTTTACTGAGATAAAGATAGCCAGCCTCAAATAGCAGCGTCATGTAAAATAAGCCATGTTCTTGGAATTGTTATAAAAGTATGTTGAAAGGAGGAACTCCTGGATGAAAGGAAGATATGGTGGATGTCAAGAGCCTAAAAGAGATGCTAGAGAGGAAGTGTCTCACATGGTCCAGCAGAGAGGGTGACCTGAGAGAGAGGGCACAGTTCCTGTTTGGCAGGCAGACAAGAGTGATCCAATAGGCTGCCAAAGCCTGATGAAAATACCTCTTAAGGACACCTGACTCTCTCGGCCCTGATCCTGTATTCATCAAGCAAACTTCTAATTTTAATTACATTTTCCAATGACTCTGATACCAGCAAGTTGCCAGAAAACAGCAGGACAAGTATTATGATCTGTGTGGCAAGGACACATCCTGTTATAAATTGGTAAATTTAACATTCTGGTGTGCACCGCTTTCCTGGGTCTTTGAAGAACAGGATCCTAAGTGTGTTACTTTGACTTTCCAGCCTCACAGAAGTGAGATGAGACATAAGGCCATAATACCCCACCAAAGAGGAGAAACACCAGGAGGTCCGGGGTAGGAAGGGCCACTCCTGCCTGACTGGTTTTAACTCAAAGTTCAGCACTCCATGGCATGCTTTGTCATAAAATCCAGTCCTGGCAGGATGAGGGCAGGTTATGTTGCTGCCATCACACAGGACATTTATCACCTGAATCCCTTTACTCAATATCAGAGAAGCCATGAACTCTGTAAAGCCATCTGTAAAGCAACACGTGTGAAGTCACTGCACATTTTCTGCCACACGTGTATTTTCACCAGCCCCAAGACCAGGGAAACCTTATCCAGACAAAAAGCCATGAGATCAGGACAAGTGTCTGTTCTGAACCTGTCTTGCTGCTTACAGCTCAAAAGCCTCGATGCCAAGCAGTCAACACTCTGCATGACATTCAAAACCCCCACGAATCTGGAGGCCTCCGTGTTATATCACGAAGCCCACTCTGCCCACCCACCTGGTATTCCTCACGCCTGCCTTCTTCCTGGAATGCCTCTCAACCTCTACCAGCCAAAATCCTGCCCATCCTCCTATACCAGTTATCTCCAATTGCCTCCACCATGAAAGTTCCTGTAGCCCTGCACTGTCCGATAAGGAAGCTCCTAGCTGCATATGGCAATTTAAATTAGTTAAAATTAAATACAAATGGAAATTCAGTTCCTCAGTCACACTACCCCCATTCCAAGTGTCCAAGAGCCACATGTGGCTGGAAGCTACTCTATAGGATGGCAGAGATTTTAGAGCCTTTCTATCACAGAAAGTGCTTTAGGACAGTGCCACTCTGGCCCCTCACCCTTATCTTGCGCCACTGTCCCTTATCTTCTCTGCACTTTGTAAGCCTCTCTTAGAACCTGCCAGTCTGTGCTTTGCTTTGTACAAAGGTGACTGTGTACTCGTCTTTCTCCTCCACAGATTAAAAATTCCTAGAGGGCAGGGACTGGATCTTATTCAGCTTCATATGGAAGCGGTGTGGGCCGGAGCACCTGACACATAATAGAGGATTAAAACAGTGTTTGCTGAACTGAATGCAACAGTGTCTCAGGTGCCTCATCCCTAATCTACTGCCTAAGTTCCAAATTGGGGGATAGATCCTTTTCATAGCAGAAATCTTAATAATTGCTAAGAGGTCCCAGTCTAGAGCTCCCAAAAGGAATCTTTGTTTTCCTATTCCCCTGAAATCCATATGGAGGTTGCAAGCAAATGACCAGGGCTGGGTTGCTGGCAGTGAAGCTAAAAATAGCCGCGGAGCCAACAGCATGGAGTTAGCGGGACTTGTTGCTAAGGAGACCAGTTGCAGAGAGAGCAACTAAGCAGGGAGAAGGTGTCAGATGTGTACCCGGAGAGCAGAGGCCATGTTGGGAGGACTCTAAGTTGACAGGGGTCCAAGGCTCCCACCTAGTGATGGGCTTCTGCCTTCTAGCAGCTCCTGGCTAATGCTCTAAGTGGGGCACGTGTTCCCCCATCCCTCAGTAACCCATCTCCATGGAAACCACCAGGACTGGGGTAAAGTACCAGCCCCTAGAAGGGAGGCCTCTGCCAGGAGCTGGTTGTTATGGCAACATCCCCCCTTCCTGTCATTCTCTGTCTCCTGGCTTCTCTTGAGAGGGAAAGATGGGAGCCTGGTCTTGGGTTAGCCAGCATGACCAGGAAGCAAGCACCTGCTTTCTGACAAGACTAACCTGTAGGGGTTCTCTAGAAGCCCCTGAGAACCCAGAAAGGCCAGGCAGTCCTCAGCACAGGGCAGAGCTTCCTTTTCTTTCCATGAGGGCCCTAGAGATCATCTTGCCAGGAGAATCCCAAACTCACTTGGGTTTAATTGCATCAGGATCACCCAAGGAGGATTTTAAAAATACAGATTCTTGGTGCTCTACTTCTGTAGATCAGCAGACTTAGGGTGGTACCAAGGAATCTATTAAAACCTCCCTAGGTAATTCAGATACTAACCAGGTGTGGAAACCACTGATAGCCCTGGCTATCTCTGTTACAAATGAGAAAACTGAGGCCGCGAGAGGACTGAGCCCACCTGAGGGGTCAGAGTCATTAACTGAAGAGGAAGTGGTCTGGGGAGAGGTGGGGTAGGCAGAAGGAGAGGGAGGTGCATGCCCTCCTGCACACATCCCAGGTGAGTGGCCCACCTCTGGGCCTTTCCCTCCTGTTCCCCTTTCAAGCCAGATCATGCTGTCCTCTGACACCGGATTATGATGTAAAGCTGAAGCTCTTGACAAGCTGCCCTCTGTGGCAGAACGTGGAAGGTAGGGACCAGGAATATGATCCCCAGAGTATACAGAATGGTGGCAGCCCAGGAAGATGATTAGGGCTGAAAGAGAAATCCATCCTCCTGAAGCAAAGCAAAAGGGTCACCATGGCAACTGCAGTGTGCTGGCCTGGTTGGGCTCTACGCCACCACCCCAAACCTGGGCCCTGTAGCAGAACCTCCTCCCTGAGTCTGGGGAGAGGAGCAGCATTTGGGCACATGCCATGGGTCTAGTTTTAGGACCCATAAGGAAGCTGTGCTGTTGCCTGGAGCCAACCTCTCAGCCTGCCTGAGGCACACCCGAACACAGCCCTGAGCACCTGCAGCAGGTAGGCTGGTGGAAACGATGGGCCTTCACGATTCTGCTACAGCCTAATTGTGCACCCAAGACCCACCACACATGAAACGACAGCCCTCCTTCAAGACAGCATGCAATTAGATGGTAAATTCTGTGGCAAAGATGCTTTCTACGTGTGCCGAAGGACATCTGGAGAGACTGGGATCCGGAGAGGCAGGAAGACTCAAGGGAAGACGAGAGAGGGTGAAGTTGGAATGGGCACAACCTCCCAGGTTTTTCCCTCCCAGGCTAGATTTTGGAGGGAATCTGCAATTGCATTAGGTCCCTGGCAGATGAAGGGCAGGAAAACACAAGCACCGCCTTATGCATATCTGTTAGGGAGGGGAGCGTGAGAGGGGGCTGTCATGCTGATACACTTACTCACATTAGATAAATTCTTCTGAATATTCAACTTCTGGTCAAGAGAGCAAAAAGCAGGGTGGGGGAGCCCATCTGCTCAAAAGCCCCTCCTCACTGATCCCTGATCTATGTCCCAAGCAGGCCTCATCCCACCTGGCACCCCCATTCTCTCCCAGGGAGCCCTGTACTTCCCCAGTGGTGTACGCTGGGCAGCCGCGACTCAGCAGACCTGCCATGAGGCTTCTGCAGCTTCAGTGGCTGCTGCTTCCTCACTGCGCCCACCCGCCTTCTCTTCCCTGCAGCTCTGGGTCTGCTCCGTACAGGGAAGGCTGCTCCACAGACACAACTCTTCCTTCCTGGTCGTTTTCATCTCCTAACCTGGAACTTCGGGGTCTGCACAACTCCACCTGCAAGTGAGTCTGGGGGCCTGGTGGGCAGGGCAGGGGGCAGAGATGCCACGGCAGGGGTAGGGGGTGGCAGTGCCACATGACCTGACCCCAGGCCTCACTTGCTCCTTACCAGGACACCCAACTGGTAGGGTTGTGGGGTCTTGGGCTGAGCACGGCCTTATAGCTGCTGACAAGACCTTAAATAACCACCTAGTTTCTTTGGATATTGGTTTCCTAACCAGCCTAATGGCACCACAAATATCTGCTAAATATTACAGGTAAGATCAAAGGAAGTCAGGAGGCGCTGACCTATGAGAGGTAGAAGGAACCTCATGACAAGTTTGCTTTAGGGCATGTTGATGTTGTCATTTTGCTTTAGAAACTGGACAGAAGTGTTAATTTTGTACTAAGGTGGGTATGGGCTGAAAGGAACCTGTTGACCTTAACAGCCAGGCCTGTTTTCCCCACCCTTCCCCAGGCTCCAGGGGTCAAAGGGAGGGGCCTAAGGCACCAGCATTCAGATTCAGGCATGCAGACCCTCTCAAGTTTCAGGGTCCAAAGGGGAGACTCAGGAGGAGCCCAGTAGACGGCACAGAGCATAGCAGGTAACGACTGCTGAACACAGCGGGAACCCTGCCATCTCCATCCAAAAGGAAAAATTTAAATTCCTGTACCAAGGCCTTTCCGGTCTCCTCCCCCTACACGCACCCTGTTTGGAAACCATCCCTAGGTCTGCCCGCCTTAGAGCCCAGACTTCTTCCTCAGCTCATCACTCTAGTGGCCACCTGGGCTGTACGTCAGAATTACCCGGAAAGCTTTGGAAACAACACGTGCCAGGGCCATCACTAAATTCCTGAAGTGATTACTCTGGCCCAGGCAGTGGTGTTTTTTTTTTTTTTTTGAGGCAGTCTCGCTCTGTTGCCCAGGCTAGAGTGCTGTGGCGTCAGCCTAGCTCACAGCAACCTCAAACTCCTGGGTTCAAGCAATTCTCCTGCCTCAGCCTCCCGAGTAGCTGGGACTACAGGCATGCGCCACCATGCCCGGCTAATTTTTTCTATATTTTTAGTTGTCCAATTAATTTCTTTCTATTTTTAGTAGAGATGGGGTCTCGCTCTTGCTCAGGCTGGTCTCGAAATCCTGACCTCAAGCGATCCTCCCGCCTGGACCTCCCAGAGTGCTAGGATTACAGGCGTGAGCCACCACGCCCGGCCGGCAGTGGTGTTTAAACAAACAAAAGTCCTTGGTAACTGTAATGTGCAGTGAGACACCCCCCCCAGGTGATATACTAGATAAATCTGCCAGTACATCTGTCTGGAATCCCTTCTGAGCCAGATTTGCTTTACTTCTAATGGTCTGAAGCTTGGTGGTTCTCACACTTTAGGAAGCCCCAGAATCATGCAGGGTGTGGCCAGAAAGTCAGATTCACAGGTGCCACCCCAGAGACTCTGCTTCAGTAGGTTCAGAACGGACAGGGACCAGGAATATGCCTGTTTCACGCATTGCCCAGGCAGTGCTGCTAGGGTAATACGCATCCACCCTTTAAGAAACACTGAATTCTAATAGTGTTTTTGGTATGTATAAAACAAGTTTGATTCAATTTTTGTTTTTTGCCCAACAAAGCTGCCTTTCAGATGGCATCTAGAGTCAAATACACAGGAGACAGAGCTGTTATTCCTGTTTTTGTACAATCCATCTGAATTGGAAGTGAAGATAATATTTATTCTGCTTGCCATTCACTGACTAAAGAGGAATAGGGGAAGAGTCAGATGGCATCTGGGAAGAGTTGCTATTGAAGAATGGCAAGTCAGAAACATGGTAAAATTCACATGCACACGCACATGCACGCCCCGTGCGCTGACACGGGAGGGAGTGCAAATTGAGAGATGACGGGTGAAGGGTGGCCTCAGGGACTTGATGGAGGTTGAAAAGGGCTCTGCAGATAGGTGAGGAGGGGCTCGGTAGCCCTCTAATTGGTTCAAGAAATCCTTACAGATGCTGGCCACCTGCTCCCAAAGCTCTGTGTCCCTGCCCCTCCTGTCCTGGTCCTCTCCACTGGGGCTGCTATCTGTGCTCTGGGCTCTTCTCTCCCTGCCCTGCTGCCTGCACATCCCCTCCACGTGGAGGACTCTCCAGTCGGAGTCCAGACCTACTTTTGGAGCTGCCCACTAAACCTCTCCTCAACCTGCCGGCTTCTCAAAAGCAGCTTGTCCAAAACCCCTCCTAAAAAAATACCTTCAAGACCTTGGGGTAGGCCGAAAATTCTTAGAGATCATACATACACGTGCACATACTAATAAAAGAAAAAAAAAAGGATAAATTGGACTTATTAAAATTAAAAACTTCTACTTATCAAAATATAGCCTTAAGAAAACAAAAAGTTCACCTTCACCTGCCCCAAACCTGCTCTTCCTCCAGGATTCCCTGTCTCGGATAATGACGACCCCCAGTCCAGTCCCCAGTACCCAGCAGGTTTCTCCCTTCCCTGCAGCCAGGACCAGTCCTAGCATCTCTTTCAAGTCTGCTCCCATTACCTTGACCCCCCAGTCAAGGCCAAATGTAATGCCTACCTGGTCCTGCCTCTAAACATCCCCTCTGGGCAGCTTACAATGCTGCCAGGGTTGTCTTCCTAAAATGCATGTCCAATTCTCTCATACCTGTGTTCCCCACTGCAGAATGAGCCTAAATTTCTCGCTATTGATCATCTGACCATCTTCCTTTCTAGTTTTATCTCTTCTTACACATCTGCCCCAAACTCCCTGCACCCTGGTTACCGATCTCTTGCTGTTTCCTAGGCAACCCAGAAGCATCATGCCTCCTTCTCTTTGCCCTCAGTAGTTCCTCTTCCTGAAAGGCCTTCTCTTTCACACTTACTGAAATTCCCAAAGGATGTCGCCTCCTCCGGGAGGCTTCCCCAGAGTCCCCAGAAGCAGCTCTCATCGTCCTCTATGCTTTGTGTTTTGCTCTTGGTACCGGGAGAATAGAGCAAGCCCCATGCTCTGTCTGCCCCTGGGGCTTGTTGTGAACATCGCGCCTCCTCCACTAGGCAATGTGTGCCTCTGGGACAGTGCCTGTGTCCAACTGGCCTCCCTGCCCCCACCCCAGCATAGTGCCCAGTGTATTTAGTAAGTACTGAATTACTAAGTAATAAGTAGTAAGTACCGAGGTCTGGTCCATTAACTCCTTCAACTAATGCATTGGCTCCTGAAAAGAGTCACAGAGAGTCCTGCAAACTACCCCAAGCTTGAACATCCCTGAGGCCTCCCTGACAAGTGGCCCAGTCTTTCAAGCAGACAGAACATTAGTCATTATGTCTTCTCCTTTGCTAGCCCCATAGAAAGTGCTATGGGAATGTCTCTAAAAGTTGACCTAAATATGCAAGAAATCTTGAGGAGCCCTAGACTCCAAACTCCTAGAAGATTACTTTGACCACCTACCAATCCATGCCCTCCCCCGACTATCCCTGTCAGGCAAACTCCTGTTCCAGCCAAGGGCCCACACAGTGTCCTCCCTTGGCACAGCCCTCCCTGAGGTCCTGGGGCAGAGTTAGGTAGTGCTCTCATAGTCTCTCTGTTAATATTTCTAAAATGGGGGCTGGGTGCAGTGGCTTACGCCTATAATCCTGGCACTTTGGGAGGCCAAGGTAGGAGGATCACTTAAGGCCAGGAGTTTGAGACCAGCCTGGGCAACATAGCAAGACCCACCTCTACCAAAAAATTTAAAAATTAGCCGGGTATGGTAGTGTGTGTCTGTAGTCTTAGCTGCTTGGGAGGCTGAGGTGGGAGGATCAGTTGAGCCCAGGAGTTTGAGGTTGCAGTGGGCTGTGATTGCATCACTGCATTCCATCTGGGTGAAAGAGCAAGACCCTGTCTCTAAAAATGAAAAACAAACAACCCTCCCCCTGACCTTTCTAAAATAGCCCTTACAGGCTACAGCACAATCTATTCATTTACCTGCCTACTTCTAACAGGGGAGGATGGGATCCCAGGGTGGAATTCTGACATCCCTTTAAATTTGTTTCCTTAGTGTCTGAAAAATGCTGGAACATAGTGGATACCCAGACACACATGGTGGTATCTTAAAGGCTGAGCACGCAGTATCTGCTCGGTAAATGTTCAGCAACTCTTTGAAGTAATGAATGAATGATTATGTGATGGATGAAAAGAAAACGACTAGTAAGGGGCAGATGTAGGTAGATGGTGGCTAGAGCCAGAAATAGGGATGGCGATTCCTGATCTAAGGAAGACTTTCGAGTCAGGTGGTGGACACACTCTACAACCTCACCTTTCAGAGACAGCTCAAGCCCCTCCTTCGTATCTAGACCTAGGTGTCTACAGATGAGCACCCTGTTCTACCTTTCTGATCCGGGCACGAAACAACCGAGGAGGAAGTGAAGAGGACAGGAAAGCCAGGCCCTAGCACCAAACACATGAAGTTTATGAAAGTCTTTTTAAAAACAGTTCTTGTAAGGATGCTTTATTTATGTGCCTCTAGAAGAGGCATATATATGTGAGGTCTGAGAATTCACTCATGTATTTAATTTAGAATTTACGTACAAGGTAGTCTAGGTGACAAAGGGAGCCGATCATGATTCCAGCCCTCCCCCAACCATTATGAAATCATAGACTCTCTGGGATCATCTAGTCTACTTCTGTCACATTACAAACCAGGAAACTAAAGTGCAGAGAGGAGAAAGACCTCCTCAAATTGATCAGCTAATCAGGCAGAAGCTGAGACCAGAAACCAGGCCTCCCGAATCTCATTCCAACCTCTCCTAATCCTATTTCACAACATCATACACATGGTCATGAGAAAACAGCAATTCAAGGGCTCAGGACCACATGAGTGAAGCAGGGAGGGACTGGTCATGAGGGCCGAAAAGGACCCAGACCTCCCAAAGATGGGCACGGAGCAGCCTGAACAACTGCAGCCCAGGAAGTGGAAGGCCAGGCCAGCTCTCTTCGTCTCTTCTAAACTTGTACTTTAATTTCATAACAGCCCAAGACTGGAAACCAGAAAAACTGGATTGAGTTGAGGCATCTGAGTGCACAAAAGAAGGAGCATGAGATTTGGAGTCTAGTTTTGCCCATTGGACCTCTCCATAAGGATATCCATGTGGTTCTAACCCTCTTACTTAGGGAAATCTTAGTTATCTAATAGTAAAATGGGGATTAAAAATACTTATTATAAGGTTGAATTAGAAAGTATGAGAGTTAGAAGAGTCAAGGTTAATTCTAGACTTCTGCCTTGGGTACTAAGGGATGATGGTGCTATCCTTTGAAATAAAGAACACAGACATTGCAAAAAAAATACTTCTTATAATAAATGCAGATACTATATTTAGTGCTTGTGGTGCAAGTGAATGCTCTTGGCATAGTGCCTGATGTAAAGTATTACTAGATGCTCAGTAAGGTTCAACACTCTTTTCCCTAGTTTGGGCTTTGCTTGGGCCAGGAGTTGGACCCTGGGCAAGTTACTAGCCACAAACCTCCCCCACCTCTTACTTTCTCACCTCTAAAAAAGTGGGCGGTTATTCTCTGTGCCCCAGAAGAACTAAATACTCCAGTGTGCAAACAGCCCATCCACTTAAAGGACAATGGAGGGTCCCTTTATGACAATTTTCACAGCTTCTGGTAAAGGCCAGCCCTGGAAGTCACTACTGATTATAGGCTGTCACAGGAGCACCTTTAAAACACGTTCAGCCATTTGTTAAAGTATACTTGCTGTGCCTGCTCCAAATGTCATCATCTCCTTCAAGGGTGATGTTATTTTTGAGGCCACCCTGCAAAAGGTCAGGTATGGCAAATAAGTGAGGAATGTCTGCAGGTCCGGATACCCTAACACTGCTACCCAAACACTTGGCTAATAATTTGGTTCTAGCCCTTATTGGGTCTAGTTGCCACTTTTCATGTATGTCTCCCTGAACCAGACTGAAGCCCAGGAGATCATACCTTAGTCATCTCCTTCTTCCCAAAGCCCCTAGCACAAGGTCCCCCTGCTCAGTAGGTGTGGAGTGACAGCTTATTAAATGGAATACAGCACAGCAGGAGGTGACCCTCTGGACATTCACAGGCTGTTCTTCCCGGAGCGGACAGGAAGCACAGTCTGTTGGGACTGCAGGGCTGTAAAGCCAGAGGAAGCAACATTTGCTAAGCTCACAGAAGCAGCAGCACAAATGGCCAATAAACATATGAAAAGACATTCAGCCTCACTTATTATCTGGGAAATGCCAATTAAAATCATAACAAGATACCATTTTACCACTCATTTGATTATCAAAATATTGATGTTGGCAAAGGTGGAACTCTTCTCATACCCTGTTCGCAGGAGCATAAATTGGCACTGCCCTTTTTAGAGGACAGTTTGGCAGATTTTATAAAATGCAAAATGCATATTCCTTTCCACCTGGCCTTTTTCTTTCTAGGTTATCTATCTTAGAGAAACAGATGCACAAAGAGGCATGACCAAGGATATTCACTGCTGCAGTGCTTAGACAGTAAAATATCGTAAACAACATAAATGCCCACCAGTAAGAGAACGGCTAAATAAAATCATGGTAATCCATATGGTGGCATATAATAGTAATTATGTGGCTAGATTGCCCAGACTTATTGTAAGTGAAAACCCAAGCTGTAAAACAAAACTGCAGTGCGGTTCCATTTATGTAAGAGGAAAATTAAAAACAAACAAACCTGTGAGGCAAAATTATATATTTACACACATACATGGATAGAAAAATATCATGATATATATATACACACACACACATCCCAAACCGGTAGCATCAAGTATTTCTAGTGAGGGAATTAAAATTGCAGGAGAGGGTAGATACAAGAATGTATTTGTGTAATACTTATGTAATTTAAAATAATTTCTAAAAGATTATCAAACTCCCATTATATGGTAGCTCTGCGATTGGCACTTTAAATGTTGTGCATTAGTTACCTTATTAATCACACAACTCTGGGTTCAGAATTATTCATTAAGGGCTCTTTTACCCCAGACCTCCCACGTGCCAGCCCTGGGGGCAGAGGTGCCTGGAGTGCCTGCACTTAACAAGCTCCAGTTGGGTAGAGGCAGAAAACAAACTGGTAAGTGCTGCTGTCACAGAGATGAGACACACCTGGGAGAGCGGAGTACAGCCTAGTCTACCCCCAGAGTTGGGACCTCAGCCACAAGCTGAGGTCTCCCATATCCAGCAAGTGGGACCTCACCTAAGGCCGAATTTGAACTTGCCTCCAAAGGTCACAGTAAACAGCACCCTGCCCTTCAGGAATGTGAGGCTCCTGCTACCTGCTGGGCAGCCTGCAGCAGATAGGGCCAGGTGTGGCAGAGTGCAGGAGGGGGAAGGGAGGAGAGACCATGAAATTTGGGCCACACAGTATTTGTTAACATCACTATTTAATATTTATTAAGCATCTAATAAGTGTAAGGATGCTTGAGTTGAGAGTTCCTACCTGCAGGCTGGGAGCCAGGAAACAGACCAGATCCTAGAACAGTAGGACGTGGTTTTCCTGCCCTGTAGTAATTTAGAATCTGGTTGGGGTGAAGAGATTCTTGATAGTCATAACATCAATGGGCTATAATTGAGTCCTAAAACCATCAGCAGTGATACAAGCTGGGAGTCAGCAACCTTCCCTGATCAGGGGACATCCCAGCTACCTCCCCTAAGTCCCTGTACCTTGTAGAGCTGTAGCCAGGACCAAGGAAGTGACTGGTGAGAAACCCTTCCTAAACCGACAGCGCTCCCTCAGGGTCTGTTTTGTCCTGCTTATTATGAGGAAGAGGAGCCCAGGAACTGCCTCACCTCTGTCCTCCCCACCGCCTGGGCTGGGGCTGCCTCTGCCAGGCCAAGGAAGGTTCTCCTCAGCTCAAGCAGGAACACAGGGTGGGGATGACTCTGGGCACCACCTTATCCGTGGGAGGCTTCCCACACCGGTCCCCTGGCCCATGCTATTCTCCAGGTACACCTGTCAGCACCCCTGGAAAAACCACCTGGAGACCAAGGGCTTGGGTCCTTATCATGTGGAAATGCAAGGGCCCAAACTCCCAGGGAAGGGGTCCCCCATTCACCAACCTCTCAACTGCTTAGCCAGTCAACAGGTATTCACTGAGCCGGCTCTCCCTGCCCAGCATCCTGTTAGCCACAACGGGGGGGGGGGGGACATGATTAACACATAAGCTATAGTGAAAAATACCCCATGAAATATAATTGAGTGCTAAACCCAACAATAGTAACAGCAAGGACTACAGGGGTTCCGAGAAAGGAAGAGGTCAGTGTGGACTGGAATAATTGTGGAGAGCTTCCCAGAGGAGGCAGCAGCTCTTGGCCTCAACCCATGGATAGCAGAAAGCACAGCAGGAACAAAGGTAGGGAGGAAGGAAGGAGCATGGCAAGGGCGAAGGGGAGACTGGTGCCTCATAAGGGACCCATTAGAGACTCATAGTGAAGTGGGGTGGGCTGATTGTGGAGGTCACAGGGTTGAAGCCTTGAGAAGCAGCCAGAGGATACCTGACACCATGGGGGGGGGGCAATGGGGAGCCATTGTAGGTTCTGTGGCAGGGCTGGGCATGATTAAAGCAGAAGTTAATCCATAAGAGGACTAGTAAACAGGTGAAGGAACAGGAATAGGAGGTGGAACAGACAGAAGACAACAGCTTCCCAGCTCCAGCAGGAATTCCCATGTCAGCCCCAGGGATGGAGAAAATGTCTCATTTCCTCATCCACTTATTTTATTTATTTTTTTATTTTTTATTTTTTTTATTTTATTTTATTTTTTTTATTTCAGCATATTATGGGGGTACAAATATTACGGTTATGTATATTGCCCACGCCCCCTCCCCCCTCAAGGCAGAGCCTAAAGCATGATCATACCCCATACGTTGTACATCTTGCTCATTATGTTTGTATATACCCATCCCCTCCTCCCCCCTCCCACCCGCCCAACACCCGACAAATGTTATTCCTACATGTCCACTTAGGCACTTATTTTAAATTTAATTCATTTTGTGGTAGTCTAAGTCTTAAAATTTGGAGGGGAAAAGCCTGGGGAGGTTGGTGATCTTGGGTGGACAGAAAAGTAAAGAGTAAGACTCACTCAATAACTATGGTCTCACTGACAAGGGTGGTCAAAGGAAAAGGAAATGAAGCCGGGGGGGTGCATTTTGAAGAAGAAGCCCCCCAGGGGGGCACACAGACTAGGGGAAGGGGCAGGTGCAGGCTAGGGTCTGGTGGCAGCTCCACAACCAGGCACACAACTCCTTCACAGGCCCTGGCCTGACCCCACCTTCCAGCCACACTTCCTGCTACTCTCTGCCCACGCTCCCATGCTGTGCTTCCATTCCTGAAAAGGCCACACTGTTTTATGCCTCAGGACCTTTGTACGTGCTGTATATCTCCTTTTGAAATGCCTTTCCCGTCACTTCCCCTTCCCTAAATTCCAGTGATTTAAAAGCCAAAAGCCACCTCTTGCTGATGCCTGGATGACCCCAGGCAGAATTAGTCCAACCCCCCCCACACCCCCGCCCCAGGGCAATGCTCTTCCTACAGGTGCCCTGAGCCTCATCCTCTCTTGGGATAAAGAGGATTCTCTATGCTTCCGGTAGCCCCTGTATCGTACATGGCGCCCAGACATGGAAGGTTCTGGTAGTCGGCTCAGTAAAAATGCCCCAAATGAATTAAAAAGCAGGTATGGCATTCTGAGATTAGGAAGTGCTGGCTGGACCTCCAAGTGACATCTCCTGGGAAACAGTGGGAGCTGAGCACTGAAGGCAGGTGGCTGGTAGGAGGGGAGGTTGTCCGTTTTGGGAGGAGGGCATGTAGCTGGATCTAGGAGAGTAGGTGAGTGGTAAGTAGATCAACACTGGCTGGGGGTGGGGGCAGCGATCTGCGGAGGCCACTGTTATGGGCAGAGGATGCTGCTAAGGAGACGAAGCTGAAGGGGGTAGGGGAAGCACCTGCACGGATGCCAGGAAGGCCTAGGGAGGCAATTTCAGAAGCAAGGGTCAAATGCCAAGGAACTAAGATGAGACTGAGAAAAGAGGGTGGATTTACATACTCTTGTTACACCACTTAGAAATCGGCCTGATGGCAACTGTTACAACTCTTGAGTCTGAAAGGGACTTGGGAATCTTGAAAGCTGCCTGTGTTTTCCCACCATTCCTGACACCTGCAGGGAGCCCTTCCCCAGCCCCGGCACAGCCCAGGAGGAGTGTGACATTCAGAAGCCAGGCCCCTCATAGGAGTGGGAAGCCTGAACTCCAATTCCATTCCAGCCCTGGTCCCAATTTGCTGTGTGAGCTTGTGGCCCAACACATCACCCGTAGCCCCAGTCCCATAGTCTGAAAATGAGGGATCAGTAGTCCTAAAACTTGTACTGGAGTCTTTGTGGGCATCTCTGCTCACAGCCTGTAAATAAGGAACAATCTTACTAGCGGAAAATGTTTAGCTTGGAGGTCCCACACTGCAAGTCAACATACCAAAAATATTTTAAATTAAATCAACTTTTTAGTTTTTCTGTTAATACTCAGTTACCTTCATTGAGTGGGTGTGGGGAAGCAGATGCCAAGGGCTGAAGATTTGCTAGAAAAGTCTTTTGATAAATTGTCGAAGCCAGGTGATAGATACATGGGGGGTTCATTACACTACTCTCTACTTCTGGGAACATTAGAAATGTTCATAATATTAAAAGTCTTTTTGTTTTTTTTGAGACAGAGTCTTATTCTGTCACTCTAGGTATAGTGCAGTGACATCATGTAGCTCACTGCAACCTCAAACTCCTGGACTCAAGCGATCCTCCTGCCTCAGCCTCCCGAGTAGCTGAGACTATAGGCGCAGCCACCATGCCCAGCTAATTTTTCTATTTTTAGTAGAGACGGGGTCTCACTCTTGCTCAGACCTCCTAACTCAAGTTACCCTCCTGCCTAGACCTCCTAGAGTGCTAGGATTACAGGTATGAACCACTGTGCCCAGCCATAATATTAAAAGTCTTTTTAAATTTTAATAGAAAATTTAAAAGTGAGAAATGTATCTATTATCTTAATTTTTCCTGTGAGTTGAGAAACTGTCCCTTTTTTTCATTGTAACTGAGGTCAGGACTCCCTACTGCTTCTTCAAGGGAGCACAGTGTGAGAAGCACAGAATGTCTAAGAGCTCTTCCAGATCTAGACGTCAAAGTTATCTCAGCTTCCTGCCCCAGGGCTAAGCAGAAACGTGGCGCATAAGGAGGGGTTACAAAGCACAGCCCCTCTCTGCAGGTTCCTGAGTATTTCCATCCCAAAGACAACCCTTCCCCCCCCCTCAGGGGTAAGTGCCTCTCTTGCCCCAGACCTCAGACAGGGTATCCTTCTTCCAGGCTCCTCCTGGAGAGTAATTTCTGCCTTCCTGGATCCTGCAGGAACTAGAAACAGTCAAGTAGGTTTGGCACTTTCTCTAGGGCAGGCTCTCGCAGGGTGACTGCGGAGACCGCCTTCCTTCAGAGGCCTGGGGTAAAGACGAAATGAGAGCCACGGTGAAGTGCTCCACGTGGTGGCAATTCTGGCAGTGGCAGTTTCCTCTCCCTTCCTGGTGCAGGTAGTCACCACCCTCTTCTCTCCGTACCTCCCTTTCTCCACTAATAAACACACGGTGCTTGGCAGAGCGGATGTCCCTCCTGGGTCTCTCAGCCTCTGCCTCCACTTCCTCACCTCCGTCAGCAGCTGAAGCCCTCCAAGGGCTGCTCCCCTCCACCCCCACACTCCCACCCCTACCCCCGACAGAAGCTTCTCTGAAAAGTCACCAGCTCCTTCCAGGTTGTCCCATGCCATGGGCATGTCTCCATGAGTTTGATTTTCCGCAGAGCTGGGCAGACACCCTCCCAGGAAAACCTCTTGCTTCCCGAGACACCGCTCCTTCCTACCTTCCTCCCTGGCCCCTTCTCAGCGTTCCCTCTCAGTCCCCATGCCTGCCACTCCTCCTGTCTATGCGGCACAATTGTTGGGGTTTCTGTGGACACGATTCCGATTCTGGGACTTTCTGTCTCTCCCGTCTCCCAGGTGAGCCCCGCAGTCCCCGTGGATGTAAATGCTAGTTCTGCTCTTGCGCCCACCTTCACCTCTGCAGCCCTGACTGCCCCCGCCCCGCACTCCGTCCCATTGGCCTCCATCTGAGCAGATGCACGACCCTCACCGGGGTTCAGGCCAGGTCCAGGGAGTCCTCCTTGAGCGAGCGAGCGCATGTTTCCCTGCCCCGCCCATCCATCAGCAAGCCCTTCTGATTTTACCTCCAAAGTACATCCCAAGCTGTCCTCTGCTGCCATTTGAATCCACATCAAATCATTCAGTGGCTTCCCAGAACACTCAGGAGTAACCCAGCTTTTGGCCAGACCCTGCCAGGCCCCGTGTGACTGGACCCTGCCTGCCTCTCCAGCCACGTGTGGCCTCTTCCTCCCTCGCTCTTTTCACCCTGGGCCAAACAAGTCAGGGCCTTGCGGGTGCTGTTTCCTCTGCCTAGAGCACTTCCCCACCCCGCACCGCACACAGCCAGCTCACACACAGCTGGCTCTTCGCTTCCTTTAGATCTTAACTGAAATGTCACCTCTTCCAGGAAGCTCATCTTGACCACCCTGCCTAAAGCCAGCCTCTGTTATCTTCTATATCAACCTGTTGTTTCTTTGTTTTCTGTCCACAACGTCAACTCCACGAGGGTAGGGACCATATACGCACAGAGCCTAGTACACTGCCGGGTATACAGTAAGCGTTCAGCGAACATTTGCTGAAAGAACAAATGAACCAGTCACCCTCTAGGGATCAAGCAGTTCCCTGTAAGTTCTAGAGGTTAATCTGAGGGGACACTGAGGCTCAGCTAGGGCCTGACAACACTCCGAGAGGGCAGCTGAAGCTAATTTCTGGTTTTCCAGTTCCGTGGGACAGGCTGGGACCTAGGCCAGAAGACACCTCACCTCCCTTTTCCAGCGTGCCAGCCACTCGTCCCGCTTGCGCTTGCTGATGTAGTAGGGGTCCCCCGCCTGGAAGGTGAGCCGCGGCATGGGCCGCTGGCGGAGGCTGGACTCCCAGCCCAAGCCACCCCGCAGCCGGCCCCGGGAGCCCTAGGACAGAGAGATGACAGAGAGGCATTAAGGTGGGCACTGACAGCCCCACTGCAGGCTATACTCCTCCCGGCGGGGGCTGAGGAGGCACTCCCCTTGAAGAGCACGTGGAAAGTCTGGCTCCCGGCCAGAGATGGCAGCCCCAGAAGCGCTGAGCAAGCCCTGTCCAGGCCAGAGAAGTGAGGGATGTGCACGGTGGGGTGGGCGCTCATGGACACAGACCACGTGGGGAGGTGCCTGGTCTCTGGAGGATGAGCTGGCTGCCTTGTTGGGGGACTTCCAACCCCACGCCCACTTCCTCTCCTCACAGAGGGATGTGTAAAGAAGGGGGGCCCATCCTCCTACCCCCCTCCCACACACACACACGCCACAGTGGGGCAGGGGCGGCAGAGGCGTGGCTTTCTTCTAGAATCAGGATCCACAGAGCCCCTGGGGGTGAGGAAAGCACTTGCCTCCATTTTCATGGATTCAATGTTGGTCTCCTTCTGTTCTTTGCCTGTGGAGAGGGAAGAACAAAGGGACCGTTGGCAGAGTTACAGGAGTGGCTCAGAGGCCCCACCTTGTGCCTGGGGTCCCTGCCACAAGGGACAGGGGTCCTTCAACCATGTACTTGTTCGGGTTTCAAACATGATGGCCTGCCACACGCCAGGCACAGTGCTGAGGGCAAGGCCTAGGTAGGGTTTGAGGCCCAAGTGTGAAGGAACAAGAGGAAAGTCAGGGCTATGGTTTCTGGCCTGTTGACTCTGTCTCAGATACACAGAAGGGGACTAAAAATATCCCCACTCTGCTGCTCCCAGTCAGCAGAGCTCCTTTGCCAGAGGAGGGAGCAGGAAGGTGGAGGGGGTAAAGGAAGGGCTGGCCTTGAGGGGCCCTGGGAGTGCTGGCTGCTCTGTGTGGGCTAAAAACACCCCCAGGCATCTCTGGGTGTGTGTTGGGGGGAGGGAGAGAACCCTGGGCCAAGTGGAACAAGACCCTGGTGAAGAAACTATGTCTCTGTGAGACTCAGTTTCCTCTCCTGGAAAATAGAGATGCTGGAGATGGTTTCCATGGTCCTCCTGCAGTTTGAAATATTACGGTTCTATTATTATCTGCCTCTGTCCCTCCGTTCCCCGCTCCACTCTCAGGCCAAGACTTCAGCCTTTACTCTAGACTTGGGTTTAGATTCCAGCTGTCTCAGTGTGACCTCCATAACCTCTCTTAGCCTGTTTCCTCACTGAATCAAGGTAGATAAACATTCTAAATCATTAGGTTCTTGTGACCATTAAATGTCTAGAGCAGGGCTTGGCATACAGTAGGTGCTCAATACATGTTAGTGTTGTTCCCCTTCCCTAAGTGATTCCCCAGTGCTCGTCCGCAGTTAGGAAGGATGGCGCCCTCTCCTTGTGCTCCTCTGGGACACCTCTGCCCCCTCCCCAGGCCACACCCTGTGGCCAGGTGGGTTCTGCCTTCCCAGCTTCCTGCTGAGTGTGTGTGTGGGGAGCCCTCCTTCCACCTGGGCGCCTGGCCGCTTTTCTCTAAAGCCGAGAGAGCACTGAGCTTGGGCCCAAAGCAGGAAGGTCGCCAAGGCTGGCTCCTGGTAGCTTGGGGTGGGGGGAGACAAAAGGCCCAAAACGGAAAAAACAGCCCCCACTTCATCTCCTGGCTCTGAGCGGAAGCCAGCCGGCAGTCATGGCCTCTGGATGCTCAGCCCGGGGTGTTGCCCTCCCGCTCGCCAGAAAGTCCCGGGGCTCTGCCCGCTGGGCCCGCACAGCTCGGTCTTCAGTGGCTGTGTCCTGGGTGACAGCACTGGGGAGGGAGGCAGGAAGGGCCGCCCCGCGGCTCGGAGCCCTGGCGTCGGGCATGTCACGCGGGCGGCCGTGGGGGCGGGACACCGGGCGTCTGTCGCGGGCACCTGTGTGGGTGGGTGAGAACGTGTACTTGCCAGTGCTTTGTATGTGACCGGCCTTTTAAGGTGTGTCGCACCGTCACGTCTGTCTCCCCCTCCTTGCTTCCTTTCCGGCCTCTCCCCCCACAGCCAGCTCCCCACCTTTTTCGCAAACCCCCGCCCCCAGGCCCGGCCGCCGCCTCGTCTCGGACCTCCACGCTCTGCCCCGAGAGCCGCGGGCGGCCAGGAGGGGGCGCCGGGAGCAGCTGCGTCGGCCTGCGCCCGGGCTGGGAGCCGGGGGACCCGCGCTGCTCCGACCTAGTGGCGGCCCCAGACAGCATCGCCTCCCCAGCCTCCTTGGGACCGCAGACGGTTCCCACCTGGGACCTTCCACGGCACTCGATTACATTTATGGGGAATCACTTATTTACTAGAACAAAATCAAGGCTGAGATGATTTGAGGACTCGTCCAGCCCCTAAATTCTGCAGAAGAGGAAACTGAGGCCTGGGGAGTGGAGTGACTTCTGGCCAGAGCTGAGATGAATTTTCAGGGTCCCTGATGACCCGGCCAGCTCCCTCTCCCGTGCACCACCACCATTATTCCTTGACGTGCCCCTTTCCTGATTCCTCAAGGTCCCCAAAACAGAATGGCTTTTCCTTATGCAGTTTCCAACCGGCTTCTTTCTGGAATTTTCTCTGTGACAGACTCTGCGCATGCCCACTTGAGTGATCTCGAGCACGCTCTCTCTCTCTCTCTCTCTCTCTCTCTCACACACACACACACACACACACACACGCCTTCCTGCCTGGCCCGCTGCTTCAGAATGCGCCACTTGTCGAGAGTCAGGGAGGGTCAGCTGCTCTCTCAGTACGCCCATGCAGCCCAACTGCTCCTGGCCCAGACCCAGGGTCAAGGGCAAGTCCAGGTGGCTGTGTGCCTTGCAGGGTGGCCCTGGAAGGCCTGAACATGACCCTAGGGCATCTCAGGTCATTGGGGAAGGGACGGGAAGGCCAGAGCACTCTGACATTTACCTCTAGGTCTCAGACTGTGCTCAGCCATGGGCCACCCAAGTTCTCATCACAGTGAACTCAAATCTCCATGGCAGGGCTGAGGCCAGGTGTGCCTCAGGGGTCAGTCGCTGGCCTGATCCTGGGCCCCAAGCTCAATCCAAGCAGAGGGGGGCTTTGTGCTGCCCTTAATCCAGTCCTTTACTAGTTATATAATCTTGCGTAAGTAACCTCTCTGAACTCCCAGTCTCCCCATCTGAAAGATGGGGATAAGGGTCTTCCTCACGGGATCACAAAGATGAAATCAGAGTACATGCAGCGCAGGGCTTCTTCACCTTTAATATGTGTGGAAATTGTGAGAAGTGAGTTGTGATGTAGGTTCTGATTCAGTAGGTCTAGGGTGGGACCTGCAATTCGATTCTGCTTTTTCTAACTTCCCAGGCAATGTGGCCACTGATAGTGGTCTGTGGACCACCGTGAGCATCGAGGATTGACAACATCCAATACAGCGGACATTCAGTAGAGGACAGCCACATCACCATCGCTACTGTCACCACCATTACGGTGTTAATGTGGGGCGTGCAAGAGCAGTCCCAAGGCAAGCAGTGGCCTGTCCAGGTACTGGCTCTTGTCCTTATGGCTCATTTCACTATCTCCCCTCTTCCTGATTCTTTCCCTGGGCTGTACTAGCAGCATCTGGGCCTCCTACGTGCACATGGGAGTGTGCCCAGGCCACAGGCACGCTGCCTTAAAGTCCTGTGTTTTTGCAATATAGGAACTAATGAAAGGGGCTCCAGGAGAGACAAACAGGGCCCCCTGAGAAGAGACCTGGAATGAGGGGAACTGAAAAGAGACCACGGCCAAGCCACATCCTCCCTGGGGCCTCAGTCTCCTTCCTCATCTGAACGACCAGCTGAGCCTGGGTTCTCTGTCAGCTGACTGCAGGAGCCTCCACCCCAGATCAAGCCACTGCCTGCCACACCCTGGCAGAGCCTCCGGTAGGCCACTGCCCACCCCTCTAGGACACACCTCACCAATCTCAGCATCCAGGCCATTCACAGTGGCCTTCAGGGATTCCACCAGCTCTGATCCCTGTTAGCATCTCCACTTCCTGGGTAGCTGGGGCCACAAAGGAGTGTCCCCTGCCAAATTCTGGAGGCTGAGACTTGGAGCGTTTCTGCCTGCCATCCTCAGCACTCAGATTCTGAGGAAGATCCACTTAATGTCTGAAAGTCCCAAGCCCAGGATCATCCTTGATACCATCTTTCCCTTCCCTCTCATATCCTTGGCATTTGTCACCTCCCTCCATCTCTGCTACCACCTCACTCATCAGAGCCACCCCAACTCCCCTCTGACACCTGCAGCAGCCTCCCAACCTATCATCCTGCTTCCTTGCCCCTCTGTTCCATTTCAGGATGTGCATGACACAGTGATCTTTTCAAATAGCAAAGGTGATCATGTCACCCCTGAGAAGGCAGCCTCGAAGGTCTGGTCTGGCCCGTCTGACCACACAGCTTCCCCACACCCTTCTCCCTGGCACTCTGGCTTTGTGGCTTCTGCCAGGTCCCTGGGTGCCCTGCTCCCTCCCACGTGGGTGCCTTTATACCTGTTCTCACTGTCTCCCTCCACTCTCCCTCCCCTAATGGACTAGCTCATTCTTCAGCTTAGGCATAACAGCTCACACCAGCCCAGATTCCTTTGTTATTGGCCTCATGGAACCATGTTTCATTTCCCTTAGAGCACCTATCTCCACGTATAATCACACATTTTGAAGTGTGGATTTCTCATTAATGTCTCTTTTTAGCCAACTGGGGTCCTTGAGGGCAAGAACTGGGTTTTTGTTCATGATGGTTTCGCCAGTACCTGGTAGAGATCCTAGCACACTCGAAATGGGTATTTAATAAGCACCTGTTGACTGACCAAAGCAGGAGCTCCTGAGAACAATTAGAAATGGAGACAGGGAAATCTCAAACTGAAAACAAACTTTCAAGGCTAAAGAGCAGTCTTAGAGCCATGGTTCTATCCCACAAGGCAGGAAGGCCTTGGGCAGCAGCTTGGCACCAGCTGTGGTGGGATCCCAGGAACCTGGAAGTCAACTGAGACTGGCCCGAGGGGAGGCACCACATTTGGCTAGGAAGGGCTGATGGGGTCTCCTCTTGCACACCTGGCATTGTTAACTGGAGGGATGGTGACTTCTCCTTTTCCTCCTCTGTTTCAGTCCACTCGGGCCCTTCCCACACTCCCATGAAGGGTCAGAATACATGCAAGGGGGCCTGGACAGTTCAGGAACCATCTCAGCCCACCAAGCCCCATTCCAGAACAGCAGAGGATGAGGGAAGGCACGTGACCAGGATTTAATAAATCCTGGATCTGCCACTTAAGATTGGGGTCCATGAGCAAGTCATTTTATCTCCTTAAGCCTCAATATTTTCTCCTTAAAATGGGGACAATAATGCCTCTTGAATAAATTGTTTGGAGGAGTAAATAAAACAACAAATGCAAAATGCCTCAGAAAGTGCTTTTGCCCATAGTGGGAGCATCATAAATATTTGTTGAATAATAAATGAGTGAAAGCTTTTTAATAGGTTTGGAAATCTCTTTTCTGGAAATGTTCACTATCCTGCATGAATATTAGGTTTGGATCCATGCAAAATAAGTCACGCCAATTAATCAATTTACTCATTCCATCATACACACTTGGAGGGAAGACTTTTTGAAATTAAAATGCACATATGCAAAACAACCTGGCAGGGCCCTGGGAGGATCAAATGTGATAATGTATGAGAAAGTGCTGTGTAAACTGTGAAGCCCTGTACAAATGCTAGTTGTCCTCATTACTAACATGTTTACAGCTCAGTTGGCCCTGAAATTGCTGGCTTAACCTAAAAGAGAAAAGTGGGCAACTTTCCAGGATTCCAGGGCTAGGCCAAAAAGTCCCCAGATGAAGAGGCCTGGGCTGGGCAGTGCACAGATCACCCCCACCCCAACCTGCCCCCCACACCCCACTGTGACAACCAAGTTTCCAGGGGCGTCAACCAAACTATGGTGGGCTTAGGACCTCCACACTAGGGGAGGCACACAGGGCATCTGCTGCCCTCGAGTGCCCAGGCTGGGGCTACAGACACAGCAGTCCTCAAGAACTGCTGGTCACATGGAAGAGTAAACAGGCCATGTGGGGGCTAAGGGAAATTGGGGGGCACAACCAGCCATGGACGGGACCCGCCATCATCCCAGTCTAGCAACCATTGGCACTATGCAAGCCCACTGTTGCCAGATCTAGCTTTTTTTTTTTTTTTTCAAGAGAAGCCAAAACTCCAGATTTTTATGTGAAATTTTTGATTTTTAAATACTGGCAACTAATTTTTTAAATGTTTAAAACACTACGTGAGCCAAATAAAATGTGTGCTGGCTCCATTCAGCCAGTAGCCTCCATGCCATAGCCTTGGCAGGTCGACCTTCAGCTACCACCCGGCCCATCCCTCCTGGGACCTGCCAGAGAACCAAGTCTCTGACCCTCAGGGAATCCCGGTGGGCCCAGAAGAGGTTGCCCCTTGTGCTGGGGACTCACCCTCTTCTGCAGGGGCTCCTCGGCCCTCCTTGGGGGTGCAGCAGCCATTTTCCACTGCTCTGGAGGCTTCAGGCGGGGTCTCAGCTGCACCCTCTCCCTCTGCTGGGGCCCCGCCCTTCTGCCCCCCAGCAGGGCTCCCCTCTTCCGGCTGGGGCTCACTCCGCTTCTCCAGGTCCCCATTGGGTAACAGTTCGGAGGGGCCTGAGTCCTGGGCCGTGGATGGGGACTTGGAGGTCACTGCAGTGTCCTTCGGCGTATCGCTGCTTTCCACCTGCAGGGATGAAGGAAGATACACAAGAGAGAATTAGACCAGCAGTCTTAGCCTATTTTGGATCATTGACTCCTCTGAAATTCTAGTGAAGGTTGTACACCCTCTGTCCAGAAATTGTGTTCACATAAACCTTCATGAAGCAGATACATTCATAATTTTGCTTTCAATGTCAAAGTGTTCATAGGCCTGGCCCCTTGAAGTCATGGGGTCTGTGGAATTCAGTTTAAGTAATAGGAAAAGAATCCAGGCAGGTTTGGCAGCCTGGTTTCACTGCCCAAGGGGCACCCCCACCCTCATTCACTGAGGTTACATAGGCTTCCAAGCCTCTCTGCAGCTCCCAGTAAAAAACAAATGCTCCCCATAATTCAAATCAGGACCCCCTCTCCTGAAGGTTCCAGTGGCACCAGATCAATTCTGGGAACCCAGGCTGGTCTGACTCCCAGCTTTTCTCTTGGTCTCTCGAGGCATGAGGGTCAAGGAGGCCTCCCAAGGAAGCACTCTCCGGGCCTCCACGGGTTCTCCCAGGCTCTCAGACTCAGAAGAGCCGAGGCCCCAGCAAACACTTTGCAGTCTCTGCAGCAGCCCCTCCTGGGCATGGGGTCCCACATTGCCCCCCTCACAAGGGAATACACTTCTTTTCCCCTCGAGTCAGAGAACTGAAGGTTGCTAAGGTTCCAGGTAATAATCAAATCAAGAGTACTCCTGGCTGTTGTGTGTGTGTCCCTGAACGGTGGGCAACGCTCTTCTCACCCATGACCCCTGTAGAGTTTCTCAGCCTCCCTGGGAAGCAGGTGAGGAATCTGGGGCTCTCTGAGAATTTTGTGATTTGCTTAAGGTCACACGTGTTGTAAGGACAGAGCAAGTGCAGGAGTGCGGGGTGCCCTCTGCGCTCTGCTGTGTGTACATACTCAGTCCTTAGCCACCTGGAAGCAAGCGGGCAAGGACACCTCAGGAAGAACGTAGGTGTCCAGCTTGGGGCAGGAAGGGTCCCTATGCTCAGTGCTCTGCCATGCCCAGGGCCACCAGGCTGCCCCGGTGGCTCTACTTGCAGAATAATGCCTGCCCACCAGAAGGGCAGGGTAACATCTGCTCAGTAAGGCACTGCTCTCAGAGAGCACCTCGGTTTCCCCACCTCTATGGTAGGGAGGACTAGGCTAGACCAATGGAGGTTTTGTCTTTTTTAAGTCTTTATTTTTTCTATTTATAAAAAGTCAGACACACTTTTATAAAAATTCAAACCACACAAAAATAACTAGTGTTAAAAAGTTAAAACTCCTATTTCTTTTTTTTTTTTGAGACAGAGTCTGTTCCCCGGGCTAGAGTGCCGTGGTGTCAGCCTAGCTCACAGCAACCTCCAACTCCTGAGCTCAAGAGATCCTCCTGCCTCAACCTCCCAAGTAGCTGGGACTACAGGCGCGTGCCACAACACCCAGCTAATTTTTTCTATTTTTGGTAGAGATGGGGTCTCGCTCTTGCTCAGGCTGGTCTCGAACGCCTGAGCTCAAGCTATCCTCCCACCTCAGCCTCCCAGAGTGCTAGGATTACAGGCGTCAGCCACCTTGCCAGCCCTAAAGCTCCTATTCCAACTCCCTACCCCCAAAATCACTCCCCCAAGGTAAACCATTATTATCAGTTTGGTGAGTATCCTTTCCAGACTTTTCTCTATGCATCTACAATCATGTGTAAGTTACATGTTTATACATATGTATTCCTATACACATTCGGATCCAGAAATGTTTTTTTCAAAAGGGTAACATACTAGTCATAATGTTCTGCAACTTGCTTTTTCACTTAACAAGCGTAGTGGGCACCTCTCCATCCCAGTGCATATGGATCTGAATGCTCCAAAATTTATGCAAACAGCTCCCTGCCGGTGGGCCTTCAGGCTGGTTTACTTTTTGCTGCAGCAAACATCCTTGCACTTACAGCTCTGTACATCTGCGTGTTTCCATAAGGTAGAGTTTCACACGTGGACTGGCCAGGTGAAAGGTGCCCTGGCCATCTAAGTGTGCAGAGACACTGCCACATTCCCTTGAGAAAGGTGGGCCATTCTAGTGCACAGCCTGTGAGTGCTCTGCATACCCAGCCCCTCCCCTGCACGGCCTGATTTCCGAGGCTGCTTCTGCTCTAAGGGTCTAGGACTTGAACTCTGAGTCCACTGCTATCTGGTGAGGAAGCCCAGAGGTGGCAAATAGGAACAAGGGCCTTGGAAAAAAACAGGATCAAACCCAAGTCCTCCCAGGTAAGCTTCCCTCCCTGGACAAGGCTCCAGGCACACGGAGCAGCCTGAGAGGAAGCAGAAGGCGCTCCAGGGCCCTTGCCAAGCTGCCTCCCCGGGCTGTGCAGGGCGGCCTGGGCGGGCCTGCTTCCAGCAGCAGCGTCCCATGGAAAGGGCACATGTGTGCTCCTCAGAGCTGGGGGTGGGGGCCCCAACAGGAGGAAGAGGTGGCGTCTGGTGGAAGTGAGAAGTCCTCCGCTGGACTCTGGGGCCTGGGCCTACGCCAGCAGAGCCAGGAAGGTCCGACACAGGAAGGAAAGTAAAACAAGCAGACCCCTGTCCACCGCCCCAGCTTCCACACCGTGTGTCGGGACCCTCCCCAGGGCTCGGAATGTTCTCTCCCACATCAGCGCTTAAGCAAACAGGGCACCTCCGGCCTAGAATGATCCTCTCTGGTGTAAAACCTGTCACCTTCCAAGCCTCCGTCATGTGCCCAGGCAGGCTGGAGAGTGGAGTGCATCCCTGCCCAGGCAGCTGTGGTCCAGCTGTGGTGGGCACCACAGAGTCCCGAACATGGCGCTATCAGGGAGGTGGGTGTGGGGTCCTGTCTGGCCAAGTTGGCCTGAGTGTAGGTCAGAGCCAGTCTCTTACCAGGGTTGTGTCTTTCTTTCCTCCTGCCATTTGCTGTCCCACAGACACCTCAGGTTGGGGCAGGCTCTGAGCCCCGCAAAGCTGCTCAAGGCAACTCCACTGTCACTTCCTGCCAGGGCCACCCGGCCTCCTCTCACTCTGGGACGCACTTCCTGTTGACTGCCAGCCAGCTCCATGGCACAGAGACCCAGGACTGCCAGCTCTGAGACCAGCACAGGCCAGACAACCCAGTCACTCACGCGCATGGAGTAAGCGCCTGCCCGGGCCCTGCCCCGAGGACCCCGGTCTGCAGCAGCATCAGACACACCTTCTTCCAGGGGTGCCTGCAGAGGCGGGAGGGGGCCAGGCACGCTGGGCAGAGGAGGAGCCGCACAGCTGCAGCCCCAGGGTTAGCTCAGCGGCTGAAATCCCCACGGCCCCCATCAGCCAGTCCACACCCTCCTCCCTGCCCAGCCAACCCAGCCTCCACGGCCTGCCCTCTCTGGTTCTGAGTGAGCCGAGTCAGCCAAAGCTGTGGAATTGGGGGGCTGACGACTCCTGACCTTGTCAACCCTCCATCCATCGCACCCATCAAGAACCCCCTGGGCTAAGTGTGGCCCTTCAATGGGGCTCTCTGGGGCCCAGGATAACTGGGCCAGCAAATCCACCAAGAAGAAAGCATGAGGTCCACAGGCAAGTGGCCTGAAGCCACTCTCTAACTCTCTGGGGAGGAGCCGGGTGCTCACTAAAAGGGTAAGAAGGGCATGAACCACAGCCTGGACCCCGGCAGAGGATACCCCAGCCAGGCCTGGCCTCTTCTCCCCACATGCCCTCCCCGCCGCCCCCTTCTCTCCTCTCCTGTCCACTGTCACCATTACCTGCCGACTGCTGGAGGGCAAGGACTTTGCTCGCTCCGGCTAGGCTCAGCATGGCGGGGGCCTGACAGGCGCTCGGCAAACATTCCCGACTGACTCATTAATGGCAAAGACTAGGTTAAAAGTGAGATCCTGCTCACAGTCTTAGAAGGAGGTCAGCTTTGCTGCCATGTCAGAGGTGATTGTTAAACAATCTACTTTTGTCTGCTTTTATTTTGACAGTGGCTTGGAAAGGAGACACAGTGCCACCCCCCCCCCGCCATGAATCTCTTTTTGCCTATTACCTGGGCAGCGTCTGGTGGCCATCTTAGAGGGCACCAACAGCGGTCGCAGCTGCAGGTGACAGTTTCAGAGTGGGAATAGCTGCAGCGAGCACTCTCACTTCTCCTCCCTTGGTGGGGGCTGGTGGGGGGGGGCAGGCAGCTGCAGAGTCGCGAAGCTAGTACCATCCTGGATGTGGGCCTATCCCACCATCTACCTATGCCCACCCAGCATATCTCATTCTGAGTCTTCACACCCTGCCTGCCACCTCAGGGGCCCCTCAAGGTTTGCTGACCTTGGCCTTCCGTCTGGGCAAGACCCCCCACCCTGACTCCTGCTTCTCTGTTGCCCACAACCCTCCTCAGGCCTCTCCTGTGAGCAGCTCATCCCAAGCAGGCTAAGGAGGGCCTGTCAACTAGGGGAGACATTTGGCGATGTGTGTGGAGACGTTTTTGGTTGTCATGTGGAGGGGAGTGCTGGCATCTGGCGGGTAGAGGCCAGGGAAGCTGCTAAACACCCTGGAAGACACAGAGAGGCCCCACAACAAAGAATCATTCGAGCCAAAACGTTAATAGTGTCTGAAAAGCCCTGGGTTGAGGCTAGGGGCAATGACCAGGGACTGCCTTTAACTAAGGAACATCTGAGAAAAACTTTCAATCAACTGGGATAAAATAGACATAACATAAAATGTACCATTTTAACCACTTTTAGGTGTATATTAAGTACATTCACATTGTTGTACAACCGTCACCACCATCTATCTCCAGAAATTTTCCATCATCCCAAGCAGGAACTCTGTCCCCATTCAACACTCACTGCCGCTCCGCCCCCCCCAGTAACCACCGTTCTATTTAACGCGTTCTGTCCTCCAAGGAACATTTTTTTTTTTTTTTTTTTTTTTTTTTTTTGAGACAGAGTCTCATTCTGTTGCCCGGGCTAGAGTGAGTGCCGTGGCGTCAGCCTCACTCACAGCAACCTCAAACTCCTGGGCTCGAGCAATCCTCCTGCCTCAGCCTCCCGAGTAGCTGGGACTACAGGCATGCGCCACCATGCCCGGCTCATTTTTTCTATATATTTTTAGTTGGCCAATTAATTGCTTTCTATTTATAGTAGAGACGGGGTCTCGCTCTTGCTCAGGCTGGTTTCAAACTCCTGAACTCGAGCGATCCGCCCGCCTCGGCCTCCCAGAGAGCTAGGATTACAGGCGTGAGCCACCGCGCCCGGCCCTCCAAGGAACATTTTAAAGTCTGTGTGTGTCTCTCTCATGCTCACACACACCTGGGAGGGTCTGTGCTAGGCCTGGTCTTTGGGGCCTCAGCGTCGCCCCCAGCTCCCAAAGCCTCCTCCGTGGTGGGCAGGCGTGGACAGCGGCCGCCTCGCCCTCAGGAGGGGTAAAGTCCACTGCAGGCAGGACCCTCCCCAGCCCGCAGGGTTTACAAGGCTTTCTCTCCCCTCCTCCTTGCTCTCCTCTCGCAGGAACCTAATTACTTGTTTACCGTGTGTCTCCCTCCCAGACTCTGAGCTCTCCAGCTCCAGCTCTCTAGCACCAAGCACAGGACCTGGCACACGTATGCTCATAACATTCAAACATGTAATTGTCACAGTGATCCTGAGGTAGCTCCTGTAGCCCCCACTCTTCTGAGGAACAAGGTTCGAGGCTTGCCCGGTCACACCCGCCTGAGGAAGAGCTTCTGGGAGGACCGGGCACTGGAAGCTGACTCCTCTCGGGGCTATCTCAGGAAAAGCTCAGGCTCCCAGATCCCGAGGGTTCCGAGAAGGAAAAGGAGGCTTGGTAAGCCCAGGAAGGGTCGGGAAGAGGGTGCTGGCGATGCCCCTGGCAGCTCCGCCTTGAGGAAAAGCCAGAGGCAAAGCAAGGAGCCTCCTGCAGTGACCTGTCCATACCAAAAGCAAGTCCCCAGCCCCTGACGCCACCCCCTGTGCTCAAAGTCTGGTCCAGACACCAGAATTCCTGACCTCTCCTTCACCCCAGGTGGGGCCAAGTCTGAAACTCTTAATAGGGGGAAGTGATTTGTAAGAGTTGTTTTATTTACACACAAAAAGTAAAAACCAGGTGAAGGAGAGGTGGGGGCCACAACACCAGGGGGGTGGCGCTTTGACAGCTCATTCTCTCTCCAGGCTGCAGCCTAGGCAGATGCCCTCCTCCCTTCTCCCCTGCCTGGGGCTCCTATTGCCTTCTTCTTGAGACCCCACCCCAGCAGACATGGGGGTGGCCTCATCTCAGTCACCATGGAGAGCTGGGCCTGCCATGGTGCCTTCAAGGCCTCCATGGGGCTCTGGGAACCCAGGCGTCTGGCAGCCATAGCTTCTTTTTTT
>VBSM01002608.1:156172607-156184235 GCA_008086735.1 Cheirogaleus medius | reverse complement strand
CTGAGGGACAGTGAACTGGCCCCCTGTTTAAAAAGTTTGAGGACCCCTGGACTACAGGAATGAATGACTCGCTGGAGGTGGCCCTGGAATGTGGATGGAGGAAAATAAACAGGGATGTTTTCCAAAAACAAAATGGAGATTCTGAGATTTCGATCCCCCTGTAGGACCAGCTCTCTAACTCGGCTTCTGAAAGGGCCCCAGCCCAGCCTGCTCCCTTCCAGAAGCCTCAGTCTCTGTCCCTGTCGTGTCACTGGGGCCTGCTGCATCTCCTTCCGTGCCCTCCTCTCCCTCACGGCCGATGGCCAACAGCACAGGCCCTGCCTATTTTGTCCCGCCATTGCCACCCACTGCAAGCCCTGGGATGTTTTTTGGCAACCCCTGCCCCCATCTCCCTGTATCTGCCTGTGCTTGTGGGTGCCAGAGTGAGTTTCCCAGACACGACTTCCAGCACTTCATGTCCTCCTCCTCAGAACCTTCCAGATAACAGTTTTCAGAGAAGATAAAGAATAAACCCCCTCAGGCTGTCTGCAAACCACCTTTCCAAGCAAGGTAGAAAACATTTGCAAATGAAACCCCAGTCCACTTGGCCAGGCCTCAGGGCCACCCCGCAAAGCCATGCGTCCTTGGAGGGAGGAGGGCCTTTCACCTCTCCCTTCGCTTCCACAACACCTGCCTCTGAGGCCCAGGCAGGCCCCACTCTGCCAACGGCTTCCCCAGCATCCTCGGCAGTCTCAAGACACTTGAAGCCCAGACCCCTGACCAGGCCCTTCTGGATGGGATTCCAGCACAGGGTGTCACTTTGCTCAGGTTGGGGAACGAGCAGATGAATCTGCAGGAAGCAGTTAGAAGTCTCTAACCTCATGAGCAATATGATAATCCTCTTTCCCTAAACACGAGGAGACAGCGGGCAGCTGCATGGACTGCGGGCTCACGGTAAGGAAAGCCACCTTGGAGGGGCTGATGGGGGGCTGGAGCCCAGGAATAAGAGTCGCTATTTCAAGAAGTTTTGTGGATAGAAACAAGGGGACACTGATTTACAGAGTCAAGGCTCCACAGGTTCGCGCACGAGCAGTTCTGATCTGGAAACAAGGAGGGGATTTGAGCTGTGTCTTAACTTGGAGAAGAATCAAAAGGTCATATTAGGCTAGAAACTGAGCCAATGCTGCAAACCCCTGACAGCTGCCTTAAACTGTGCCCAGCTGATTTAAGCTGCAGCAGAACGGTCCCCTGACTTCCCAGTTCACACCCCAAGTCTTAGCTCCGCAGTGAGGCAGTCGCCCTTCTGAACTCACTCCCGCGTTGCATTGGAGGGTCAGACGTGGCGCAAGGAACGCTAGTTTCGGCTCAGCTGAGCTCAGTGCCAGCTCCCGGCCCCCTCCTCCCTCCCTTTCTGGGTTATTCTTAGCAAAAGGTGACCTCAGAGTGCTCCCTCTGAGTAAAAATAACACGAGAGGAAGTTGGTGGGTATAAATCTTCAGTGAGTAAATACATATAGCTAGTAAACAGGGGATAGACCCCGCGCGGCCCATCACCCCCCAGGGCAAGGGCAGAAACCGTCCCTTCAGTGCCCTGACTGGAACCACCCACGAAGGACAAAGGCCTTTGCAAGACTGTCAGGGATTGTGACCAGGCAGGAACCAGCCTCAGACACCCTCACTTGTCACCCTGCAACGTCCTCAGGAGCTGCCCCTTCCTCTCAGCCCCGACACACACCCACACACAGGCTCAGCCCCCACACTGGTCGCCACCTCCCTGTCGAGGCCCTGGCCAGCCCGCAGGCCCCAGCCCAGGTGCCAGCCCCCTTCCTAAGCCCCGCCCAGCCCCGCAGCTGCTTCCTGTTTCCTGTTGCCGCTCAGATGGCAGCATCCTGACTCACTGGCCAGTGCCACCAACAACCCAGGCTGCTGCCAGGTGCTAAGCAGGCCCACCTCGCAGTCCTCAGACCACCGCAGCCTCCTCTACTGACACACGGGCTCCCTGGTATTTGGGCAGCCATGATCCTCAGTTATATGTTCCTTGTGTGATATTTGGACCAGTTCTACACACTTTTTCAAGTAGCCCTGCATCCACACATTAACTTAAAAAGAACCTCTGCGTAGGTGCCGAGGAGCCAGACCCCATGGCTGCAGTGGTGCGGAGAAAAGAGCACCACAGACGGGCTCTGCAGTCAGGAGGTGTGGGGTTCACACCCTGATCATTCTCCCTGAACCTCAGTCTCTTCTTCGGAATGTGGGGACGATGCCGACAGTGGTCCTCCCCTCCCTCACACAGGTTTGTTGTCAGCATCAAATAAGGTGATCATTGTAAAAGGTCTTTGCAGGCAATACACTGCCGTCCAGCTATGAGCCTTTATTCGAGGTCTCTGTCCTCAGTGAGGTGGGCAGACCAAAGCGGAGTGGCGCAGCTCAGCGACTATGCAATGGGAGTGGCACCAAGGTGAGCTCTCTCAACCTGCTTTTCAAACTATTTGGGGTGAAAGGTCAGGTTGTGGTTTTGGATTTTTGAATTTTCAACCCACCAAGAAATGATACGTTTGTAAAATACAAAATCACACCCGTGGATGTGGCGGAAATATTCCACTGACACAAAAGCTTCTGAAAATACTAGAGTTCCATATGGACAGGGGACAATCAGTGCTTCTCAAGGTGCGGGCTGCAGACCACTGCTGCCCAAGCCGGTGATCAGTGGACCTGTAACTTGCCTTTGATGTCTCAGTTCATTTTTTTTAATTTTACGAACAGTTTAAGAAGGGAGAGGCCCACATGGGTCACAGTAGGTGATCTGGGTTTCCTTTCCAAGCCAGGCTCTGATGGGCTGTGGCCCTGGGCAGGTAGGGAGAAAGGAAGGCTGTGGACCAAGCAACGCGCAGCAGGGGAATGGCTGGCGTGTTCAGGGGGCAGGGAGAAGACAAGGTTTCTACAGCCCAAGGGGCGGTCGTGGTGTCATGAGGCCCGAGTGGGAGGAGAGGTCGGATGGTGAGGAGCTGGAATGCAGATGGACATTCCAGATCACATCCCCTAAGAAATGGAGTCCCTGGAGATTCCTGGAGAGAGACATGCCAGGCACGGCACTGACTGTGATTTGTGTGGCCTCTTCTCTGCAGCACACTCGAATGAAATGTGAGTCTTCATCTGCGTGGCTTCCCCACACGATGGGAGCTCAGTAGGTGCAAAGTGTTTGCTGTCGAGGGGCGCCCACAGGAGGCGGCTGGTAGGGTGAGGGCACAGCCAAGAGGCCAAAGGTGCCCAGGGACAGACAGGCCTCAGGGGGGAAAGGAGAAAGCCCAGGATTTCTTGGGCTGAGGCTAGTGAGGACACTCCTGAATGTGCCTTGACTGTCCCTGTCCGGTGCTGGCTGTGCAACGTTGGCCCAGAGGATGCCCCCAGCCTGCAGCCAGGGTTTCTCCTCTCACTTCCCAGTGTCCCTCCACCCCCAGTCACACCTGTCAGGACCTAAGCCAAGCTCCCTCCCCTCCGCAGGCTTAGCCAGATGGCACACTCAGCTGCTTTAAAGCTCCCTGGGTGATCTACTCCCAGGGCCACAGCTGCAACTGGTCCCCGAGGAGCTCCGTGCTGTGTTCCTGCTGGGGAGGGGAGGCCGGAACCAGGACCTGCCCCCCCCAGTGCCAAGGACTCTAGCCAGAACCCTCCGCTGACCCCTGTCTGCAGCAGAAAGAGCTGTGCTGGCTGCTCTCTGGGTGGGGATTTCTCTGTCCCTGTGATGTGCAAGGTGTCCCTTTCCCAACAGTGGTCTCCCAGTCAGCTTTGCCTTCCTCCGCTCCCTCCCGCCCTGGGGCCTCTCCTGAGAGCCCAGGTAGCTGCAGGTGTAACCTGGGACTCAGACTGGACCACATCCAGATCACGACTGGTGGGATGTGCACCGCCACCCACCAGGGCTGCTGAGAAGCCGAGGCTGGGTCCCCGCCCCTAAGGCTTGCACCTGCCAGTGGACACTGGCCCCTGCAGTGGAGCAGGGTGATTACACTGCCAGCCCTGCACGTCTGGACTCCACTTTGCTGTTTGCAAGGCACCTGGGAGGTGCACAGGGCAGGTTTTACTGGCAGCCATATATTACTAATGAGGAAGCAGCTCAGAGAGGTTAAGTAACTTGCTCAAGGTCACACAGCTGGGAAGCATTAAATTCAGGTGCTGCTGCTTCTGTCAAGTTGCAGTTACCATGGCCTCCTGAAGAGCAAAGGCTTGGCCCAGCAGAGGCAGGCCCGGCCTGTGCTGCAGCTTGTTGGTACCTGAACTGGAAGCATCCCTGTCACCTCCATCGTTCAGACTGGGAACCTGAGTTCCAAGCGACTTAAGGTCACACAGGTGGTCAGTGCTAGAGTGGGATTAGAACCTAGGTCTTTGGGTTCCAAAAACAGTGTTTTTCCTTCTACACCGGAGCCTGCTCCAGGCCGGGTATGTACGACCCACAGTGACACACAGCCCCTTCTCCACAAGCCCCGCCATGCCCCTCCTCCCTCTTATTGTCCTCTGATGTCCCCACCTCTGACCCCTGCTTCACCTGCCTCTTAGTGATATGCCTTCCCTCCAGCTCCAGAGACTCACAAAGATGAGTCTAAGGGTTGCTGGGTCTCTGTTTGCTACAGGTGGTGGCTCTTGTCCCCAGCAACTGGATTGGGGACAGGAGGAGTTTGCTCTGCAGATTATGGCTGCCCAGCCCCAGGAGAGCAGCAGGGCACTTGTGCAGATGCAGGACTACAGTGGACTCTGACTCCAGCCTGCACCCCCAGCCTTCTCCCTCAGGTGCCCTTATCGGAGAAGAGGATGCAGGGGGACCCAGGAATCTGCAGGTCTGCCCCATGCAGGAAATTACTTTTAACTTTCAATGTCATGTGAATGTTTCATTCCAGGCCATAAAATATCCACATTTGCTTTAATATTAAAATGTTTAAAATTACCAGTTAAATTACTCCACGTGGGTCCTGCCCCTCCAAATCTTGAAGCAGAAGTGGCAGTGATGCACCTTGGTACCCAGCAGGCTTTCAACCTCCCGCTTCTAAGAACCTTCCCCTCCCCCCTCCCCTTTCACTTTGGTCCCCTTCACCCCAACTCTCTACCCCAAGAGAGGAAATCCTGGGCCCCTGCCCTACTGAGAGCATTTCTTTGAAGGGCTGAGTTATAAATCCCAAGCCCCTGGCTCCGCTCACCTTCTTGCTCCAAGTTTACCACTCTCAGCTGGAAGGGGCTAAAAGAAAGGAGCCAGCTGTCCTTGGTGGTGGGAAGTGATTATTGCTCCACCGCTGAGTTTAAGGCGCAAAGGAGGCAGGCTCCCGCAGCCACGGCCTTGCTCCCCAGAGTTCCTTGTCACCTCCCAGCACTGGCTCCCAGGAGCCTGGGGCTTGCAGGCTGGTCCTGCCGCCTACACCCCTACAGAACTTCAACAGCGCCCTGGCTCTCTCCCAAAGGGCCCAGCCAGGCTGCATCTCTTCCCTGCTGTTTGATTAGACTCCCAGGCCTCAGTTCCCTTCTTCCAGGCTCTCCAGGTGGGGGCTGAGGCCTAGGTTGGGTGTACGGCCAGGGAGACCTCAAGCCAGCCTGGGGATTCTGGGAGGCTCTCTCGCTGCCCTTCCAGAGGAAAGCTGGGGTCAGAGGCCTGGTTCAAGTCTCAGCTCCCAGACCCACCAGACAAGTCGCCTGGCCTCTCGGGGCCCCCAAGTCCCAATGTAGAGAGCAGGGTAATGTGAGGGTGGTTGTGGGGCTTAAAGAGTGGGGAACACTCTGTGGGGGGAGGGGCATGCCCCATCGTCCGGTCTTAATGTTCCCCAGGTCCCTGAAGGACGCACAGCGCCGCCGTCGGCCGTCAGAGCAAGGCATGCGTGTGCGAGCAGGGGTTGGCCAGGACACTCACCGGGGGGTGCTTGCGCTTCCGCCCAGGCCTGCCCACCTTCCGTGCCGTGGTGCTGGGCTCCTGCCGCTCCTCCTTGCCACGAGGCTCCTCCTGCTCCTCTCCGTCCTGCGGGCACAGACACAGCCTGTGAGGCCAGAGGCTGACCCACGAGGCAAATTGTTCCAGGCCTGTTCCAGGCTGGCCTTGGCCTCCTCCCATCCCGCCCCCACGAGCCACACTCCAGGGCTGTGCCCCGCCACCGCTGCAGGGTGCTCTCCCGCCCGCCCCGCCGTCCTGCCTGGTGAAGCTCGGGCACCCCTTAGCGTCCTGTTCAAATACATCCCTGGGGGACTTAGGGGGAGACCCCACTGTCCTAGTAGGCATTTCTCCCTCTCAGTGACATCTTCCGGACCACAGACTCATAATACAAGCTCTCATAAAGGATTTGCGTTAGAAGTTTATATGAAACACATTTTTATACACAAGCACAAAAATTAGTGATCTATTTAATGAATCACCTTTATTGCAAATAAAATTGAGTGAAAATATTAAATTTAGCGATGTCCACTTGAAGTCCACATAGTACTTGAAGTGAGGACAACAGTAGAAAATGGAGGACTTTCGCAGCTGCTGTGACTATCCCTGCCCTTGAAGCCACTGCCCTGTGGCGCTGGCACTGCAGGTGCCCGTCACCCCCCAGGAGCATCTCAGGGACCACATCTTGGCTCCCTTTGCTCCCCCCATTCACCGAGTTCTGGAGAAGTGCATTTCATTGCCAGCCCCTCACACAGCTCCTGCGCAGGGCCGGGCCCTGCGATGCTTGTCTCCTGGGGCACAGAGACATAAACCTAGAAAGTCCTGCCTCAAGTACTCCAGCCTGGCCACAAACCACCCACAGGTCCCTTCTGACTCAGCCGGGCTCCAGCATGACTAATCACCAGCAGAAATGACGCTGGGGAAGGAGAGAGAAAGGGACCCTGACCCAGCAGAAGGACAACAGGCTGCTCGTCACACCCTGCATGATGTCAGGAGCCAAAGATGGCTCCACAGCCCTCCCTGGGGAGGGCACCAACCCAGAGCAAGGCTGGCGTCATGGACCGAACAGAAGAGGGGGACAGGTCCCTTCGAGATTTGATTGAGATGGCCAAGTCCCACTCAACTTTCATTTTCTGTGACTGTAAAATACCTTGTGGTTTGCCACATTAATTTTCAGGGGATGGTGGGACATGCAAATGGAAACCTACTGCGACCAGCTGTAGACATGAGGACAACATGTCTGTAGACATGAGGAAGGGCATCAGTGGCCCCTCCATCCATCCATCCATTTGCAGCGTGTCTGTGGGGCAGACTCAGAGCTCGAGTTCTGGAGGCCTCGAAGAGATGCACATGGGGGTGGACAGAGGCACCAGGCCACACCACGTGGTGGCCACGGCCACGCTGGGGAGGGCAGAGCTGATGGAGAGAGACCAGTCAGAGGCACAGGAGGGGATGCCAGTGTACAGTGGGCGCAAGGAAGTTAGAGCTGCCGGCCCAAAAGGCCAAAGTTGTCCCGGCGAAGACACCCAGGACAAAGAGTTGGCTAGGGGTCGTGACGACTGACCTCAGAGGGCACTGTCACTGAGCTGCGCAGAATGAGGGGCTGGAGAAGGCCTGAAGAGGGCAATTTGAGGAGCACGGCCACGGAAGGATCTGAAAAGGAAGCCCGGGGACAGGGGAGCTCTGTGCCGTCTGTGGAGGAAGAGGCTGGCCCTGGGACCAGAGGTCTTGGAGGGGCTCTTTTCAGGAAAGCATGGCAGAAGGGTGGGGGGGGGCAGCCAACTGGTGGGAACCTCCCCGAGGGCTCAGGGTGCCCAAGGGCACGTGCCTCATGGGAGGCCAGGCCTGCTGATTCTGGGTCATCTTCTGAGGACCCCACAGATACCCCTGTGGGAGAAAGGATCACTTGATCACATAGAGAGGAAATAATACCAATGCAGCTTAGTATTTGTGAAGGTTTTGATTGGATGGTGCTTTTGGTCTGATTCTACCACTGCCAAGTGGGCACTATCCTGATCAGCATTTATAAAACCATCCAGGTCCGTGTGAGGTCACGGAAAGAGCAAAGTGCCTATGAGCCCAGTGTGTCCATTTCCTAGGTATAGACCAGGCTCTCTGGGCCTTAGTTTCCTCATCTGTAAAACGGGTATAAAGGTGTCCATTCTGCCTGCCTCTCAGGTTTTTGAAAGGAAAGGTGAACAAATGGTCTATTCCTTTGTCTGTCTGCTTTGTTCACTGCTGAATATCCAGAGTCTAGAACAGATTCTAGGAAAGCTCCTACCCTCCAGAAATTCTGGGCTTTGAACTATGTCTTTAACAAGTTGCATTTATTAGAGGGATTCGTTTGGTATTCTGACTTTTGTTCTGAACTAACCAGAGATATGAAAGCCAAACAGAGCCTCTGATTAGCCAAAAAGAGCCACAGTTACCACACTTGACATTTCAGGATGGGCACTGGCTTCCATCAAGCACATGGAGAAAGCCCCTGCAGGCCCGAGAGGCCCCTCTGCCACGTGCAGACTTGCTGCAATTCCTCACCTACGCCACGTGTGCTGGGCCTGGCTACCATACACGATCAGCACGTCTTTCTTCCCTGTTGGGTTCGATTCAGTGCAACCCAGCCCAAGAGGAAGGGGTAGCCCCCTGGATGCCAGGCCACGCCCCCAGGTCTGATGGGTCCAGAGAGTGTGGGGAGCGCCAGGCAGGGAGCCACGTGCACGAGGAGCCTGCACTGTGCCTGGCGCAAGGTGCTCTATGGCTGGTCCAGCATCCAGACCTCACGCACTCCTGGGTTGTGCCTGGGGACACCAAGACCCCAGGTGAGCCCAGGTCAGGATTCACACCCAGGTCTGAACGACTCCTGGCCCTCGCCCTTTCCATCTGGCCCGAAAGCACAGCTTGGTGCAGAGCATGTTATCTTCCGCCAAAGTATCATTCTTCCGTGATGGAGCGACAAGTGGCAGGGCAGCGCAAGCGATGCTTTCTCCTCCGGCCTGCCTGGGGTTCACTTTGCCGGGGCAGGGGGCTAATGCACCAAGAAGGGTGAGCAGATGGCTCGGGCCGTGCCCCTCAACGGCTCCACGGAGGCGTATCGAGTGGCTCATTCTCGCATCTGTCACGGGGTCTGTTTTAGTCAATGTCTTTGCTGATGGGCTGAGCAAAGGAATTTAAAATATGCTTATCAAATCTGCAAGTAGCACTGCATTAGGAGGCGTTGCTAATACTCTGAAAGAGAAGAATCTGATCCACAGTGACTTGGAGCAGCTGGGAAACAGTAACACGTTTAGCAGGAACAGATTTGAGCCCAGGTCGGTATCCTCATCTGTCAGCTAAGGGGAATGAATTAGTCCATCCTTCCAGCGGAGGAGGGGAGGAGCAGAAATTCTAGATCAGTGGGCTCAGGAGAGGGTGGAGCTGGCTTGGGAGTTCTGCTCTTATCTTTACTTACTAGTAACTTCAAGCTATTTAACCTGAGTCTTGCTTTCCTCATCTACAAAATGGGGACAATATCTACTTCACAGCAGTAGAGCAAGTATTAAATGAGGTAATATAGTGAAAGCTGACACATGATAGTCTCTCGAGAATTGCTAACTTCCTCTGGCTCCACACATCCTGATTAGAACATTTCACCAAAGTGCATCCCTCCCACCCCACCCCTTCCCATCCTTCCCTCCCCGCCTCCCTGCAAATCCCAGCTCGCAGCCCTCCATGTGCAGCTATCACTGGCTGCCCGACATCTGGTGGGCGCTGCTGCAGCAAGGTACACAGGAACGCTGGGGCTCCGTGCTCTTTCCAAAATGCAAAGCTGATTATGCCACTCTGTAGAGCTTAAACCCTTGCTGAGAAGGTTTCCAGAGGCCTGCAGGATCAAGCCAAGCTCCTTAGCCCCTGTGCAAGAGGGTCCCCAGGATCTGGCTGGATCGCCTTGGCCTCCTCTCCACATTGGGGTCCCAACGGACTGCATCACGTGCAAAAGCAGACCGCATCCCTCCTCAGCACCTCGGCGCAGACCGTTCCTTCTGCCCAGACCACCTTCCCCTCAGGTTTGCCAGCAAACCTCACTCACTTCTCCAGCTCCGCTTCCTGGATCCCCTTGCCCTGAGCCCCCTCCTCCTCTCCCCTACCTAGACTGAGCTGAAAGACCCTTCCTCTCCCAGAACGCCCTCGACCCAGCACCACGACTGTTGGCTCCTTGAGGGAGGTGCCTGCGTCCGGCTGATGGTGACATCCGCAATGTCTAGACTGATGCACTAGCGCAAGGCAGGCACACAAAATACCCGATGAGTGACTGGCGCAGAGTACATGCTAAATAAATAACCGAATCCACACACACAGCACAGGCACACGTACAGATACACAAGCCTGCACAAAGACGACCGTGTGTGAAGCTCCAGTGCCACTTGGGCCTTTATGACTCCAGAATCAGGAAACAAGATGACTAAAATGTACTTTCTAGACTTAAACATAATTGTCACTTTATATTTATGTCACTCTTTGCAGCTTTCAAAGCACTTTCACATTTTGTGGCCTGTTAGATTAGGTGGTTCCCATCAGCCTCTCTGTAAACTTCTGAGGCTATGATTTGACCTACATTTCAACACTGCTCACTGGATGGATTATTTTAAGCCACATACAACGTCTCATTCTGATGCGCTGGGCTATGACAGTAATAATCTCTCACATTCGTACCGTATGTAGTAATTAACAAGCATTTCCACATATGTTATTTCATTTTATTCTTACACTTTACAGAGAGCAGAGCTGGTATCATTTTTTTTCCATTACACAGGTGGGAAACCTGAAGCTCAGAGAAGTTATCTGACTGCAGAGGTCAGAGAGCCAGGAGAGGAGGCCTCCAGAACCAAAATTCAAACCTTCTGGTCCCCAGCGCATGGTTCTTTCCACTCCAGCAAGCCACTATCCCCTACCATGCCATGTTTGACAGACACACGGCGACAACATAAGGACGTGGGCAATCCAAGAGAAAGGCTCACACTGGCACTCACATGCACACAGACATACACACACTGGGCTGGCCTGGACACAGGGCCCCACCCCGCAAGAGATAGATGTGCCAGAGGCCCTCGCCCGGAGATGGCCTGCCTGATACACGTGCTCCCCTCAGCACTGGAACCGGGTGCTACTGACCCAGCATCCGCTGAGCAGATGTCTCAAGTTCGTGCTTGAGTCCAGGGGATGGATGGACTTGCCGGATCTAGCCAGCCACTTGCCCGGGCCCCCTGGGACAAGAAGCATGTACAGCCTTTGCCAGCTGGCTGGCTGGCCTCCCGGGGACTGTCTGTGGTCGTGGAATTCAGTGAAATCAATTGGCTTCTGCAACAGGCAGAGCCCTGTCCTGGGCTGCCCGAGCACCAGACTCTGCAGAGCTATGGCCGCCTCCGCACACCCCACACACCGCATGTACACACGCACGCACGCTCACACGCACAGACGTGCCCGGCTGACCTTGCCGAGGACACTCGAGAGGTGGGGGGCAGAGGCTGAGGATGGTGTGAGCAATCAGGCAGTGGTGCCGGGAATCAAGACAGATGCCCAGTTTCCAGAGCCCTCCAAAGCCCCCTACTTGTTCTGATCTCAGACAACTCTCCGAGCTCATCAGTCCTTTATTTCAGTTATTTTTCTTTTTTTAAGACAGACTCTCACTTTTGTTGCCTGGGCTTGAGTGCCGTGGCATCAGCTTAGCTCACAGCAACCTCAAACTCCTGGCCTCAAGCAATCCTCCTGCCT
>VBSM01002608.1:156153530-156166362 GCA_008086735.1 Cheirogaleus medius | reverse complement strand
GGGGGGGCAGTGGATACGTGAGGGCCAGACAAGGCAGGGGCACCCCAAAATGGAGTCGGGGAGACCCCAGCACAAAGTAAGAGAAGGGCATCTCTACATTGCCCTAAGGCCTAGAGACACCAAGGGGGCATCTGTGCCACCAGAGTGCTGTGAGAAGAACCCTTTCAGAGAACCTCTGGCTCCCGGCGGGGTGAGGAAGGAAGCGCAGGAGGGCAAAGCAGAACATCACAGGGCATTGACCCCAAGGGCGGACACCCCGGAAAGGAAAGGAATGGGGAGGAAACGTTTCTTCCTCCTCCTCTGTCCTCACAGAAAATGCAGCTGCCCTGGGTCAATCCTAGGTCCCTTTGCATTGCTCAGTGGGCCAGCCCTGTCAGTAGATGTCCCTCAAAACCACCCCACGTCATCTAGAATCATCCAGTATGTGGCCAGGCAGGCCATGCACTGCACAATTTTAGGGGGCCCTGCTCAGTGGCCAAGGTCCCAGACCTTGACACAGCACTGCCCACCCGCCCGGTTCATTCTTCTCCCGCGAGCCCACGGTCCCAGCAAAGCAGTGTGCGTCCACCACGCCGGTCCTTCAAGCAACACGGTCCTGCTGCTCCCAGCACCAAAGCATCCTCCCCACCCGGGCCAAGGGCTGCTCCACAAAAACCACCATCACCAAAAATCCTAGCCAAGAACCCTACCACTATGACAAGCAGCTCTTATTTTCTCCTTTGTACTTTTAATGTCCACAGTGACCATAAATAATGTTTATAACAACCACTTAAAAATGTTTCAGGAGTCCCATCATGGGAACATCTTGGTATCACAACTGATGGGCTCACCATCATCACTGCTTCAATTATAAAACTGTCGTGGGAAAAGAACTGAAATTTTGGAATAGACACACCAAATTTCACTACCTTCTAAATTCAATCTAGTAAAAAGATTTTTTTAAGAAGACATAAAATCACAAGATTGGGCTGAACAAGAGCAGGGAAACCCCCAACAATATTCTGGAATCTGGAAAGCGAATTGTGACGACGGCCAGATTGCAGACAGGAGCGTGGTGGCTGGTTTTTAGCACGGAGTCCGTGACAGACGCCTGCTAGCATGGTAGCACCAGGCACCTGGGACTGGAGGTGAGGAGGATGTGTGTGAAAACTGAAGGCTGAATGAAAGCAGTGAAATCCCCGGGCCCACCACCCCCAGAAGTCGGGGGGCGCAGTCTCTGGAGGACAGAAAATAGGGGTCGTTGCGCAGAGGCGGCTGGCACAGCTGAGCGAAGGCGATGTATCAAAACCAAGGAGATGGAGATTAATGCTGACGTGGCGTCCCTACAGCTAGTCCCCCACTGGGCTCCACCACACCAGTAGCCAGAACCTTGCCTTCTTCTCTGGAGAATCTAATCCGGCCAAGAGGAAAGGTCCAAGGATGCCAGTACTGACGCCAGTACCAAAATGGCATCAAAATGGCTTGTTCAGGTCAACCAATGTGGATTTGAAAGTGGACAAGTCCCAACATTATGCTCAGAGCTTCCAATCAGCTTTTTAGTCCCCTGTTCTTAACCCAGGAAGGACAACCAAGGACCACCAGACATTCGAGGGAGGCCTCTAACTTGGAAGATAGAGACCAGAACAAACCAAAACAAAACTTAACAAAAGAAACTTGGAGGAAAGAGATTTCTTTTTTTTTCTTTTTTTTCTTTTTTTTTTGAGACAGAGTCTCACTCTGTTGCCCGGGCTAGAGTGCCGTGGTGTCAGCCTAGCTTACAGCAACCTCAAACTCCTGGGCTCAAGCAATCCTCCTGCCTCAGCCTCCTGAGTAGCTGGGACTACAGGCATGCGCCACCATGCCCGGCTAATTTTTTCTATATATTTTTAGTTGTCCAACTAATTTCTTTCTATTTTTAGTAGAGACGGGGTCTTGCTCTTGCTCTTGCTCAGGCTGGTCTCGAACTCTTGAGCTCAAACGATCCACATGCCTTGGCCTCCCAGTGTGTTAGGATTACAGGTGTGAGCCACCGCACCCGGCCGAGGAAACAGATTTTACGTACAGAGAAGGTACTACATCCATGAAACAAAAATGTGATGCTCTTCAAAAAGAGCATCCAGAGAACCAAAAGAACTCCTAGAAATAAAAATCATGTTAGTAGAAATGCAAAATTCAATAGAACAGGTACATTAAAAAGAAAAAGAAGGAAAACAGGAAAAGAAGGAAAGCAGAATTAGAGAATTGGTCCAGAAGTTTCCACATCTGAATAATAGGAGTTACAGAAAGAGAAAACAGAGGGGAAAAAAATTACCAATGAAATAATTGAAGAGAATGTTCAAGAATTGAAAGACACATGTTGGCTGGGCATGGTGGCTAACGCCTGTAATCCTAGCACTCTGGGAGGCTGAAGCAGGAGGATGGCTCAAGGTCAGGAGTTCGAGACCAGCCTGAGCAAGAGTGAGACCCCGTCTCTACTAAAAATAGAAAGAAATTAGTTGGACAACTAAAAATATATAGAAAAAATTAGCCAGGCATGGTGGTACATGCCTGTAGTCCCAGCTACTCAGGAGGCTGAGGCAGAAGGATTGCTTAAGGCCAGGAGTTTGAGGTTGCTGTGAGCTAGGCTGACTCCACGGAACTCTAGCCCGGGCAACAAAGTGAGACTCTGTCTTAGAAAAAAGAAAGACACAAGTTGCCTGACTAAAAAGCCCCACTAAATGTCTAGCACAACAAATAAAAACAGACCCACACCAAGGCACACCACTGTGAAATTTCAGAACACTAAGACAAAGATCTTACAAGTTTCCAGAGAAGGATAAAAAAAATGACATATAAAGGACGAGGAATCAGAATGGCTTCAGATTGCTCAACATCAATTTTGAAAGCAAGAAGACAAAGGACCAATATCCTCAAAATTCTTAAAAAATTAAACAAATCTTAAACAATTCTCCACTTAGAATTCTTTACCCAGCCAAATTATCATTTGTGTGTGAAAGTAGAATGAAGGCATTTTCAGACATGAAGTCTCACACTCCTTTCCCAGGAAGCAGGGAAAGATGTCCTCTAAGACTGCGGTCCCCAACCCCTGGACCATGGACCAGTACCAGTCCGTGGCCTGTTAGTAACTGGGCCACACACCAGGAGGTGAGCGGTGGGCAAGCAAGCGAAGCTTCATCTGTATTTACAGCCGCTCCCCATCACCCACATCACCGCATAAGCTCCGCCACCTGTCAGATCAGCAGTGGCAGCATTAGCTTCTCACAGGAGCGGATCCTATTGTAAACTGCGCGTGCAAGGGATCTAGGTTCCTTATGAGAATCTAATGCCTGATGATGTGAGGTGGGGCTGAGGCAGTGATGCTAATGCTGGGGAGCGGCTGCAAATACAGATTATCATTAGCAGAGAGGTTTGACTGTACAATAAATGTAATATGCTTGAATCATCCCAAAACCACCCATCCCCCCCCACACCCCCATACCCCATCCGTGGAAAAATTGTCTTCCATGAAACCGGCCCCTAGTGCCAAAAAGGTTGGGGACTGCTGCTTTAAGACACAGAAGACTCAGCATAGGAGAGAAGGGAATGGGTCTCCAGAGTAAAGGGGAAAGGGGCTGCATGACTCCACCTGGCACGGGCCAGAGAGGGCCACCCTTCCCATCTAAGCAGTGTGGTTCAAGACTCAGGCGTGATGAGTGCTGCTGTCACCGTGGCCTCTGCCGCTGAGCTGTCTTTTTAACTGACAACAGTACAAGTATCATTCACTGCCGTCCTCTGCTCTCTGAACCCAAGAACTGAATGAATTCGGATGTGGATAGAAATCTATCCTGAACAATGTGCTCCAACTAGGGGGGTAAACCAAGCAAGAAAACACAAAAGCCAGAAGACAAGGACTTCAACTCGAAGGGAAAGTGAATTCCAAGGAGACCATGAAAGGAAGTCACAGAACATCAGCTACAATGTGCCACATGCCTAGAAAGCAACCAGCCTAGAGTGAAAGAGATTAGATAACTCAAAAAATGGAACTGAAACATTTACTACTGTGACCACCCGTGCGGAAAGCCATACTGACAGCTATTGGAAGGTGTGGTAGGCCTACCACGAAGAAATGATAAATGTTTGGGGTGTTGGGCATGCTAATTACCCTGATTTGACCATTACACAATCTAGACATGTATCGAAACATCACAATGCACCCCGTAGATATATATAATTATTATGTGTTAAGAAGAAAACAAGAAAATCAACCAAAAGTTAACAGTATTGATACAGAGAAATAAAATTATTTTTTTCACATAAAAAGAAAGAAGTTGGCCAGGTGTAGCGTGCGGCTCACATCTATACTCCCAGCACTTTGGGAGGCCAAGGCAGGAGGATCACTGGAGCCCAGGAGTTCAAGACTAGACTGAGCAACATCGCAAGACCTCGTCTCTACAAAAACTAGAAAAATTAGCTGGGCATGGTGGCGCATGCCTGTAGTCCCAGCTACTTGGGAGGCTGAGACAGGAGGATTGCTTGAGCCTAGGAGTTTGAGACTGCAGTGAACTATGATGACACCACTGCACTCCAGTCCGGGCAACAGAGCAAGACCCCATCTCCAAAAAAAAAATGGTTGTGGTAGGAATAAGCAACAAATATGAAAAAAGTAAGGCAGATGAAAAAACGAGGTAATTATTAACTTCAGAAAAAACAAAAAGGAAACTATTATAGTACACTATAAGGCTCAGCTATGAATAACAGTCGCATTGACATAACATAAACACTGTATTTTGATCTAACAAATGTGTGAGTGTGTATATACACATTTACGTATACATGTATGTACACACATAATATATTCCTTATGTATGTACCACAAAATTAATGGCTTAAAACAACACAAATTCATTATCTTGCAACTCTGCAAGTCAGAAATCAAAAATGGCTCTCCTCATTAGGCTAAAGCGAAGGTGTTGGCAGGGCTGCATTCTTTTCTGGAGGCTCCAAGGAGAATCTGTTTCCTTGACATTTTCAGCTTCTAAAGGCTGCCCTCATTCCTTGGCTCATGGCCCCCTTCCATCTTCCAAAGCCAGGGATGGCCAGTCTCTCTCCCACTGTGGTACCCTGACTCTGCCTCTGTCACATCTTCTCTGACTCTCCTGCCTCCGTCCTTTGCTTCTAAGGACTCTTGTGGTTCCACTGGGCTGCCCAGAAAACCCAGGATCACTTCTTCATCTCAAGATCCTTAATTTTATCATATCTGCAAAGTCTCTTTTGCCATGTAAAGTATCATATTCACAGGGGATTAGGACCTGGCCATAATTGGAGGGCTATTGCTCTGCCTACTACATGCACACATATACTGATATATGCATAAAGCGTTTTTGAAAAAATATTAGCATGCCTTATATATCTTAATACCATGCCTACCACAAAAACTATTTAGGAACATGGCTGGGGGATAGAAAGGTTGGCCATGTATGAGAATCTACTTAATAGGAAATCAATGGAAAATGTCAAACTAGATGAATCAAAAATACGCACATTACTCAGAAACATGAGATGTAAACTTGCTAGAAGAAATAGCTGAAAGGGTTGCAAATAGCTGCCTCTGAGAAGAGGACGAAGGTAGGAGTAGGCAAGCAATGACTGCATTTTGTTAGGAGATTTTAGTACTATTTGACTTCTTAAATTATACACATGTACTACTGTGAGTAAATAAAAATGAATTTTTAAAAAGAGAGAATGGGGATGGGAAAAGGGCTTACATCCCAACTGCAGTTGTGTTTGGCCTCCATTTCCTCCTCTATAAATAAGAGTGTAGCTAAGGCCCTTGCACCTCTGTTGTGCTATGAAATCATCACGTCCCACAGAAGAGCCATCATCAGCTCCTCACGCCCACACAGAGTTCCATCGCCAGCTATAAAAGTGGTGCCTCCCTCTCCACCCCCCACCCCTCACGAAATGTTGAATCCTCCAAATGCATCATTTCCACTAGGCCCAGCCCATGCACAGTGTGGGGCACCTCCTGCGTATTCCCCCCCGCTGTGACTGTGCGTCTTGGGCCACCCACATCCCTAACCACACCCCGCTCACTCACCCAGCTTCGGCCAAAGACCCACATTCCCACCCTCTCCTGGGGCACAAGACCGTCCCTGCCACGTCAGTTCCCATCCCACCACTGCACTGTCCCCAACACCATCCCACCTTCCTCACCAAGCCAGCCCCACCAGCACTCCGAGAAATAAAAAAAAAGGAGTTGGCTGGGTGCAGCACGCGGTAGCTCACACCATAATCCCAGCAAGCTGGGAGGCTGAGGCCTCATCTCCATCTTCCTCCAACCAGCACCAACTAGACGGTCCCTTCGCAGGGGCCCGCAGATAATTATCATCTTTCAAACACAAAACCGGTCATTGCCCACAAACCTAGATCCTTGCTCCAGCAAAATCAATCCCAATCTTCTCACCCTAAGAGCCCCTTCCTCGCTCAAGTCCCCTGTCTGAATTGCTGGGACCATCTGACCGTTTCTGACTCTGGTCGTTCCAGTGTATTGGGATACCTTCCCCTTCCTCCTGGGGGGCTCCCTTGTCATGGGGTTTTGGTTGGGCCTGTGAAGACCCCATCCCCTACCCCAGTCACAGAGTGAGGCTGTGACCAGGCAGAGCCAATCAGAGGCCTCCCTGGAACTTTTCTACTGACGCTATGGAAAGATGGTAACAAGGTCGGATGTGAGTCAGGGGCTGCTGGCTGCTATCTTTCCACCATGTGGGGCGAGCTTGCCTGAGAACCAAGGGCCAAGAGCCGAAGACAGAGGGAGAAAACCTTGCAGTCACCCTCTGGGCCCCTGATCTGCCTGTACCTGGAGGCAGGGGCATCCCTGAGCTTCCGGTAACGTGAGCTTTCACTGCTTGGGTGGGAGTGAGAACGTGACTTGCGGCTGACACAGTCCTGACTCACACATTAATCTCAATCTCCTGAAGTCCTCCCTGGGAGGCCTATTTCTTACCAGCTGTGTGACCTGCGGCAAAACGGTGCCTCAGTTTTCTCAGCTGTAAAATGGGGGAAATAACAGTATCCACCTCACAGGGCTGCTGCGAAGAGAGCGGAATGCATTAAAAACGCTTACAAGAGTGCCTGGCACAGAGAACGTGCTCAATAAACCTTAACGATTATTAGTTCCTGACTCAACCAGCCCACAGGTTTCTCTCCCTTCCTGAAATCCCTGGAGTGCCCGTAAGCAGCCTGCGCTCAGGCAGGAGCTTGTACTTATTAAGCTCCTACTCGTGCCAGGCCCTGTGAGTGCAGCTTTACAATGTCAACATCTCATTAATCCTCACACCTCGCCCCAACCCTTTGAAGTGGGTGCTATTTTTATCCCCATTTTCCAGACGAGAAAAACGAGGTATGGAGAGGTTAATAAAACTGCCCAAGGTCACGCAGTAAGTGGTGGAAGCAGACACGATCCAGGTCTGTCCCACTCAGAAGCCTACGGTTTTCCACTCCGTCATGTTCTCTCCAGCAGCAAGTGACGCCTGCACATATGCTACCTGGGTGTGGATTGGTCAGAACACGAAGTTTCCAATGAGTCTCCTTTTCTTGGCCAGGCTTGTCTGTAGTGGGGGCAGGGAAGGGAGTGGGGGTGGGGGGGCTGCAACCTTCTAATCACAGTATTCAATGCCCTGCCCGATGCAGGAGTTATTCACTCATTCACTCATTCGTTCATTCACCCGTTTGCTGAGCACCTGCCACATGCCAGGCATCGTGCTAAAGGACATGCATTATTCCATTCAATCTTCGTAACAACCCTATGGGGTAGGTTCTGCTGTCATCCCGATTTTATAGAAGAAACTGAGGCTTAGAGAGGTTTAGTGCCTCTCCAAGGTAGCACAGCCAGAAAGTTCCCAGGCAGGATTACAAATCGATTGAGTAACACTGGAGCCCTTGCAAACACTGCGGCACTTTGTGGTGCTAAACCCGATGGCAGAGCCAGTCTCTGCCCCTGGGGTGATCCCAGTCCACAGCCTCATGGCTGGTTTCCTATTTGATCTTAGGAGGAGGTACAAATGAGTCCAGGGGGTGACAGAAGGCAGAAGAGCAGCCACCCACCAATCACTTACCAGGGTGATAAGCTCCCAGCCTGGAGCAGGCCTCTTAGACTGAGATGTCTATCTGCCACCTCTTCCCCTCCTGCCACAGCCTCTCTTGGTCACCAGACTGGGGCTGGATAAGGAGGAGGGGGAGGGAGGTCGGTCTTGGTGCCACTTTCTATGGGATGCCCATCATCCTTCCATTGTTGCGACTTTCAGACATCGCTTGCACTCAAACCACTAGCCGGTGACCGGCCAGCAGTCCTGCCATCCTATTCCCACTGCAAAGTCCGCCTGTTTGGCTCTGGTCACAATATGATGACGTGGGGCTCTCATACCACCCTGGAGGCCGTGGAGCCACCAGCACTGGCACCACCAGGGTGAGCATTGACAATCACACCAAACCTGCTGCCACTGTGGCGGCCACATGGGCAGAGATGAGTCTGAGTCAGACTCCACTGCTCACACTAATGGTTACCATGACACAGCCCCAAAAGGAGGGGGAAAAGGTTTATACCCAAAATAGATGCTGTTAAGGAGCTGAAGTTGTTCTCAGGAGCCAAAATGAGCCAACACAGACTTCCATAAAGGAGCACCATTCGCAAGTGCTGTGAGCCAGGAGAAGCCCTGTCTGGGGTCCCATGCACGATGGCAGTCAGATGGGCTTCCCATGGCCTGGAAGTCAGGGGCACAGGGTGGCCAGGCTCAAACCCCATGTGAGAATCAGCCATGTGGTCCCTGACAAGTGCTCTGGCAGCCATCAGCATGAGTCTGACTCCACCGTCCCTGGCGGAGGTGGCCCAGGGTCCACACTTGTGTTTCTCTAATTTTCCAACCTTCCCTGAAGAATGGGCCACCCCTGCCAGCTCCAGAGTCTCTCCACTTACGCTCCCCTTAGGCCCCTGCATCCCCCACCCCATCTCTCCAGACCCTCTGGGGACACTGAATGTCTTAATCCCCAAAGGAAGAGCTTCCACCACAGTGGCTCCACTGCAAGATAAGACACCCACATCGCCTGCCTCTTTGAACCCCTTATGCCACTGAATAGTCAAAAAAAGGAATTACTCCACTGTCTAGAGGGACCAATCCTAGTTACCAAGCTACCAAGTTACCAAGTTACCAAGCAGGAAGGACTGATCCCAGTTACCAAGGAGAAATTGGATTGCTGATATACGACAGCGCCAAGCAAGACTCGGTCTGGAGCCCAAGGGATTTTCTTAGGCATTTCTTAGAACTTCCATGCCCAAAAGGAAGTGTTAATGGAAAATTACAGTTACAACAACAACAACAACAAAAAGCAGGATAACCAAAGATTCAGATCCTCTGGGAATGAAGGTTTGGGTTACTACACCAAGCAAAGGAAGTGTGACCTGCCGAGGCTTGGCCGAGTGCAGAGGGCGTGCACGACCAGTAACGGGATAGGGAACTCAGAGCACAAACATTGTGCATTGTGGACAAAGTCGCTTCACATATTTCTATTTACTTGATCCATATGTGTTTATTTACATATATGGTAACTACTTTCTTCTTTTTCTCTTTCTTCCCACTGTTGTCTATACAAGTTGTTGGCAGTTAACGCTGTACTTTGGTCTTTAGGTAACAGAATATTCAGTGGGATTGTGAGTGAACTTGAGAAGTTATGCACATAGCTGGGGAGCGCCAGGCTCCTGCGATGCAGACAGCTTCTCCAACGGGCGACCGTCAGCAGCACCCAGCAGCCAGGCCCTCCACCCAGCACCCCCGTGGAGTTTAGGAGCAGCGTGACTCCAGCAAGACACCTCCCCGGGCACAGCTTTCCTAGGGACACAAAAGGATGGATTTCCAGTAAGTTCTGGAGGCCGATTTCCAGTAAGTTCTACAGCTTGGCACGATAGTCACTTCTGTGCCATCCAGGGAGCCGTGGTCACACCTTCTCCATCAAGGCCTGCGCCCTGGGGGCCTCTTACTTGGGCACCCTGTGGCAACCCAAGTAGTGGCTGTTCTCATGTCAGATAGCTCTGTATTCTTTCCAGTTCTTTTTACTTCTTACTAGCCAACTCCTCATTATTCCACCACCTGTCACAGTTAATAATTCTTTATAGTAAACCTTCCAAGTCACCATGTGGTTTCTGTCTCCTGAATGGACCCTGACTGAGACAGTCACCCACAGCTTCAAAGGGCCTTTTTCCACCCCCGTGGTCCTTGAGCTCAGGGCGGCACCCTTGCCCGCTAAGCACCCCCTGCTTCCAGCGCTCACCCAGCATCGGTTCATCGACTGCCACTGCCAAGCCACGCCCTGGGGGCCAAGAGACCTCTGCTTCTGGAGCTCGTCAGCAGGTGCGTTCTCTGGCACTCTCTCCCACCTGGCTCCCTGCTCTGGGTCCTCCCGCCCTCGGGCTCTGCAGCTGCGAGTCCTGGGCTGGCTTCTAGGCTTGCTCCCACTTCTGCGCCGCGGGTGCTCCTCAAGGTCACACTCTGCCTTCAGCTTCTCAATAAATTCTCCTCTAAGCCACCTGGGCTTAAATGAACGCAGACCTCCCACCGCCAAGGGCTCCGTCTGTATTTATTTTCTAGATATCTCCACCTGGATAACTTGCCATCACTTAAAATCCTGCTCTTCCAGAACTCTTCTGGGACACGTTCCCTTCAGAGCCAGCTCGAATTCCTGGCTTCTCTATGTGGAGGGAACACCACCCTCCCCTCAGCTGCCTAAGCCCCAAACCCGGAGAGAACTCAGGTCCCACCATCCCGAGTGCCCTGTCCAGCAGGCACCTGGTCCTCGGGCCTCCCTGTGCCCTCCTCGCCCAGGCCCTGCGGTCGCTCTGCAGCGGGTCTCCCTGCCTCTGCCTCTCTACCTGCCACCCAGCCCTCGGCAAGGACTGTCCGCACATGGCTTCCTCCACCCAAACCTGTGATGCCCGATGGCAATGTGTAAAAACTGATTGCAGTGACGGCTGCACAGCTCTGTGAATGTTCTAAAAACCATCAAATTGTACACTTACGTGGGTGAATTATATTAATATTCTAAAAGCTGTTTAAAATATCCCTGTGATGCCAATGATTTTCACACAAGGTGGAATCTACACCCTGGGCTGGTCTTATACCAACAGCTGGCTGCAGCGTGGCCCCCGCCTCTCCTCCGGCGTCGCCTCCCTCCTCTCCCAGCTGACCCCACCGTTCCAGGCCAGTCGCTGCCTCCAGCCCACATCCCTGCTCTCACCCTGTGTCGTGCTCCTGCTCCAAGAGGGGGGCCCTCCCAGGGGGTGCCCCAGCTCCCTCTCCACCATCACTCCCTCCTCCCCCGCCCCCTTCTCCTCGACCACCCACCCAGGGGACTTCAGTCAGCTTCAGCTGGGTGGTCACTCAGTGTGTCGGGTATGTATGGGTGTGTCTGTTTTCCCAAACAGATGAGGCGAGAGTTCACGTCCTGCACCTTGCTGCCCCCAGCCCCCGCCCGTCCGGGTGACCCTGCAGGCAGAGAGGACTGTGTGAAGTCACTCCCAGGCAGCTGCAACATCCCCAGCACAGTGCTGCCGTGCCTAGAGTGCCCCCCACAAGCCCCATTCTAGGGGTTGCGTGGCAGAGCCCCCAAGGCACTGCGCCCGTGGCAAGGCCGCCTGCGGGAGCTCTGAGGCTCCTGCTCCGCCATTCCCAGGCCAGAACATACACCTGCCGTGGTCTGCAGGCCCACCTGCCCCCAGATCCCCACGGTGAGCGCGGTGGTGAGGGTCTACGGTAGCAGTGAACCACAGAAAACTGCGGCCCCCCTTCAGGCTCTTGGAGGCTGAGTCCCTGGCTCACCTGTGACCACCCTCTCCCCACACCACTCATGGACATGCGCCCCCCACCCCCACTTCCTGGACCGAGTGACACCAACTGACCACTCAGCTGACCCCCTCCCAGGTCAACACTAGGAGGTCCCCCAAAGGGTCTTCAGGGCCTGGGAGCTGTTGATGGAGCTCAGACCCCTCCCCGCCCACTAAAGAGGAAGGAGCTGGCTGCTCTTGGAACTTCCCATAGGCCCCTGGTCTGTTTTTTCCTCACCGTTGCCCCAAAGCCAAACCGTGGATGGGGGTGGAGGAGGGTAGGGGGAGAGGCCAGACTTCCAAGCTACACATCCCGGAGCTGCCAGCCCCTGCTCCCAGCAGCCCTCAAGCCCTGGTGCTGTCACTCAGAGACATGGGCCTCAGTTTCTCAAGCTGTAAAATGGGGTGAATAATAGTCATTATCTCACAAGTCTATTTTAAGATTTATGAGAGAGAATCTGCATGGAATGTTTAGCATAGTGCCTGGCACAGGGTAGGCAATCGATAAATGTTAATTTAAAACAATATTATGTGATTCATCAGGAAGAAAGGCCAGTGATGTGTTCTCAGGAAACCTAGACTCTGGCTTGTGCTCACCCCTAGGAATGGGTGCTGTGCCAGCGTCCCTCTCCCAGCTAATGCCCTCAGTCTCCCTCCGACACCCAGCCCAAGGCCCCTCGCCATGGGAAGGGCAAATTCTCTACCAGAGGGTTTTGCCCTGCCACTGAGGAGGCTCTCGCAGCTACACACAGAGACAGATGCGGACACACACGGACACAGACAGACACAAATGCAAGCACATGCACAGAGACAGGCGCACACAGACACACACGAACACAAACGCACAGACACAGATGCACACACGCACAGAGACAGGCACACGCAGACACACATGGACACAAATGCACAGACACAGATACACGCACATGCACAGAGACAGGCACACGCAGACACACGCAGACACAAACGCACAGACACAGATACACGCACATGCACAGAGACAGG
>VBSM01002608.1:156119381-156131304 GCA_008086735.1 Cheirogaleus medius | reverse complement strand
CAAATGCCCCCAGGAGCTGGGCATGTGAGCTGAAGGGTGGTGTGCAGACAAGGCTGAGGCAGAGCCAAGCAGGACTCGAGATCTGAGAGCTGGAGCCGGGGCGGCAGGACCCTGTGTCTTCCAGGCAGCTGGGTGGACAGAGCTCGCCAGGTGGCTACAGGACCCAGACTCCTGCCTCAGTCCTCTTCTTGCTTGCTGTGTGATTTTACCATCCCCTTTTAGCCTCTCTGAGTTTTTCTATAGATGGACACCCTCTGCATCATCTTAAACCATATATACCACACTGAAAAGCAGTCTTTTACCCATCTCAGTTTGGACCAGTCTACATAACCATTAGGTTTTAAGTTTCATTTCTGGGCCAGTGCACTCCCCGGGTCACTATGCATTAGTCATTTGCTCTCTCAGAACTGGCACCCACTGTGTGCCCAGCACTCTGTCTTCTAGCTCCTTTTCCCAGGTTTCAAGCTGGTGGGGGTGTCGAGGAATGCTTATATCTCATGTGGGTGTCCCCAAGTGGGAAGAAATATCCTCAGTGGTCTCTGCCACAGAATGAAAAATTGCTTCCTGTGGGCCATGGTGATTGGACTGTCTCCCCTCTGCCCAAGAAGTGTCTCCAGACAGGAGCGGGCTCTCACTGAGCCCTGAGATGAAGGCCCAGCTCCTCTGCACGAGAACCCTGGGCTGGGTTGGGGTGGGTGGGGTGTCATTCAGGAAGACACACAATGGTAGGTGGCTTTTTTTTAAAGCAATGAACTGATATTATTTGTAAACTTAGTTCAGATACTATCTTTTCATGAGTGTTGATTAATGGGCAGAAATTTAATTGTCTACATCATACCTGTCTATATTTAATAAATCATTTGCCCTTTAGGTATCTGTCTACAAGCACTCATTTTAGTCACCAGGGGGCTTGGAGAGCACAGTATTACATGTTGTGAAGAGACCTGAAGAAGGACATCAGCATCCCTGCCCTCCGGGAGTTTACGACCAGTTCAGGAAGACTAGAGGAGCAGAGTTAAAAAGCTCTGAGGTTCAAGGCGCTGAATGAATGGAGACGTGAAGCATAAAGGAGAGACTGGGCTGGGAGGACGCTAACTTCCCGTGACCACACTTAAGGGTCTCCTCTCCTCCTCTGCCTTAGTTGCTTGTTTCTCTAAAACTACCTCTCCTTTCCTGCTTATAGCCCTGGGCCATCTTGGACAGTCCTTGGTGGGCCCACCATCACTAAGGGGTGTCCCAATGTCGTGTCTGCCAGGAACACCATCACTTGGCAATTATCTATGCAAATTTTACAAGAACCACTGATGAGCAAAATAATGCAATCTGGATATAGCTTGGGGATGTGGGGCTTTTGCCACTGGAGTTCCCCTGCCCTTGAGTGATGGCAGTAGAAGGCACAGTGACAGCAGGCTCTGGGGACGGCTGGCTGGGGCTAAGGGGACTGTCTCTGACTCAGCAGCAAGGCCCCTCTCTGGCTCTTCTGTCCCAGAACTCTGGCTCTGCACAGGAGGCGGAATAATTGTATGTGTGTATGTTGTCCCACAAATCTGTGCTTCCCAGAAATTCGGTGTCTCAGCTCTTAGTTCTCCTCAGGGTCCGAGGGAGGCCACCTGCGGCTGCTGCCTGGGAATGGTCAGGGAAGGCTTTCTCTGGCCGGGGCTCCAGAGGGAGCAAGGAAAGTGCCAGTTTCATGGCCACAGCTGCCCCGAGCAGCTGCGCAGACACACAGGCATGGCTAATGGGGGGGGGGGTGCCTGAGGGTCTTCAGAAGACTTGTTGCCATGGAGAATTGTGGGACTAGTAGAGCCAGACAGTTCAACTTTTTCAGAGAAGCTTTAAGTCTGGATTTTTCTGTGAAATCTTCTGATATTTCACCATTTGCAACCCATTAAATTGCTTTAAAAACACCTTCTGGGCCAAACAAAATAAGACTTTGGGCCACCCTCTGTTCTACTCTCCAATTTAGACCCCAAACAGCAAGTGGTATGTCTACCTCTTTAGCCCAATCCGTCCCTGGCCCCTCGGGTGCCATACTCCTGAGAGTGCCCTTTCCCCAGAGAGCTAAGTTGGCAAATGAGACGAGGGAGGAGCAGGTGCCAGCGTCAGCCCAGGATCACCAGTAACCCAACCCTGGGAGGTTTCAGGTGGGCTGGAAGGGGGCATTGTCCTACTCTGCATCTGTGGCCCATTTCCTTTAGGGCCAGACACCACTACCCCAAGTCTACAGTGGCCCAGGCCAGGTGAAGTGATGCTTCCTTATTAGCTCCCCCCAATGTGGGCCCGAGGCGGGGAGGAGGCACACATCACCCCAGGCGCCAGCCCGGTCTTGACCACCCTGAGGCCAGGACACTGGTTTGTGCTGCCTCCTGCTTTGCGGAAGCTGGAATATTAACAGAAGCCCCATCCTTCTTACCCCAGGGAAACTGGGGGCTGAGTTTTGAGAGGCCCTCTGCATCTTGCTTTGCTCTTATAATTTTTAAGGTAAATCTATGAAGAGATGTATTTGTTTGCTTTGTATGTGTTTTAGGTTGAGTTGATTTTGTTTTGACACGTTGGTTCAAAATAAGACTGACCCTTTGGAAAATCAACTTGCTGAAGCCATTTATTCAGCTTCGGCTCTCGGGTTTAATTGAAAACAGCTGAGGCACACTGACATCACCGCAGGCCTCAGACTGAAAGGGACCTCAGAGGAGGCGCACGCTGGCTCGGACAGGGAAAGCCTGGCTTCGAAAGCCAAAGCCAGTGAAGCGAGGTTTTATCCAAGGAGGAAGGTTTTGCTTCCAAAATAGTTCCTTTAGTATATGTTTTTTAAAAAACGAAGACGCTAAAGGAGCTGACCAGGCACATTTAAGACCTTACAAGAGTAGGAAACAGTAAAAGAACCCACTGGAGCTCTAAATGCAGTCTTACACTGTGTGTGAGCAAGTGAAGGGCTGTTCATGTGACGAGACAGGCTGGTTTCTGGTATTTCATATTTTGCTACAATTTACTCATGGTTGGACTCTTCTTCCCTTAGCACTTTTCTATACCCTGGTTTGGTGATAAACAGGCATCACTTTGTGCGATTGCCTTTTACAAGAACCTCCCGCCGCCTCTTGCCTTGGGCTGCAGCCTCCTGAGGGCACTTGGTCTACAGGACCTAGCGCTCCTAGTGTGGACAGCAAATTAAGAACTCTATTTCATTTCAATGTAATATACACCCATGTGCCCCTCTAATTTTGTAAGGGACTTAAAAGAAGCAGAATCTGGCCAGATTAGTTCAGATCAGTCACTGGGCAACCTGCCCTGGGAGGATGAGTACCACATGTGGAGGGGTCTCGATGTCAGGTGGCTGGGAAAGCCTGGCACCCAGGGAGTGAGGGTGCTGTGTGAGGTGACTTCAGCAGGGAGGGCGGGGCGAATGCTCATTTAACCTAAGGCCAGGATATAAAGTGAGTGATCTGGCATTTTCGCAGGGAGGAATGTCCTTACATACCCTGTCCTAAGGTTCAGGATGATCCTAAGCAGCAGGACCAGTTCCCTTGCTGCTTGTTGGTGGAGGGTGGCTGGAAGGAGGGGGAACACCCCCCCCATGCCCCTCGGAGCTCCCCACTCCCCCATCTGGCTCTGGGCCATTTGATCTCCTTGGCTTCAGCTTCCTGAGCTGTCAGTATGGCTCCTTCACACTCTTAAGTTCTATGACTCTCTGACTTGCCCTAACCCTCAAGTGGCACTGGGAATGTCACAGCCTCTCTGTGAGGCTAATGAGTAACTTTCTTTTGATCCCCCCGACAGTGTTTGGGGTTGGGATGGAGGTTCTCCGACCTGGGGGTGTTGGCAGAGCCCGGCAAGTCTAGTTAGTGTGAGGCCTTCATCAGAGCTGGAAGTGACAGGTGGGCGGGTGATCTCTCAGAGGAGCAGGGCCCCCAAAGACCTCTAATCCTGTCCTGCAAAGCCAGGGTGGAGGATGAGGAGCCCCAGGATGTTTTAAGATTTAAAAAATTATTATCAGTAAATCTGGGTGATTATTTCTCCACTGTGGTTTTCGAAGTGGGCTGACCAGGTTCCCATTAAACCGACTGACTCAACACTCCACTTCTTCCCTCAAGCCATCTCCCTGCTCTCCTCCCCCAAACCTGGAATATTCTTCGTCTCCTTGAAATTTTGCTGAAACTCTATCATATTAACAAGATGACATCGTGGGAAATGGAGGAACAGCAGGGTTAAGCAGACAGATGGGGCCTGTCACTTCCTAACTGTGTGAAGGTACTTGACCTCTGAGCCTTGTTCCTCTGGGAGTTGCTAATACCTACATCGCAGCTTTGTCGAGTAGATGAATCAAATAAGATCACGTATGTAAGCACACCTGGTACACAATAGGCACTTAATATGTGCTCGTTCCCTTCCCTTTAGAGCAAAGCCCTCTTGAAGAAACCCACCTGTTTCTGGTAGCCAGTGTCTTCAGCAACCCCCTGTACACACATCTTACAGAACAGCTACAATTGATCTTGTGTGTAATTATCTTGCTGTTTGTTCTGTTCTAGTCTTTTCCTTCATGTATTCCCTCCTAGATGTCTTTAAGCAGTTCTATTCTCTGGCTTCTCCAGGGGGAGTTCCTTTTTTTCCTTTTGTACCTCTCCATAGTGCCTGGTCAGTGCTCTCCAGGTGCTGGGGGCTTAGGGCTGCCTGTGGTTTCTGAGCTTCTAAGTTACCCCAGGTCCTGCTGGAAGTGAGTTCCTGTCTTGGGCGTGCCCGAGTATGTACAACACAGCAAAGGGTGACCTTGGCCAGGGAGCTGTCTCTCCTTAACAGAATATGCAGGAGAATAAAGACCCAATCTCTATCATAAAATGGGGGCAGAAAAGACCAGTTAGGAGCTGGGTGAGGGGGCTGTGCACAGGTCAGTACACAGGCCCCAGTAAACAGTTAAACAAGGGCCTCTCCCAGCCCCACCCCAGCTTTAAACCCCAGGTTGCAGAGTTTGGTTCCAGAGGCCCCCTGATGACCCCAATCTAATTCCTCTCCTGATGGCTGGAGGCAGCAGATAAACTGGACTCCTTGAGCCAGACAAGCCCAGGGAAATTCCCTGGCCCCCCTGAGGCTATGGCAGGACACCATAAACTGGGCTGGGGTGAGGGTGGGGTGAGGAGAGCGGGCAGGCTGGGAGATAAGAGATTTCTGAGGTGGACAAGGTGGGGGTGGCAAACTTGCACCTGGGGGGCAGGGGCAGGGGCTGGGCTGGGGTGCGGGAGCCCAGGGGAAGGGCCCAGCAGCCCTGTCCCTAGCCTTAGCTAATTGGGATATCACAGAGAAAAGCAAGTGGGGATCTAATTAGGGTAGAATCCAGAGCTAATGAGCTGTGGCAACAACAGGACAAAGGAATTAATTACCACAAGCCTAGGGCACAGGACTAGGGAGAATCTACCTCAACTCTGCCTCCTTCCCGGCTCTCCCTCTCCAAGGCCCTTCAAGACCTCTCCCACCTTTCCCTGGTCTCACACTCGCAGTCCAGCCACTGTCCCCAAGTGCACGGCTCACCCTGCTCGCCTTCAGCTCTGCCTCTTTCCGTGTCCCCTCACTCCCTATCCTCTCTCCCTGGATCTCCAGCCCCCACGGCCCTCACTTCACCCTGCTGTTCTCTGCACTCCTTGTTTCTTTGTTCTCCTCCGAGAGAGTGGGAAGAGCCGGGCTCTGGGTTCCCAGGGTAGGCTGGGTGGCAAGGGGTGAACCCAGCATGGTTGCCTAGGCAATGAGGAAAGTAGGGCAAACACCAACCAGCAGTCAGGAGATAAAAAAGGAACCCACAGAGGGTACTGGGTCCCACCTAAGCCTGGACACCTTCTTACTAACCCTCACCCCATTGCCCCCAGCCTGACCCACCCCAGGAGCTGTGCAGAAGACAGCGAGGGCCGTCTCTGCAGTAGCTCCCAGCAGACTCCCTTGGCACCCTCGGAGCCTGGCTCCTGCCCCTTGGCCCAGAGCTGCTCCTCTGCCGCCCTGCCTCCTGGCTATCTCTATGGGTTTCTTCTCATCAGCCCCAGAGGCATTTCCTGCTTCCAAAAGATCAGCCCATCAGGGAGCCCAGATCAGCCCATCAGGGAGCCCCCAGAGAGGCAATACTGGGAAGGCCAAGGGGCCAGGGAAGGCAGGCTCCTCAGCCAGCAAAGGACGCACTTCTCATCCATACCTACTAGCTGTGGCTTTGGTGGAGAGGAAGGAGCCTTGGGGCCTACTCTGAGGGGAAGCAGGTGGCCTGGGGCTTGGAAGAGCCCTGGGGAGCGCTTTTGGAGGCTGCAGACCCAGGACCCAGACTGAGTGTTCCTCAGGAATGGATGTCTGAGGTGCAGGACACCTTTTCTGGTGGGGAGGGAAAGAGGCTCAGCAACTGAGGTCTTGGGACCAGCCCACGGTGGTGGAAACATCACAGCTCATGAGCTGAGGCCTGAATGAAAGACCCAGTGTGTACAGGTGACCTTTAGGTCCAGTGGAGGGGAGGTTCCACCTTGTTCCAAGAGTCAAGTGCTGAGCCTAAAGCTTCGTCCTGGGCTGCAGTGATGGCTGTCCTTCGCAGGGAAGACTGTAGTGCCTGCAGCCTAAGCTGCCTAAGCCAGAGGGCCCTCGGGGGTATGTGTCTGTATGTGTGCATACACATGCATGCATGCACCCTGAATACTCACTGCGCCCCTTACCAAAAGAGGTGGCGTCATCTGCCCTGCCAGCCCCCCAGACTTCAGGCCCATCAACTCTGACTGGCAGTGCTGTAGGTCAACCTTTGGACAGGTTTTCCTATTACCTGGTTGAGGACTTGCTGGGGCTGAAGCTAACTCAGACTGTCATTGAATGAGTGACACTGACTCCTTATTGGTGAGCAGTGAGCTGGGTCCTGGAGCTCTATGTCAGCCACGACTCACAAGCTCACAGGGACACAGCCTTGGTTTCTCAGACCCTACTCTACCCAGTCTCCCTTCCAATTCATGAGCCCAAGCACCAACACTTCTAAGTGAATTGAATAGACTCCTCCCTCAAATGGCCACACCTTGCACCCACATCCTGAGTCTGATGACGTCAGAGGGCAGTCTAGTTCCTCTAAGCCCACCCTTCATTCCACAGGTATACACCCAGACCAGGTTTCAACCTTAACCTCTCAGACCCTGGATTCAGTGAGGCCTGAAGACCAGTGTGGTGCCCAGCACAGAGGTGATGATGTTCATTAAGGATCCTCTTCAATGAATGACAGTCCCACCGCTAACCTACACGTCCCTTCTCAATCTCTACCTTTTACTTCAGGAATACACAGGTGGCTACCTGGTGTTTATCTCTTCATCCCCCCTGTCCCTGCCAAGCATGTTCTGTAATAGTTTTCCTCATGACCTCCTTTAGAAACTAAATTTTCAAAGTGAAAGCACAACCCATTCAAACCTTCACAGAGTTGGCAGACTAATACTGCTTTTGGAACTGGTAAACTGATTTGATGCCCATTTCTTTTATACCCTGGTCCTACGCCAGCTGTCCACCTTGGAGTAGGAGGCAGTGGGAAGATGGCATCAGTGCATCCTGCCTGTCTGCAGACACACCTGTGCATGAGGCAGGAGACACACCAAGACTGGTACCTACAGAGACTGGGTTTCCCAGGCTAGGTTAAGTGTCCAGAGAAGGCATCAGAATCCCTGGGATCTGCTACTCATAACTAGTTAGGTCTGTAACATCCATCTTAGGTTCCCCAGCATCATTCTCTCTCTCTTATTAGGATAATACCCATGGGAGATGGAACTTCAGGTAGGCTGAAGCAGCCTATCTGGGCCTGAATATTGTTTAGTGTGGAATGTGGTATTTGCATTCTGGGGAAAGCATCTTGGTGTCAAAGCTCCAGCTGTGGGAATTAGGTGCCTGCAAGCCCCCCTCTGTTATCTCTGCTCAGCCAGGCAGGCCTTTGGCATCCCTCACCACTGAGACTCTAGACTCAGCAGTGACTCAGTCACTGGGCAGCCATGATATTGGGCTTCTGCAACTTAAGGGTCTTGCCTTGGTGCTGTTCCACCTTCATGAATGGGAAGGTGTTTACTGATTGTTGGGGACCAAAAGAAATCAGCCTAGTGCTCACTAGTCCCAGCATACATCCTCAAGGGCCTCTGGCCATGAAATAGGACTTTAGAACCCTCTCTTTCTCCATCTAGAACAGATGACTGACTCTGGCCTTTCTCCAGACCTGAGGTGATAGCTTCCTGCACTGATCTGATTTTTTCCTCCTCATGAAGTACAGTGGTTCTCACAGTGTGGTCTTCAGACCAGCATCACCTAGGAGCTTATTAGAACTGCAAATCCTTGGCTCCACCCAAGACCTACTGAATCAGAAACTCTGGTGGTATGACCACACTATCCACATTTTAACAAGTTCCCAGGGGATTCAGATGGATGCTTAAGTTTGAGAACCACTGGTATAGCATTACCTAAGAAACCCAGGTAGGACACCTCATTTAGTTTTCTGATCTGCCCAGGTGCATGTAGTCTGCAGTTCAGAGAGTGTCTTCCCAAAGCAGACAGGCTACCTACTTCCCACACTTCCAGCACGAAGCCCATCATCTGACCCCTGACACTGCAGAGGGCAGAGGCCAGACTTGGAATCCACTGAATGTTTCTTCATGAGCAATTTTCTTCTAGAAGAGCAGGAATTCTGATGGCTGTAGGTATTGCCATAGCAACTATACCTTTCTGAAGCTGTCATGGACTACAGGAGCAGGGAGTAAGCAATGCAGACGAGGAGAGTCTGCCAGTTGATAAAGCACGACCAGCAGATGAGGGGCTGTGACAATAAATGGAAGCTCAGGATGGCTGTGATTTACGGCCCAGAGGAAGGGATTTACAGCTGGGATTTATGGCTGTTGCTTCCTTAGGACCCAGGTTACCTTTGGTACTGCCCCAGAGGTCTTTAATGCTACAAATAGCACCACCCCAGGCTACGGTGCCGCATGGCAGCCTGGCTCACCCAGGCACCAGGAACACTATCAGTATGTGTCTCTCAAAAATTCATCTACCTGGGTTAAATTAGGCTCCTAAATGGCCACAGAGCAATTAAGAAGGAAGTGCCCAGTATCAGATGACCACCTGCATTGCAGTTTAGGGTTGAGGAAAGGGACCCACCTTCAAACATCTGAGTCCTAAAGCAGATGCCAACAAGTCACGAGGCACCTCAGAAGCCTTAGATTATAGTGGATAGTCTAGCTCTAAAAGAAACCAACCGTCAGCAAGAACTTACACAACGGAACACACCATGTACCCAAACGCTAGCATCAAAGCCCACGCCTGTGGCCCTCTCCACCCTCTTCTTAATACCCTCCAGGTGCTGGTGAACAGTGAGAGGCCAGGGCTCTGCACCTTTCCTGTGGGTGAAGTTAACGTTCCTCCTTCAAGCAGAAAGCAAGAGCACCTGCTGAACCCAGGCTGCAGGGCGGGCGTGGGGCCCACTGCCCACATGCCTTGAGCACCTCAGCTGGCCCTAGCACTCAGCTGCTTGGGAGCCACTGGTGCTTTGAGTCTGTTCCTTTGGCTCTTTCTGCCCTGGAAGAGGCAAGAAGCTCATGTGAGGAATGGAGAGGTGGGACTCTGCCTTCTCCTCAGGGGACAGTATACAACAGTGTCACCTCTGAGACCTGTTGTAACCCCCATACCTGACCTCACCATCTGGGGACACCATCTGTGTCCCCAGAACTTTCCATATGGTCACACTCACCCTCACCCCCGCCCCCCCCCCCAGGCAAGCAGGGATCCCTATCTCCTGAGTGTGTGGGAGCTCCCGCTGGCTCTCCAAGGCTTCAGCTCACTGCCTGCTCACAGTGCGGGCTGGGGCAGGCTCGAGCAGGGCAGGGCTTTCTCCCGAGGCTCGGAGGGTAAGTGTTCTTCTCCACACCTGAACCAGCTCGCCTCCTGTTTTCCTTCTTGCCCTCACACTGTTGGAGCCATCCAAGCTGCCCCTGCCCCTCACACCTAGCACTTAGGACGCTGAGGGCCTAGGGCCCAACAGGGCATGGGCACATCCACAACCACTGGCCTTGACCTCCTTTAGGAATGGGAGTAACAGGAAGAAAGAGACAGGTGGAAAGGGTGGGAAGACTTAGTTCCACCCCTCGTTTCACCCCACTGCTGCTTTCCCAGGTCTCCGAGGCACTGCACCCACCCGCCGCTGCGGGGCGCGCTCACGGGCTCTGCACAGGCCTCCTCTGAGCCGAGGGCAGGGGTCGGCAGAAGTGGGTGGGAGGTGCTGGAGAGCCAGCTGTGGGGCCTCTCGCTTCATTCCAGTCACTGCCCTTTATAAATATTTATAGCAGTTCTTCTACTAAAAATAACATCCTGGAGCCTAGGGATGAGAAAAAAATAAATGAAAATCACAGGGAATCGGACTTGATGATCACGTGTGCCGGAGCCGAACGGAACCCCTGGGGGAGAAGCATAGAGAGCAGCGCCCCCTGGCGGCCCCAGGCAGCGTGCCCGGCCCGGCCGCCCAGCTCCGCACCCAAAAGTCCCCTCTCGCGGAGGAAGCCGCCGGCCCCCCCTCCCTCCCGGGCTGCAGAGCAGCGGCTGCATCCCCGGGCGGGCGGAAGCCTAACCAGTGTGTGGCTATTTTTAGCACTGTGGCCAGGGTGTGAATGTCTATAGAACTGAGCAAGGCTTGATGCTTCTTTGCACAATAGAAGAAACCTGTTGGTTTTTAAAGGTCAAAGGTAAGGAGCAAACGTTCTCCCATGCTAGGGCGCACCCCACGTGCTGGCCAGACGCCAGGAAGAGATCCATCAGGTCACAAACACACAAGAGCATAGTGCTTTTTCTTTTCTCTTTTCAACCTCCTGGTAAACTCCTGATGCACAAGTGAGACCATGCTCTGAGGGGAGTGATGGAGATGCTAGTACATGCAGGGCTACAGGGGAAGGCCCACCAGCTGCGCTTCGCAGTCCCCCACCTTCCCACCGCTCTGGCTCCCCTCTCCCTGGCGGGTGGAGTGACGTCTGGCAGCCTGCAAGCCTGGTCCAGGTGTGCAGCCGAAGGATGGATAGGAATGTGCCTCTGGGGGAAGACCTTGCCTTCATCAGGTTGGTGCCAGCTTGATCCTCGTCCTCTGTGCCTGTGCAAGACAGACTCATGTTAGTCACGGACACTGCTGAGGGTTCAGGGCAAACGCCTCTAAACATCTGCTGTGAACGAGAGGATCTGCAAGAACAGGGCTGCTAGGATGCTCAGCACCTTTCAAGTGTGGGAGTGAAGGGGCATCCTTTCTTCCCCGTGGTACTTATGGTCTTCTGCATTGTTTGGGTCACTGGGTCAGGAAATGTTTCCATGGAAGAATGAACAGAATGGTGTTTGAAATGCAAAGTTTGGAATGTGGTGGTTTCTTGGGAAGAAGAATTGTGGCCCAGGAGAAGGGCAAAGAGGACCCAGATGTGCCTATAAATACTGACAGGACCAGAAGGAAGCCTTACTTAGCCTCAGGCAAGCAGAGAGCAGAATGGAAAGTCCATGAAACTAAGGCATCTGAGTTCTTATGCTTTTCATGTGACTCTTGAGTGTTGGTTTCTCATAATGCCTGACTGTGGGTCAAAGGACAGAATTAGGAGGTAGAAGACCCGGCTGATTCCAGTCCTGGCACCAAGCTCCCCAATATGGGCCTTAGGTTGGGGAGTGGGTAGGCCAGATGGCTCTGACACCTTCCCTTACACCCCAGCTCCTCTCTGCCCCAGGGCGAGAGAGGGGCTCCCCAGGGCGAGTCAGTTCTTGATCTCCCTAGTTGGCTGCAGCAGCCTAGGCTTGCTGTGGGGAGGGGCCTTGTCTGAATGTGCACAGTCAGTTTAGGGAGAAGCTTCTCTCCAAGCCCCTGAGGCTCTGTGATTTCCAGGGACTGTGTGTTGCCCAGGTGCTGCCCACCCCACAGCTTGCATAATCCCAAGTCAGCACAAGC
>VBSM01002608.1:156081709-156119281 GCA_008086735.1 Cheirogaleus medius | reverse complement strand
GTGTCTTGATGCTGGGACTGGAAAGAGTTAAGGTCTTAAGATGGAAAAATGGGAATGACTAATTCCTAAAGGCAATGGGCACTTTTATTCATTTGTTCTTTAGGAAGTGAGAAGGTACTTGGCTAGGCCCCATGCCCAGGGGTCAGCTTTGTAGTCACTGTGATCCTGCATGACTCAAATGCATCTGTGGGCCAGGGACTAGGACAGGGTGCAGCACTGGGTGATAGAATCCAGAGGTGTGCAGGCTGAGGGAGAGGAGCAAGGGAGGCAGAGCAGCCCAGGAGGTGGCTGTGCTCAGCCACCAGGGCCTGTCTCAGCCAGCAGTGTCAGGTCTGCCTATGCCACACCAACACAGGGGACACCAGGCCATGCCACAGGCAGTGCAGGGCAGAATGGCCCCAGCTCAGAAGCAGGGCAAGGCGGGCAGGCTGGCAGGGCTGGGGCAGAGAGGAAGGTGCAGTGGGCTCTGTGAAGAGAATCCTAGTTGCACCCCCACCCAGTTCAGATCGCCCTGGCTTGGGACCCATGACTGATGGGGAAATGAAGATGCTAAGTAAGAAGGGAGAGGGCTGGGGAAGGGCGGGGACATGCTGTGTACTCACCCAAGCTTCCTCTTTGTCTGGGCTCCTCGGCTAACCTGTGGCAGCACGGGCAGAAACAACACACCAAGGTCACACCCAGGGTCTTCTCACCGCCTGGACCTACCCGTAGGGGGTTTTCCTGACCCACCCACCCCAGGGACTTCTGGACCTGCCTCTCCCCTTTGTTACTCGAATGTTGACTTTTCCTGACCAGGTATGATAATGGGGTAGGGTCATACTATCTACAACTGCCATAAAGCAGCCATGGGGACAGAGATGGAGAAAGAGAAGGAAAATGGTATAATAATGAAGTGGAAACAAAGCTCTCCTAAACTTAGGGAGCAGTTAGTTACCTCGGAGAGCAAAGGTCATCGGGTTTTGAAAGTTAACCAAGTGAAAATGAGGGAGCCTTTGACTGGGGCAGTCTTTCCCTCCTGCAGACGTGTCTGCTGTGGCATGCCAAGTCACGCTCTAGCTGACCCTATAATCTCAACACTGCCTGTACCCTCAAGAGCCTGTGTCTGTTCTCACAGAGGGCCGCTGCTGTGCAGACACGCACCAGGGTTCTGTAAGTGTGCAAACTGCATTTACAGCTCCCAACACTGGGGATGGGCAGGTCCTGGGAGAGGAGATTCTGAAGGACACAGGAGCAGAAATGAGGTTCTGGAGTAGCCAAGATGACTTTAAGGCTCTGAGGGTTAAGTTGTGTTAGTCTATCCTTCATCTGTGGAGTCCTGCTTACACTCAGGGTGAGGAAGGGTTCCCCAGTGGAGCAGAAGCATTCCCCAGGACGCAGGCAGACAGAGCCAGGGTAGAACAGGGAAAGGCATGAGGTAGGGGTGAATATGGTTGGAAAGTCTGGCTTGGTCTGAATTCTTAAGAAGTGCCCATTTGCCTCTCACAGGTTTTGTACTGAGCAGACAATGTTTGCCTGACTGGGTACTGACCAGGTTGTGTTTAAATTAAATCAGCATGATTTCAACCCCAAAGAAGCAAATATTCTCTTTCCTTCTCTCTCTTTATACTTGATAGTAATTGATCTCTAATGCCAAGATGACTGTAGTTACTACTAGGTCAGTCTACAGTAAAATTTCATGCCTAGATCATAGCAGAGAATCAGAAGGTCCACCCATAAAAATACTTAGTCTTGTAACGACACCCACCTAAGAGCTACACTGTAGCTCCAGGGACATATTCTAGGACCTATATAATGTTGACAAACATTTTTTTAAAAACTCTACTCTCTTTCACCACAAGTCTTAACATTTAGGGATGACACCAAAAAGCCACATAAAAATTCAGGCAATCGCACAAAAAAATTTCATGTAGACACACACAAATTCTGGTATGTGCACTGAGAGAGAGGAGGAGATCCAAGGGCAAGATGCACAGACAGAGAAGAGATGTTGACAGGCAAATTGGGTGAACCCCCGGGTCAGGAGGTGCCTGGCAGGGGAAACCACACCCAATTCATGTGTGAGGTGCAGCCCACTTTCAGACTGGGGCCAAGGCTAAGGCCTAAGTGACAGGCAGAGTCCTAGGTTTGCTTTGGGGGAGTAGAGACTGAGAAGAGGCCATGAGCAAAGCTACCGGGGAAGGGAGGGTGCATGGAAGAGGAAGCCAAAGAAGCCACTGTTATGTCTTCAGCCAGAACATTCCACATGAATGCTGGGATTTGGTTAGAGCGCACTTGTGTGTGTGTGTGTTCAGAGCATGTGTTTAACAGTGTAAATTTATCTCTGTGTATCTCTTCACCTCATGTCCTTCTGCCTTCTTTCCTGTCTGCATGGGGACGTCAGTAATCTCTACATTTCTACGCAGCATTTCTGGATGTCTGAAACACTGCTGCTCTCCAGTTTTACCTTTTGACACCAGTGCCAAGTATGCCACTCTCATCAATTTATCACAGCTGCTGTCCACCTTCCCCAGGCCTGGCTCTGATGCACTAGATGAGTTCAGCACCTGCAGGATGCTTTTCCTCTTCTCCCAGTGTCTTCCTCAGTGGTTTCAGTGCCCCTTGCCAACAAATTCCTTGCCCCCTGAGACTCCAAAGACCTCCCTCTGTTATCCACACTAGCCACTCTGGGCCAGCAACACTGCAGACCCAAGGGCCTTCTCTTTCCATCACAGCATCGTCACCCGCATCTCCCAATCAACTTTCTCCCTTCCCTATGACCTTTCCACTCCACTTAGCCTACTAGTTCTGCTCAGACTAACACATGGGCCTTAGAGCTAGAGATACCTCGGCCAACTCCAGGCTCTGCCATTTGTTACCTGGCAGGTGATTTCACCCCTCTAAGCCACATCTCGAATTCTTCCCTCAGGAGGCTGTGAAATCAGACAAGGAGGGTGTGTTATGTGTTCAGCATTAGGCAGGCACCTGTGAGGGCTCGTGTCCCCTCCTCCTCCTCCTTACCTTCTCCTCCTTAGGGTGACAACTCCATTCCTCTCCCTGATAGGGAGCTCTCTATCACATGACCCTGTTTAATTCCTTCCATTTGTTCATTTACTGACAGCCTACTAAGTGCCAGGTACTGTTCTGGGCACTGGGAATATAACATGAACAAAACAGACTGAAATCTCCAACTTGGGGACTTTACACTGTGAAGGAATCCAGCAACAGACACATTAATGATAGAAATAATAGCTAACTCTCAAACGTCCAAAGAGAATTTTGTTATCTGTTCAGTATGACACAGAAGGATGAGGATTAAGAGCATGAAGTTTGGAGTCAGACAGACCCAGTTCAAGCCCAACTTCTGCCTTGTAATAGCTACATGAACGAAATCTTTCTGAGCCTGTTTCCTCTTCAGTAAAATGGGAATATTCTGCTCTGTCTCACAGTGTTAAGGATTAGATGGGATCATACATGAACATCATTCAGTGCTCTTTCCATGTGACAAGTATTAAAAGGTTTTATATAAAATGAAATTAGGAAGGCATTGTTGTCCTTTGCTGACAACTTTCTTTCATTCTTCAATGAAGCCATTAAACCATTTGGCTATTCTAGGTCACAATAATCTCTTCCTTTTCAGAAACTCTTATTGTATTAAACACTCAAAAGTTTTATGATTAACTTTTTCTGTCATTTTATCTCTTGTTTATTTTGCATATCTTAGTATTGCTTTCCTAACTAGATTATGAACTCCTTAAGGCAAAGGGTCATGTTTTGTGTTTTAGTGTATTTACTTCTCCTGTATCCCAACCGGCTATCACAGTATCAGGAAATCAGGAAGCTTTTGTTGATCGACTGACATTACCACTTGTAGTGTAAGACTTGACTGTCAGATATGGGAGAAGCAGGTAGAAGGAACTGTGGGGGTCTGAAAGCTTTGGGAAAGGTGGCAGGAGGAAGGAATGCAGAAATAAAGGGAGGTTTCATCCAGGCTACAAAGCTCTGCTCCCCGTTCAAACTAGGTCTACTGCTGAGCTGCCTTTACCTCTCTCTTTCCCATTCTGCATCTTCTCCTCTTCTTCCTCTGCACCTTCCTCTGCTGTGGAAACAAGTCCAAGGAGGCCAGTGACCCTTCAGCACAGCACAGCATAGAAGGAGGGCAACTTCTGAGGCTTGGGATGAAACCCCATCTAAAGACTTGTAGCTGCAGGCCTCTAAGGGTGCTCAAACTCACCCAGTTTGTACCTATGTGGTCCACACCCCAGCACTGTTGAATAGAGCCCATAAGCCCTGAGCCCACTGCTGCTGGCTCAGGTGACCACGGTGGAGGTGTGGGGGTGCTTGACTCTACTCTATCCCTGTTTTCCCTAGGGTGATGACACCTACCAGGGATACATCTAATATCTTGTATTCAGGTTTAAGAAAGCAACCATAAAAGTACACAGTGGGGGAATACCTAGATTAACACTGGTTTCTGAAAAAAAATTCAGAGGTTATAGCTGATGACAAATTTAAATGACTGCACAGTGCAAAGTGGCTGTGTAGGAAAAGCTAATGCCATCTAAGGTGCTTCCCCAGGGGCTCACATAAGGGGCCACAGATGCCCCGGGCACTGCATGGACGAGATCCCCTGTGATAGACAGCAGTGTGCTCAGCCCTGGACACTCGCTTTGAATTGGGGGCTTGGAAAACTGGCCCCAAACATCCTGTGTGGTCAAGCAGGATGGTAAAGTGAAAATCATGTCACATTCGGAATGGCTAAAGGAATTCAGTATAGGAGCCTAAAGAAGACAAGACATTGGAAGAGCCATGTCATCTGCCATCAAACACTCAAAAGACTAACCTCCAAAGGAGGGACTGAACTTATTCTGGGTAGCTTTCAAGGAGGGAACAAGGATAAATCAGTTACAGAAAGGCAGATTTTGGCTCTTAATTAAGGAAGAACTTTCCAGTGATTAGAGCTGGTAAAGATAATCTGAATATCTACTCTCATCCTAACAAAAAACCTGTAAAATTATTAATATGCTCAAGAAGATAGTAAAAAGGTGTGGGTGTTGAGCAAGGCTCTTCCATTCATTGAGAAATGGTCACTCTCACATGTAAAGGGAGTTTATTTCTGCATTTTATAGGGATACTATGCCATGTGTGGATTCAGTGCTTGGGAGAGTAAAGCATCAGGGGAAGAGGCCCCTGTGGGACTCTGGGTTTGACATCTTGTCCTAGGTGGGGTAAAACACTGGCTTACTGTTCTGAAGACATAAGTTCTAGGACCAGCCTTGCCCCTTCAAGCTGCATGACTTTAGGCAGATCATTTTTCTGATAATTACTCACTACATTTCTAAAGTTAAGGGGACTGGATAATGTGATTTCTAAGATACCTTCCAAATTACACTCCATAGTTTTGTTAAAACAATCCTTTCCTACTATGGGAGATTGCTGAGTATCCCTATAAACTTTTAATTTTTGTGAAGCTGTTTGGTCTCTATGTCCTTATGTTTAATGATGTCCAGTTACCTCTCAGCCTCATGTGATGAGCTCATGAGCCACTTATTTTGCATAAACCCTACTAAGTGGCCATGAGGCACAAATGTAGTTAATTTCCATGGCCAGAAATCCCCTAAGAAATTCCCTCAATGTGAGATTTCTGGCATCAGTAGGGAGCTATGGGGAAGGTACCTTCTAATCACATGTGAAGTCATCCCTGAAAGGCCATGACCTTTTCTGTTTATGTGTGTGGGGCAGGGGCTGTGCTTCTGTTGGGGGTTGAGAAACTACCAGAATGGAGAAGTGGCACCATAAAGCTGCCTGTGCAAGAGAATCAGCATCTCACCTTAACTGGAAAGACCAACTTAGGTCACACACTCATTCTCTTAGGCAGTCTTGAGAGCAAAGCTGTGGGCCAGACCTTGGTCTGGTCCCATGACAACCCTAAAGGCATGTGCTTTCTCCTACAAAGGTCTGAAAAAACACTCAAGGCTTACCTTCTCTAAGAGTGTTAGAATAAGTGTATGTGTTTAAATGCTCCATGGAAAAGCTATTTATAAGCTGTTTATTTATATTTTTACGTAATAACCCTGTTAAGCTACTTCAAGGTATTTAAAAGCACTATAGCGCTTAGGAAGGGAAGCCATTTGTTTAATACATAACATGGAAATCCCCCCACTGTAAAATAATTAGTAAATATCTGGCAGCTACGTAATTGATGGAGTCACAGGGATTCTTGGAGATATGAAGATACGTGAATGGTCTTTTATTTTCTCTCTCTTTCCTAGGTTTTATGTAAGGTGACATGCCATGAGGTGAAGGTCTCTGGGAAGTCTCTGAAGTGGCTGAGTGATAGAGAGGCTGAGAAAGAAGTCACAGGTGAGACCGAACATGAGGCGCAGCAGAGGCAACAGACTTGGGTCACGGACTTCGAGTGAAATCTGAGCCTGGTCAAGGACAAAAGGAAGGAGTAGGGTTTCAAAATCAAATCAGATAGGAGAGAGCAGAAAGGCAGCTGGGAGAAAGTCCTGAAGCTTTTGTGGCTGATTCGGTTCCAGACCTCCGAGAAAGCTTCAGAAGGAGACGAGCAGTCAGGCCTGGGGAGAGAGTGGCTGTGGACAAAACACAGATGGAGGACAGAGTGTGTGTGGGGCCTAACTGCGCTTAAAGGGCTGGATTTCTTTAAATTCAGCATTTCGTTTGCTCCATAAGGGCATTCTTAAGACAAGCCTGAACATGTCATCGTCTCTATGCGATCCCGTGCGTGAAGGGCTCTGAGGTAGAGATGTCCAGTGTGCTCCTGGAAGGCAACAGCTGAGCGGTGAGAGGAGGGGGTGTGCCAGGTGGTGAGGCTCTGCCAGTGTAGGGAGGAAGGGAGAAGGGTGCGGGTGCTGAAGGGGAGACTGGATGGGAGCTCTGGGTTTCACCTGAATGGAGCTCCTTCACCAGGGATGACATGGTGTTGGTGATGGAGTCAGCAGCCACCAGCAGGTCATTGCGGAGGTTCCTCCTCGTACCTGAGGGGAGTCAGAGCAGATGGCGATACCAGGGTGGATGGGCATGGAGGAGAGATGGCCCAGCAAATGCCTCAGTTCTGCCAGGCCTGTGGACCTAAGGGGGTGGGGCAGCTCCACCTGCCCCTAGGCACATCAGGAACACAGGCACTTAAGTCCACTGTGCTCTCTCCCTCTGTCTCACAGCCTGAAGAGCAGGACCTGTCAGCTCCATGCTTTGTAGCCACCATACAACGAAAAGAGTTGGGTTCCAGAACAGGCATTCCCCCCAAGGTGTTCCTCAGCCTCAGGTGGGACTTTCCTCTCCAGCACACCTCCCACCTTCTTGTCCCCAACCCTAACAAGACTTCTTTCTTAACCCTCACCCAGTGACTTAGCATTGCTGGTCACTAGCTCCTCAGATGGCTGTGGCAATTGCACACTCACTATGCAGTCAGCAAGGTCCTATTAGGAGTACCACCCTTTCTTCTTATGCTTGTTCTAAAGACCTTCTATGCCAAATACATGACTTTGGGAATTATTCCATCCAATTCCTCTGGAGGAGGCAAAGCCCAAAGGCCAAGGTGCTTGCTGAAAACTAGAAAAAAGAGCACAGAACCCCAGGAGGCCTGTTCTTGCCATATGTACAAAGCCCACAGACCTCCCATTGAAGACCAGCCCATCTATGAGAAGGGGCCAGCACTTGACTTACTTATACTGTCTGTGAAAATCTGATCATTTAAATCTAAGAGCCCAAAAGAAAAGAAACTAGAAAAATCTTAGCAGGAACCTTGTACATGTTTCCAGGCCCCTTCAGCTCCCACTGTACTCTGATCCAGAAACTCACCTTGTGCAAAGGCCTCCTGCACGTCTCCCCCAACTCCGCTGAGCGCGTCCTGTGGACAGTGGGTGGGCGTGGAGCCGGCTGATGTCGAGCGCACTGGCATAGGCATAGGACGGCCACCTCCGTGAGTGGGAGATGTACGTGGGGACCCTGTGGCTTGAGCCTGGGAGATTCAAAGAGATAAAACGTGTTCTCTCAGGTATCTGACCTCTTTGAGGAAGAGTGAAAGTCCTTTTTCTCAGTCAGTCTGAGCCAGCCAACAGGCCTCAGTTCAGTGGTACATGATCATGTTTGAAAGGAGGTCAGGCTGCCTTCAGGACTGGAGAGAGGAAGAAAAGAGAAAAAAGGAAGGGGTGGGGTGGGGGGACAGAACACCATGGAATAGACCAAGAATGAGAGGGAAAGAAGAGGCTAACACAGGAGGACTGTCGGGCAGACTGAGCAGAGTGGTTGGGTTGGAGATCTGGGAGCGGCTGGCTCACACAGCAGAGAAATAACACACAAACACCTTTCATGTTTGTTTACAAACACATTCATATACATATTCTCATATGGTCCCCCAACAACCCATGGGTACAAACAGCATACATTTTTATATCCATTTTATAGAAGAAAAACAAAGGATGAAAAGAGTAAGAGCATTGGGTCAGGCAGCACAGCTCGCCTGTGGGAGACACGGGAATAACCCCTATGATTCCAGGGCAGTGACACGTGCTCTGTGAGCCACAGCTTCCAAGCCATCTGGAATGTGCTCCCGAGTGTGTGTGTCAGGACTTCAGCTGCAGGCTGCTTCCCAAGAGTGGGGCATCAAGGCCTGGCACATTGCATCTGCTGAACACACAGAGCAAGGTTTTCCGTGGGCCACCTTGTGGGGACGAGGTGAGAATGGACATATGTTAAGTAGAAACCGAACTTTCCTCGTGAAGGCCCTGACATAGTTTTAGAGAAAGCTTGGAACAATGGGATAAAATAAATAAAAGAAGAAAACTCGTTCAGGGCAGCTCACTGAGATTTGGGATCTGCTGCTCCCCACAAAGCAAGGGGAACTGAGTGTGGCAGGTAGACTGGGGTTTTCTGTAGAAACAAAACTGAGAAAATATAAGCCAAAGTGTGAGAATAAGTTAAAATGAAGATAGTTATCATTCTGGGGATCTAGATCAGAACCCCCACATACAAACAGAATCTGCCCCAAGTAGTCACACAGGCTGAACGCACAAGGCTCATCTCAGCGCTTCAGCCGTGTGGGCACTGAACTGAACAGAAACGGATTGTTCTCTGTGGTTTTTACTTGGAATCATTTGTGTGTGTGTATTTTAATTTGAGAATTTTTAAAAATACAGAAAACTAATAACCCACTCCAAATTGCTAATTATCAATATTGTGTCAATTTTATTTCAACCAAATGTTACAGATAAATCTGAAGACCTCTTTGATCACCAATTCTTTCTTGTCCTGTTCCTTTCTCTTATCTATTCAGAGGTGACCGTTATCAAAGATTTTGGTAGGAAACTTTTTACCTAAGTGTACATATATAACTAAGAATAATATATATTTCACGCTTTTAAATTTTGCATGAATGGTATTATACTGAACATATCATTTTACAATTTGCTTTTATCATCACTTAGCATACTTTTTGAGATCTTTCTATGATACAAATAAATATGAACTTAGACCCTTACGCCATGTTGTATATAAAAACTAACTCAAAATAGATCATAGTAATGCTAAGAGCTAAAACTATAGAACTTCTCAAAGAAAGCATAAGAAAAAATTTTGTGACCTTGGGTTAGGCAAAGATTTCTTAGCTATGACTTCAAAACTATGATATGTAAGAGAAAAAATTGATAAACTGGCTTTCATCAAAATTGAAAACTTTGCTCTTCAAAGACATCATTAAATAACATATGAACAAATTAACTCAAAATGGATCAACAACCTAAATGTAAGAGCTGAAACTACAAGATACTTAGAAGAAAACATGGGGGAAAGCTTTATGACCTTGGATTAGGCAATGGCTTTTTAGATATGACACCAAAAGCACAAGCTACAAAAGAAAACTAGATAAATTGAACATCATCAAAAGCAAAACTTTTGTGTTTCAAGGATACCACCAAGAATGTGAAAAGACAACCCAGAGAAAGGGAGAACATTTTTGCAAATTATATATCTGATAAGGAACCTGTATCTAGAATATATAAAGAATTCTTATAACTCAATAATAAAAGGACAAATAACCTAATTTAAAAATGGGCAAAGGGTTTGAATAGACATTTCTCCAAAGAAGGTAGAAGATATATAAATATCCAATAAGCACATGAAAAGATGCTCAACATAAGTGTTAGGCAAATGAAAATCAAAACTATGAGACAGTACTTCCTACCCACTAGGATGGCTATAATAAAAAAGACAGACAATAAATTCTGGCAAGGAAGTGGAGAAATCTGAACCCTCATGTACTGCTAGTAGAAATGTAAAAACAGTCTGGCAGTTCCTCAAAAGGTTTAACATTGAGTGCTGTAATACTCAGTGATTCCACTCCTTGGTATATATCCATGAGAACTGAAAACATATATCCACACAAAAATCGGTACCCAAATGTTCATATCAGCATTATTTAACAAAGCCAAAAAGTGGAAGCAACTCAAATGTCCATCAACTGGACAGGGTTTCTTTTTGGAGGTGATGAAGCATTGAAAAATTGATTATGATAATGGTTGCATAACTCTGTGAATATATTAAAAACCACTGAATTTTATACTTTAAAATAATGAATTGTATGGTATGTGAATTATATGCCAATAAAACTATTACAAAAAAGACACCATTAAGAAAAATAAAAAGATAAGCCACAGACTGGGAAAAATATTTGCAAATTATATTTGATAAGGAACTTGTGTCCAGAACATATAAAGAATTCTAAAAGAAAAAAAAAACAAAATAAAAAATAAACAGAAACCTCTACAACTCAATAATAGAAAGACAAACAACCCAACCCAATTACAAAATGGGCAAAGATTTGAATAGACATTTCTCCAAAGAAGATATACAAATAGACTACTAATTACATGAAATATGTTCAACATGAGTAGTCATTAGGGAAATGGATATTGAAAACACAATGCAATACAATACCACTTAACACCAACTGAAATAGCTACAATCAAAAAGACTGACAATGATATGCAGAAACCAATGCTTGTACATTGTTGATGAGATCGCAAAAGGTACAACCATTTTGGAAAACAGTCTGGCAGTTTCTTAAAATGTTAAAGCTAAATTTACCACATACCCAAGCAAATTCTACTTCTGAGTATCTATCCAAGAGAAATGAAAACATGTCTACCCAAAACTTATATACAAATGTTCATTAGCAACAATTTAATAGTCAAAAAGTGGAAACAACCCAAAAGCCCACTGACTGGTGAGTAGATTAACAAAATGTGATATATCCATACTATGGGATACTATGGAATCTGTTTTTGCTACATATGTTTACTATTATTTAACTTTTATAATAATTCTCAATTGACAAATATGTTCCATCTTGTGAAATATTCTCTTTTATTTTTGTTAGCTGTTATAAAACATTTTACTATTATTTACTTTCTCAAGCTATATATCTTCTCTTCCCAGTTAGTTAGTAAACATATCATGAATCCTGTTTTGGCCAGATAATACTATATTATCACATATTAATCACTGTATTTTGGGGACTCGCCCTCTACCTTTTATCCTATAATCCCCATCACCCTTTGCTTTTTGTCCATTTTTATGAGAGAGTAGGGATATAATAATGGATAAAATTTATGACCTTTAAGATTTAAAGATGCTGCCTTCCAGGTGTAAGACAGAGTTGGAAAGGGCATATGAGTAGCCAGACCTAGCGGTTTCAGCCCCAACCCAAACTAGCTAAGGAAGCTGGGAAGAGAGGTGAGAGAATTTGCAGAGAGGGCAAGAGAGCCCACTGCAGTGGGCTGGCTTCTCAGGAAAGTCCTAGGAAGCTACATGGTTTGGGATGCGGGAGATCACTAAAGCGGTGGATACTGGCAGAGTCCTAGGCCTTTCCTGAGCCTCTGAGGGCTGAGTAGAGTAGAAAAAGGTGGTTCCCTGGGTTGCTCAGGCAGCCTTGAGAAAAGACCCCTGCACCCCAGCAGCCAGTGGTTTTCCCATAGGCTGACAGTGGTATGAGGGTGACTGTGAGATGCAGTGAGCCCAGTGGTCTCTCTGTCTCAGAGAGGGATGAGGGCCTTGATGGGATTACATGTGGACCCCAGGAGCTGGGGAAGCCTGTGAATTTAGAAGCTGCAGTCACGGGGCAAGAAGTGCTGCCTGCAAGAATCAGGCATGGCCATAACCAAAGACATTATTGGACAACCAATTGTGGTCCAGGTCTCAAGCACAGATCAAGCGGGAGGTGTGGACACACCTACACTGAAGCCACAGTTCCACAGTACAAGTCCCCGAAGTACAATCTCAGGGCACAGGAAGGGGGATAAGAATCTCTAAGGGACTAGCTTCAGAGTTTTCCTGGAAATGCCTAGATTAAGTGTCCAGCTCAGACAGAGTGAGAACTCAAGATGGTGATTAAACACAGTCAAAGAAAAAGAATGGCCTGTGAAATTCAAACTTGCTTCACAGTGTGACAGTTATCTGCCGTCCCCTCAGAGGGTCAGCCCAGCATTAAGTACATGGTGAGTACTCATAAATCTCCCTCTGTATGACTTGGGCCAGACACAGCTGCCTGAGGGCTGCATGCCAGAGTCATAAGACCCAAGGTGAACATACAGGCTGCTTTTGAGGAACATGAAACTGAACCTTTGCAAATATTTTAATATGAAAATGATGAGGGGGATGAGACAAGAGGGATGGGCAGGTTAGATAGCCACATGTGGCTAAAACTTTAGGATTAGGAAGTGAAACCTGCTACCCACCTTCAGCTTGAAAATAATCAGACCCTCTGCCTGGGATCACTGCCCAGCACATGCCTTCTAAAGAAGATGAAAACCAGATTCTAGAAGTCGCCTTTGTTGAGAGAAGCTGAAAGAGAAAAGCTAAGACTGCTGGGAAGGCATTGTTTCCCCTGGGCTTTAGCCATTTCCCCAAGGGCTTTATCCCAGCCCTTGGCTTTAGGATCACGCAGAATTAAAATGACGCTGAGACAGAGCTGTCAGGGCATCTTTTGCAAATTCTGGTTTGGGCAGAGTATACCAATTTGGCATCCTGGGTGGGTCAGAGACACAAGTTATAGCCCACCAATATGCACATGGCTTAGCCAGGCCTTGAGGCTGAGAGTTCAGGAGCCTAAAGACTGAAGCTGATCTTGGATGAGGTCTACATTAGGCAAGGGATGTCAACTAAATCTGCTACTGGGTGCTTCCGACAAAAAAGCGAAAGGCTGGCAAAGCCTCTTTCGATCTGTTGAAAGGATTGTGCTTTCTCCTGCTGTCAGGGCTCCACTTGCTGTTCTCCCAGACAGGGGCATTACTTTCTCCTGTGTTGTCTCACTGGCTCCTACTGGTCCTCTGGGTATCAGCCTTGCTGTCACCTCCTCTAGGATAAGATGAGGTCTTTCTGAAGTGCTCCCAGAGAACCCTGTCCTTCCCCATCACAGCACTATCTCACTTCTTAAATTTCATCTTCTGCACCAATGTGCTTAGCACAGGTAAATTCTTAAATGCCTGTTAAATGACAGTGAAGTGCATCAAGTTTCTGAAATTTTTTCTTCTGTAACGGAAAGTGGGAAAGTAGCCAGAGCAGGCAATAATCTCCAGGGAGTAATAAATCTATCAGGCACCAGCCAATCTTTATGTGCAATACTTTAACTGGGTAACTAAATGTAGTAGCCAGACCTTTGAGATGGCCCCTCGTGATCTCTCCCCTAGTTTGCACATCCTGGTGTGATCTCCTTCCCTTGAATGTGGGCTGGGCCTTGTGACTTGCTTCTAATAAATTAGACAAATGGGATGTCACTTCTGAGATTAGGTTATAAAAGACTCTGACTCTGTCTTGTGCACATACTCTCGCTCTCTCTTGCTCTCTCCGGCGAAGCCAGCTGCCATCTCGGGAGCCAGCCTGTGGCAAGGAGCTGAGGGTAGCTTCTAGCCATCAGCCAGCACTGAACAAACCATAAGGATCTGAATCCTGCCAACAACCATGCGAGTTGCTGAGCCTTGAGGAAACCGTGGCCTTAGACAACACCTTGCAGCCATGTGAGAGATACTGAGCTGAGGGACCCAGGAAGACAGCCTATAGATTGCTGGCCCACAGAAGCTGTTAGGTAATACATATTTATTCTCCTAAGCAAGTATGTTTTGGGGTGATTTGCTATGCAGCAATAGGGAACTCAAATGCTAAGGTTAATTTTTAAAAATAGATTATTAGGCTGGGTGCGGTGGCTCACGCCTGTAATCCTAGCACTCTGGGAGGCCGAGGCGGGTGGATCGTTTGAGCTCAGGAGTTCGAGACCAGCCTGAGCAAGAGTGAGACCCCATCTCTACTATAAATAGAAAGAAATTAATCGGCCAACTAAAAATATACATAGAAAAAATTAGCGGGCGTGGTGGCGCATGCCTGTAGTCCCAGCTACTCGGGAGGCTGAGGCAGGAGGATCACTTGAGCCCAGGAGTTTGAGGTTGCTGTGAGCTAGGCTGACGCCACAGCACTCTAGCCCAGGCAACAGAGTGAGACTCTATCTCAAAAGAAAAAAAAAAGATTATTAGATCAGTCCCATATGATGACATTTGATTGACAGAGAGATTGTGGAGGAATTTTGAGATATGAGAGACCAGGACCAGAGGCTCTCAGAAAGACAGGCCAAAGACCCCAGGAAAGAGGCCTGTGGATGAGAAGAGAGGCAGGGATATATAACCCAGAAAACACTTTCGTGATCTGAGAATGCGTGGAGGGCTCTGAGTACATTAGCCTATCCTGACACTGAAAAATTCCACTTCTTTTGTTTGTCAATAACTGCAAGGACATAGAGACATTTCTCAGCTGGGAGTTAAGTGACTCTGAAAAGGATGGGAAGTTTGGGCTCTGTTCTCTCTCTTACCACCACTGCAGGTGACCATTAAGGAGGCAGTGTGGTTCAGGGAAAAGGGCAGAGAACGAGAAGTGGAGAGACCAAGTCTCTTCTTCTGAATGTGCAGCACATGCAGTATGTTTTCTGGGGCTCAGTATTCTCATTTGTAAATTGAGGTGATCCAACTAGATGACATCTGAGGCAGTTTTCGGATATACAGTTCTGTGACATATGATCTTCACCAAATTAACCTCACACAGGAACGCCGAGTAACTGAAGCTTTGCTTCAGTGCTATCCACTCTGTCAGTGAAGGATGCTCTTCTGAGGGTCATGGCAGCCATCTCAGGGTCCCGTTCCACTTGCTCCAACTTCTTTTCCTCATGAGTGGAGTCCATACCAGAGCTGCTGCCCATTCAGACCTCGTGCAAATGACAACAATGAGCAGGTGCTGGGAGCAGGCTACTCTACCTCAAGAAAGATAGAGTTTGAAATAATTGCCTAAGTGCAAACTGCAGCATGGGGTGCACATGCAGTTTGAGACAATGCCTGCAGTGCAGAGCAACATCCTCAATGTGCTGACAATAACCTCTGAATCTGGTTAGAGTTTGTTCATCCTCTGTTCACTTGACAGGACAGAAAGATACACTAAAGATCAAGATGGAGTGCTACATTTTGCAACTGCACCTCATCTCAAAAGCACAGATGGGTTTTATGTTCAGAGAGACAGGCCCTTTTCCATGGAGACTGCCAAGCGCTCCGCTCAATGCAAACCAATCTAGAATAAGCAGCACAGTGGGAGGCTGGAAGGGCATCACAGTTGGCACCTTGACATTATGGGAAACCTGAAAAACACACAGAAATCTCTGAAGGTGGAGCAACTAGTCAGGTGGCTCCAAGAGGATGGGGATAAGCCAGCCATCCAATGATGGGTATAAAACAATCTTGTGCTCCTGGGTTTCAGCTGCTGGGAGAGGGCAGCTACCCTGATGGAGCAAGGAAGCTTTGCAACATGCCAGTGTTTAAGGTTTTCTGACACAGGGACAGTGGAATCTTGTTGTAATACAACCTATAACAAGGGCCTGAATACAGCATAGGCCAATCATGTGGCTAACCCATAACTAAACACAATAAATGCCCTGTATCTCAGGTTCTCTGAATACAGAGGTCCTTTGTAGTTGGAAACAATTCTGTTGGAAATGCAGAAGTGGAGAAACATACAATCTGAGAAGCTCTCTAGACTGCTGGCTTTTCGCTTTTCAAATTAGCAAAGACTGAGAACCCAAGAAAGGTATCATGTTTAAGAAAAGTGTTCAGAAATCATGTTTATAATTTCAAAGGGTTCATGACCTCAGGAAAATAGCCTGTTTTAGTCCAACATTCATTTTATATCTGAGGAGACTGAGGCCTAGAGAGGTCACAAGGGTCACACACACAAAAATTCAGTAGCAAGGCTAGGACTGGTACCTGGTCTTTTAATCACCTCAAACAGCTAGAAGGAAATTAAGCATGTTAGGATCATAGCACAATGTTTCTGAAGCCAAAAGGAACATGGAGCAGTCAGGACTTCTCATGACTGAAACTAACTACAATCTTCTGTGGGACAGCCAATTTCACTTCCTGTAAGAGTGAGAAATGTGAGAAAGGAGAATGCAGGGATTATGACTTAGTCTCTTATCTATAATATAAATCTCATACTGGAGCCAAAACAGGTAGAGAAAACGCCAGAGAAGGTGCCCTGAGGACACGGGTGATGCTTCACCAACCCTGCATCTGAGCACAGAGACAGGAACCCACATGCTGAGGCAGAAAGAACTGGCCAGAGGACCAGCTGCACAGAGAGAAAGGCACTGTCTTCAGTAGGAAAATGACACTGCACTGTTCTTGGCCATGCCTGGGTATCCCCAGCATGGTGCTTGGCACATAGTAGGGGCTCCAAAAATAGGATTTCCTTCCCTTCTTTTTCCTCATGGAACAGGTAAGAATCTGTCATCTCCTAGCTACATGTTATAGGCAGGTAATCAGGCCCAGAGAGGCTTGTGGCAAAAAGCCTGATTTAAGAATTAATGCCCTCTGTGGAGCACTCGTAACTGCATCCCCCTCCACACATACATGCCCGACTGAAACTCTGAGCTAAGCTGTTATCATGGTAACAGAATGGAAGACATTTTAGTCTCCATTTCTATCTCTTTGATTCATGGACACCTGCCAGGTAGCAGATGGCCTATGTGGACAATTACCTTCATTTTGCTGCAGTGTATTTAAATTAAACAAAGTGGCCTCTTTGCTGCCGATTTTCAGAGGCCCTCTCAGAAAAACAAAAAACAATGACAGGAGAAAGAAGCTGCAGGTCTGAAATTTAGGCAAGGCGCTGTGAATGCATAGACAACTGGGATGTATAAAGAACAGACTTTGTAGATTTTTTTTCTTCAAAAAAAGGTAAAAGTACCCACATACTATTTTGAGCTGGTGCTGGTGGTGACTGTGCTAGGAAGATGCAGCTGTCTCATCAAAGCAGAAGTAAAAGGAGAGAGAGGTGACAGGATTATCTGATGCTGCACTGTCTATCCTGCTGCAAGAGTTGGAAATAATTGCCTTGCATGACAAAAGTTAAGACTGTCAGTGGTTAGGAACCTCTCAGACAATGGAGAATGAGGGTGGAGGAGAGGAGAAAGACAACCAAATGGCGGTGAGCACAGCAGCAGGTAAAGAACATGCCAGAACACCTTCCTGTGTTAGCAAAGATGCCCAGCTGCAAGCTTAAGTTCAGCGGAGCCTTTTAAAGGTAAACTTAGCTTCTAAACACATGAGAGAAGGGCTACAGAGTTTTATGATGTCCCTCTTCTCTTACTACTGTTAACATCCATTTATCTATCATATGTCTGTTGGAAGGATGAGGCCACCAAAAAGTCTTCCACGAAGACCCTCCGCGGAGAGTCGACACTTGTTTGTTCCCTGTCACATCAGGAACTTCAGGGTTCACATACAACCTGTCACTCAGCATGGTGGCTTGGGGGGTATGCTGCAATAAACACGAAGCAGCTATTCAAAGACTGCTGGATATCTTGTGATCACACTGTTGACAATGGCAGAAGGTTATGGTTCTTAATCTTCATGATTCTGTCCCTATTCAAGTCACACTCAATTTTTATACAGAAGACAAATCTTACTCTAAGACTTAAAGAGTGGGGGGCAAGGTGTGTAGTTATCTTTCTTAGTGGAAGGAGGAAGCTGTATTATTTCTGGGATAAAGAACAACCTATAAAAATCCACCATAGGCCGGGTGTGGTGGCTCACGCCTGTAATCCTAGCAGTCTGGGAGGCTGAGGCGGGAGGATCGCTCAAGGTCAAGAGTCTGAAACCACCCTTAGCAAGAGCAAGACCACATCTCTACTAAAAACAGAAAGAAATTAATTGGCTAACTAAAAATATATAGAAAAAATTAGCCAGGCATGGTGGTGCATGCCTGTAGTCCCAGTTACTCCAGAGGCTGAGGCAGAAGGATTGCTTGAACTCAGGAGTTTGAGGTTGCTGTAAGCTAGGCTGATGCCATGGCACTCTAGCCAGGGCAACAGAGTGAGACTCTGTCTCAAAAAAAACCGAAAAACAAAAAAACCCAAAAAAACAAACAAAAAAACCCCCACCATAAACCCACAGATCAAAGGAAAGTTGAAATTTAAACTTTTAGATAGGGAAACTCATAAATTCCAAGATTAGAATCACCTTCTTTCTGTTTGTTTCTCCTAGTTTGCCCAGCCTTATTGGAAAATGGTACCCTGTTAGTCCTCATTGCAGGATTTCAAAGCCAGTTCTTAGCAAAATGATCAGAAACCTCACTGAGAGAAAAATCCCTATAAAATGAATACCAAACACTCAGATTGCATATTAGAAACAAAAATTAGGATAGGTTCCTAGGAGGATGTGGTCTTTATTCAGACAGCTAAATCAATTATCAAGAAGGCAGCTGAAACCTATCAGTGATGTTTTAAAATTCAGTGAGTCTAATTTAAATGCTACTTATGGGTAAGCAAAACTTGTATGGTGGGATATGGCACCCTTATTCAACAATGACATTCCACCCTGTGTTATTAATAAGTCCCTATTATATATAGCATGGTGGTTAGAGTCCTGGCTTTGCAGTTATATGGACCAAGATTGGATTCCAGCTGCCGTTTACTAGCTGTGTGATTTTGGGCATCTTACCTAACCTCTCTGCACCTGAGATTCTTCATATGTAAAATGAGTTTAACAGTAGCTACCAGACAGGTTGGTGAGGATGAACATGAAATGCTCCACACACTTGGCTTAATAGAGTGACATCTGCCATTATTCTATTTTGAAAGATGCTGGGGGTGGAGGGTTGCATAGATGAGGCAATGTCCCCACTCTCAGCAGGCCTAGAGTCTCCTGAGGAAATCAGGCATGTACGCAACTAGCATACGAGAGGGGATGCAACAGTTGCCATAGCAGAGGAACAAAGGAAGGGCAGCCTAGACACAAGAAGGTTTAGCTGATGCTATGGGACAGGTTCCATAAAAGAGGCAGCAGCTGAGAGGATCTTGAGAGGTACAACTGCAATAGGCAGAAGAGGCCTGGGAGGGCAACCAGTGAGGAAAAAGCATAAACAAAGGCACCAGGCATGAGAGATGGCTGGGTCTAGGGGTAGGAAGTGGTGATGAGGCTGGAGTATGGGGCAAGCAGGAGGTGTGTGCAGGAAAAGAAGAGTGTGGGCGACTGTTAGCCAGAGTCTTAAACGAATGGCCACCAAGTTATTTAGTTGGCCCAGAGAGGGGAAAATTACCCAATTCACTGCAAACCTAGCTCTCCATCAGTTTTTAAAAAATTTATTTTTTTGCCACTGGTTTTTCTTATTAGTCCATGAACTAAGAATGATTTTTACATATTTAAATGGTTACATTTTAAACAGTTATATAATACATAACATCTGTGGTTTGGTCCACAAAGCCCAAGATATTTACTGTCTAACCCTTTAAGAAAAAGCTTGCTGACCCTTGCTATAGGCAATGGCAAGAGGGAGCTAGTGAAGGTTTCCAAGAGGAGTGATGTGGTCAGGTCTGGTCTGTGTTCAGGAGTCTTGCTCTGGGCAATGTGAGGGAGGGACTGAGAAACAAGAGCTAGGAGCTCTTTTATTAATAAGGAGGCTTTTCCAACACCAGGTGACAGATAATGGGAGCTGGAACGAACAGCCGTGATAAGAATAGAAAGGAGGAGAGAGATACAAGCAACCTTTTGGAGAAAAAATTGACTAGACTTTGGCAACTAAGAGGGAAGGGCAAGAGACTGGGAGACCACTACCATAAACACAGGAGTGCTGACAATGACATTAACAGAAGCAGGAAATATGGACACAGGAGGGATTTGTGGAGTTCCATCCATCCCTTAGCCAAATCTCAGAATAAGGGATTTGAGAATGCCTTGGGGGCTCATCCTGGTATCACAGAGAAAGGTCCTCGAGGCTCAGGGCAGTCTTTCTAGTTAAGAAGGAGGAAATTTTACCTGCTAGGGGTTGAGCTAGGGCTGCTACTGGCATTTAGTGGGTAGAGGTTAAGGATGCTGTTAAACATCCCACAATGAATAGGACAACTACCCACAAAAAAAGAGAGTTACCTGGTCCCCAGCTGTCACTAGTGCTAAGGATGAGAAACCTGGCTGAGGGTGACTGAGAGTCATGAGATCCCACAGAGGGCAGTCTGTCTAGGACTGTGGAAAGAAGGGCAGGCAACTAGCAGACTCCAATTAGGTTGAAACCTTCAAGGGACCCAGGAATAGATTATCACATCTTCTGGACATTTGAGATATATCCCAGGCAGCTACAGATCTGCCTGTATTAATGACAAAAGGGTCAAAGAATTGTGGAGCTGGAAGCTTATAGATGAGGAAACTGATGTTATGTACTCTCCTAGGTTCTCCCTTGATTTTCTGAGGACTGGGTGGGTTAAAAATAGGAGTTGAAATTATGTGAAAGAAATTAATACATACTGAATTTCACATACATTTAAGTTAATAATAATACATAATAACAAAAACACTGAAGATTTTATGGTTAGCCCTCTGGGTAGAGCAGTGGTGAGTTGGCATGGATTCTTATTAAAGGTACTACTTTAGTTGAACCTAACTGCATTGCCTCTAATTTTATAAAACATCCTCCTAATTTTCTTTTACTTTTTTTTAAACATTAGGGAACCTGTACTGTAGCTCAAATGCATACTCCCAAATTATGATTAGCAGTAAATGGAAAAGAGTGTAAAACAGTCTACTGTACCCTTTAGAACATGCTTCTGTGAGCTGAAACTAAGCAGATGTTTTCTTCAGTTAAGGACTGTAGGCCAGGTTGCTCCATACCTTAGCATTATCCTGAATATGGTACATCAGAATAAGCCTGTGGTTCCGCTATAAAACCTGTTACGCTAGAGACTGGTACAGCCTCATGATTTGAGTACATGCCTACAGACCCTCTCAAAGTGAAGTGTTACAGAAACAGAGAGAAGAGTGTTAGGGAATCCTGTCCTCCTGCTAGAGACATGGCCAAGAATCACAGAGATGAGCCAGAGAAGGGCATCAGGGAAGCAGCTGATGTTTTTGTGGGTGCTTTCTTTTGTCTGGAAAAGTGGCAGGTGGGAGGCTGGCACAAATAAACCCCAGGGAAAGAGTTATTGAATGAGAGCCCAGACAATGAAGTGAGGGCCAGAGGGTTTCAAAGTCACAAAAGGAGAAGCCGATGAAATGAACTCAATTGGATTTCTGTAGACCTTTCTTGGTTTATAGCCTTCCGCCAATATACCCATTGGTATTAATGACAAAAGGGTCAAAGAATTGTGGAGCTGGAAGTTTATAGATGAGGAAATTGATGTTATGTACCCGTTCAGATGGAAAAGAAAGGAGATATAGCCAACAGAGCTCAATTGGTGAGAAGGGCAATCCATTCACATGTAGTGCACTAAAGCAGATCTAAGATTTAGATCTTCCTTCATGGAGGTGAGGTCATCAGTGGAAAGTGCTGGGGAGTTGGACAGGACGAAGCCCATTTTTCAGTGCTGTGTGCACTCTACTGTTCTACCGAAAAGTTTCTTCCTAAAGTTGCTGATAACTTTCTAATTGTCAAATTCAAGGGCTTCCCTCTTGCAACTTTCTGGGCTTTCAAGAGAGCCCACAATCCTTCTCCCGCTGCCTCTTCTTACTGAATGCTTTTTCTTCTTTTTGTCTACGATGGGTTTTCCCTAAGGCTCCTGTTTATGGTTGCAACCTTAATTTTATGTTGAAGGCTTCTAAATCTATATTGCTATTCTTGTTTATCCACTGAAATTTCAGTTGTAGATCTCCAAATACCTGGTAGACCTTTTCCTTGACTGTCTTGCTATTCCATGTAATAGTATGTCCAAAATCAGGTCAAAGTCCTCTTCCTAACCCAGATCATCTCCCCATTTTATTTGTCAGACACCCATCATTTTCCTCGGTTCTCAGGCTCCAAACCTAGAAGTTTTCTTTCACTTATTCTTTTCTGTTAATGCTTTGCTGAGATTCAGACTGTAGCATTCTAGGGGAGATAGCGTGTCCTAGGAATTCAATGTTCTTCCAGTGGAAAGAGAATTTCTCCAGTTTGGTGTGAAGAAAGTTTTCCTAGAGACCCTGAAGGATGGTTTTCACTTGCTGTGTGCATTCAAGTCAGGAGAGGAAAACATAGACATATAGTGCAGGAGAGAAATAAAAAAGCAGGTGAGGAAATCTCTCAGCTTGCCACTGATGAGAGTAATGGAAAATATTAGGGGTACTGCATAGCCCCCAAAGCTATTTCCCCTTGTATCCTCAGACTGTAAACTCCTTGTAGGTGCTCAAGGAGTTTGGGGGGAGTGAAAAATAAATATCTATTCTCCCCTCCCACAATGTGGGACAGGAACATCTAAGAATGAGTCTTCATAGCAATGTGAGACTAAGCTCATGAGCATAAAAGTAGCCCAAAGTGTTTGAGTTCCCCTTTGATGCTTTCCTCCAAAGATCTTGATGAAAAAGATGGAGAAAAGAAAAATAGCCCAGAGCAGTCTGAGCTATGTGAGGTATGTAAAATTTATTAGGCCCAAAGAGATGTGAGTATAGGACTCCAGTTATGGGCCCCCTCTCATGCCCAGGTGCAATTGTTTAAAGTAATTTTGCTCCAGACTAACTGCCTCATCCATTATCTTCATGTCCCTGGAATTTGTGATACAGAGAACAATGTATAGACAATCAATAGCTTATATTTTAATGTAAATTCTTTAAAAACAACTTAGAAACTGCCTCTTCTCTTCCTTTAAAAACCTACTTGTAACAGCAGCTAATCAGAGTGTATATTCAGGGCAACTTGAATCTATGCTCCTAGATGGCCATCCTCAAGCTTTGGGCTTGAAAAAACTCTATACTGAATCATAATAACAAAAAAACTCTATTTTTAATATTGTAATGATATTCCTCTTTTTGGAAAAATAAAAACCAAAGGCAAATAAAAAACTGCCAGGTCCCTACAGTGGGCACAGGTGCCAAGACTGATGAAAGAATACACCCTGCAGACTCTCACAAGGCCATTTGCAGGCAGCCGGCAATGGCAGGGAGTCTATGTACACGTCCTAGGACTGGGGCCCAGGCTGGAGGTCTGTGGGAGAGTCATACAGTACAGAACAGAGATCCTCATATTCCAGCAGACACCTGTGTAGTTTGTAGTTTGCAAACTTAGGTGGGCAGCAGTGGTGCCTGAGGCTCCAGGATACTGCTGACCCAGCTTGTGTTTCTGCATTTAGGATATCATATCCATTAAATCACTTTCAGACTATTTGAGAGTAGTATCTGTGTAAGATTTCTCTTTTTATCCTCCAAAAGGCCAAGCTCATTGCCTTGAACATATGTAGTAAAACACTGCTGGATAAATAAATGAATGGCAATCCTTTGCCTTTCATAAAAAAGTAGACTTAGGCATCTATTTCAGAGTATAGTGGGGCCAGAGAGCCCAGAAGATTTCAGAAGCATGTGAATCTGAATCCGTTCCCAGGGAGATTGTGTCCAAAGATTAAGGGAACCAGGAGGAACAAGACCCCTGAAGCATGTGGCATCAAGGGTCACTAACAATCTCTTTAATGGACAAAGAGGAGGTTTTTATTTGTTGTTGCCTAGGGTTTTGTTTTTTTTAAAGTAATTTCTCTTAAACTTACAAAGTTAGTATTCATGAGGTTTGTGGCAGCCCTTATGGGTTGATTATGGCCAACTAAATACTAAGTATCCTTCCTTTGAGGCATATTTGGTCGAGCAATGATCAGAAATGGGGGCTTCCTGGAGTCAGCCCAAACCATGCCTATCTGGGATAGCTGTAATGGGCTATTTGTCTGGGTCTTAGCATTCAGAAAGGGCATGAGGGCAAGATCCTATGAGAGGTCCCAAGTGTGGCAATATTCTCTTAGCAGACTTTCCAACATTCCTCTAATTCCATTATTTTCAGAGTGCCAGCTATGTTATCTTTTGGACCACCACCCCACTACTAAGCTGGGTCAAGGCCACCCTGTGGGAGCCTCTTATCCTTATATAACTTTTACTGTCTAAAGTTAGCCTTTAAGCCTGATGTTGATCTGTATATAAAAGGTAATTATCTTCTAATAGGAGGAACCAGAGAAATATTCGAGGAAACACATCCTTCATGAATAAACTGAACCCCTTGCCTTGGATAGCTCATTTTATTTGGTATTAAAGATCCAGCAGTGAAATTTTATGGTGTACTGAGTCATAGGGACAAATGGAACCCTGAGATGTTCCTAGAATGAAACTGTGTATTTTTGGTGCTGTTCACTTCCATTGAAGAAAAAAAAAAAAGAAACTGTGTATCTGAAGTCCTTCCAGACTAGGATTGGGAATATTGTTTGATCTAGACTGGAGTAGCCTATAGTTTAAGTGCACTGATGGTCATAAACACCATTGAAAGTAGGGAGCTAATCAGTCTGTTGTTACCCTAGTGTGTCCCTTTGTAACACGCTAATGAATCCTACAACCGTCATTTCTGACTGTAGGCATTGTTTTTTACTGAGTAATGTTCAAAATATTTTCAAGTGATACAAATAATTATAGATAACCTGGATTTTATAGATTATCAGTGTTAAAAAAGAGAGGGAGATTTTATTCTACATAATCAGTGTCTGTTCTCTAGATAGAAATAATAATAGAGCTAATAATGATACTAATATATTAGCTTGGTGTTCCTATTCTTTTGGTAACACTGAAATTTTTCTGATTCCTTTTTATAAAGGATATTTCTGAGCCATAATTTAATCTCCTGAATGGATCTACCTATTATATGGGACTATCTTGAGCAAAATCACTGCCACAGGTACTTGGACTAGTTATGTCTCCTATAATTAATATAATTATTAATTTATACAGTCTATAAGTCAAAATCTTATAAATGTGGTTAATACTGGTTTTCATTCAGCAACTATTTATTGAGCACCTACCATGTGGCAGGTTGGGCTGGGGATATGACAGGGGGAAAGGCAGACAAAATCCTTTAATTACAGTCTGATGACGGCCATGGGCCTGATTAGCCCTGAGACAATCCAATTCTTGAGCCTGTTAATTAACAGGGTCAACTGTGGGTTGAACAGTCACTAAGTGAAGTCTTATCTGAAATAGCCAGGCAGTTCTGCCTTTCATTATAACCCTTAGATCTGACAAAAGAGAAGGGAAGGAGGGAGAGAGGAAATACAGAGGAATGCCAGTTGAGGTACTGATGCCACTCAAAGCATTGGAAAAGTGGCTGGGGCTGAAGACAGTACTGCAGCATCAAGGCTTTTAAGGTGACAGTTATTACCCATTCTTCTCAAGTTCCCCCAAAGCTAAAATAATCCTGTGATACTGTGATACGAATATCTATTTGGTCTTCTATTCCAGGTTCCTGGAACAAGAGATTTTAAAACTTTGGAGTCTCCAGAGTGATATGGTGTCTTTTGTATGCTAGTGAGATGGTTGGGCTGGGGCCTCTTAGACAGCTTCAGGATGTGGGCTGGCTGCCAGAAAGACCAAGCATGATTAGAGGGTTGAAACTTTGAGCCCCACCCACCAGACTTCTGGTGAGGGGAGAGGGGCTATAGATTGAGCTAATCACCAATGGCCAATGATTTAATCAATGGTGCCTACATAATGGAACCTCTGTAAGAAGCTTAAACGGAGGGCTTCACAGAGCTTCCAGGTTCGTGAACACATCTATGTGCCAGGAGGTGGTGCACCCCAACTCCATAGGGACTGAAGCTCCTATGCTTGGGACCCTTCTAGAACTTGCCCTATATACTTCTTAATTTGGCTGTTCATTTGTACGTTTTATAATATCCTTTATAATAAAACAGTAAGTAAAATGTTTCTCTGAATTCTATGAGGTGTTATAGCAAATTATTGGACCTGAGGAAAGAGTTGTGGGAACCTCTGATTTATAGCCAAGTCAGACAGACTTGCAATTCTGAAGTGGGGGGCAATCTTGTGAGACTGAGCCCTTAACCTGTGGAATCTGCGCTACCTCCAGGTAGTGTCTGAATTAAATTAAACTGTAGGGCACCCAGCTGGTGTCTGTAGAGAATTGAATTGCTTGGTGTAAAAAACCCACACAGCTGGTGTTAGAAGTGTTCTATGGGTGAGAAGAGATCCCAGTAGTAGTTACTAGTAAATCTCTAAAGAGGAAACAAGCAAGAAGGTGGATAATATGAAAAGTTCTCTATAGTGGATTTATAAAGCCAGTTTTGGGAAGTATATCTATAATAATAAATTGAATATCTAGTATAATGAATATATTTCAAAAGTATTTTACAATTATTTTATTACCCATTTAGGGTAATACATTTTGATAGGAAAGAAATTAAAATACACCAGCAAGAACTTGGAAGGAAGAAAGGGTTACATCATAGCTCTGTGTTAAATATTCCTACCTTTTGTCTGCACTAGTAAAGATATGGATTACACAGAAGCTCTAGTTCTAAAGCTTTTAGTCTTTTCAGCTGTATATGTTAAAAATGTTGAATTACGTAAAGTCATTCAGTCCAAATTTGAGCCTCAGAGCTGAGGTGGGTCTAGTTTTAACCTGTGAAATGGACAGAAGTATATTTCTAGCTAAATCAACAGAGCAGCATTTTTAAACTTATATCATCGTGGGAAAAGCCGATGAAAAAACAATTTGTAACAATTCATGCAATGGACAGTCCTATGAGACTATGAGGACTAGGACGTGAGTCAAGACCTGGGCCATGCAGAATTTCCAAGACAGGCACATGGTGGTTCATTAGAGGCAGGCTTCAGCAGCCTAGTCACTCATTTTGCCAACTTCAAGGGGATGATGATCTCACATCAGGAAAGCTCACTGAAACGAACATGTTATTTAATCCTCTGTCTGCTCAAGGTTAGCTTAAAATTGACCTGCAAAATAATATCACAGTGGTGGCAATTACTATGTCTTGGATTACATGGTAATCCATAAAAATTTAAAAAATGAAATGTCTCCTGGAAGCCCTAGTGCTACCATTAAAATAAATATCCATGTCTGCCCTTTTTTGAAAGAAAGTTCTCAAGTGAGGTGTAGGTTGTTGCCAATTCGTGCTTCACTTTGGGCTGGCACGTTCAGAGAGAGATCAAGAGATGCTACGCTAGCCTGGGCAGATTGTTGGCAGTAAGTCCCCAGCAAGTGGCTGTGGCTGTAAAGTGCATGTCTGGGGCACAGAGGGATGAAGAGACGGGGAACCCCGGTGGTCCGCAGCTGCAGCTGAGATGATGCCCTGGATCAGGAGGAAGGGGAACCTGAATAACAAGGGGATGAGACTGCCAGGGAGACGAGTGGGAGAAGGGAGCAGGAAGGATAAATGGTCTCTTTCCTTTCCCACCAACACAGCCTCACTCACTACCCTACTTGTGGGAGGCATTACCAGCATCTGCTTCTCTGCTACTTCTGAACAAACTGGAGGGTTACACTTCCTGGGGCCCTTGAAGTGAAGTGTGATCCTGTGACTTGCTCTGGCCAATGAAATGGAGTAGAAGTGATTCATGTCACTTCCTGGAGGAAGCATTTTATCACTAAGCTTGACTTTCCATCCTGTTCTTCTGCTTGGCTCATATATAATAAATGTACCTATTGATGCAGAAGTGCCATAGATGGAAGCAATAAACTGTGAATGAAGAAAAAAAGCAAAACCAAACAAAATTCTGTTCCACGGAAGTCTTTTTTGAGATTGCTGACTTCTCACCCTGTCTCGAGGCCGTGCCTGTCTTCTTTCCCCATTTCTCACAGTCTGTTCCCTCCCCCTTACCCATTCCCTATCTCTTTCTTTCCTTTCTTCTCCCCTTTGCTCTAGGATCCCACTGCTCTCCTAGCTGGAAATATATAAGTATAATGTTTTACATGCCTAGTCTTAATCTAAAACATGGATAAATTTGTGTTTTAAAAAAGTGGGTAAAATTTTTGAATTAATTTTATATTTCTGTCTTGAAAAAAAAAAGCCACTGAGGTAAACTAAAACTCAGCTTTAGCTTGTATAAAAAAAAAGTATGCTTTGAAATCTTACTATGTTATACAAACATATGATTTTACTATTGTGGATAGGCCCACAATTGATTTTCTTGTGTGGGTCAGTGGCTATCAGAAAAAATAAAAACAAACATAAACCTTCCCCAAACATCATGCAATAGTCATACAGCTCAGAAAAACCTGAGCTCTTTCTGGAGTAGGCTCTGAACAGAAAATCACGTAAAGGGTAGTCAGTCTCTCTGTTGTCATCATTAATTTTCTTATGAAGGCCAGTGGAGCCAGAGCAACCAGAAGCCTATTCAAGACTGCAGGGCATCTAAAGTTATCAAAACAACTACTCATTTTCATGAACATTCATTCATTCATGAGGTCACCCCCACCACCCCAAAAACTGTTTCAAGCAATTAAAGTCCTTTAGACACAAAACAACAGAGAATGAAAGAGTAGGAAAATGCAATGGTAGCCTAGCTAATCATGCATACTTAAACACAACAGATGTGTACTTTAAAAAAAATCCAACAAGCTCTGGTTTTAAGTAAGAACATGCTCTACTGCATAAACATGACTTGAACTTTTAGGCCACTGTACAACACCAAGGAGAGAATTACTGAGGGTTTTTGCACATAACCAATTCTTAAGAGATGATGTTGTACAGGTAGGAGAGGAGAAAGTATATAACATTTATAGGAGGAAAAGAAGAACATGCAGAATAAGCAGTAGCCCACAGGAAAATTCTGAAGTTCACTTACTGCCTGCTTTTGTTCTTCCTCCTACAGGTGTTGAGGATGAAAAAAAAGGCAGAGGAAAAAAGGAGAGAAATTAATGCTCATCACCACAAACATTGGGAAAAAATGATAGAAGACTTGGGCAAACCAGGCCAGGCCCATAGGTTTGCAGGTCAAAGGCCCCGTCTACCACAGGAGCATCAGCAGGACAAATAAAATGGCAAGCCTCAGCCCACCCAATTAATTCAATACTAACTTCTAGAATTGGAAGGAAAGAACCTCAGAAGCCATTTAGTCCAACTTTCTTATTTATAGACAAAAGAGGCCTAGAGTGCCTGACCTGTTTAAGATCACATAACTATTTAGGGTAAACCAAAAGAGGAAGTTCAATAATGACTTAAAATTCTAATAATCATTCTATTTTGTCATTCACAACATTCACATGTATTTAGGTACATTTATCTAGGCCAGTGGTTCTCAAAGTGTGGAACACTGACCAGCAGCATCAGCACCACCTGGAAACTTGTCAGAGGTGCAAACTTTGTGCCTCACCCCAGACCTACCAAATCAAAGTTCTAGGGTGGGACACAGCTGTGTGACCAACCTTTCAGCTGATACTGATGCATATAAGTTTGAGAACCATTGCTCTAAAAACTTTCCCAGCTAGCAATTTCCCCTGACCACAGGTTCTTTTCTTATTTAGTCCTCTCCCTCAACTAAATGTGTTGGAACTGTACCCGCCTCCCCTTGCTTTCTGGCTGTTTTGTCATTTTTTTCACCTCCCTCAATAAACAGGGAACTGCATCAGGACCCTGAAAGGCCTTTCAAGAAAGAATTCTTGACCAAAGTTTTTCATTAATTAAACACAGGTTTATTTAGTACTTCTTATGCATAAGGCATGGGAAACACAAAGAAATGGTCTCTGGCTTTTAGAACCTTACAGCGATGGTACATAGGGCAGGCACTTGCTCACTATTAATATCAGTTGACTGCCCAAATGAATGCATCGCTAGCCATTGTAGAAAAAAGCAAAAAGAAGATGAGATAAACACTTTCGAGTTTCTCTCTCCCCAGTCCTTTGCTCCTTGGCCACTCTGTGCCTCACCATGGGTCACCATGCTCAGGGAGCCTCAGCTCTTTGGCCAGTATGTAAATGTAAGAGCTGGTTCTATTAAATGGTTCTATTTAAATTGGAAACACGTGTCTGGGAAGTCTTAGGAATGGTTAAGTGCTCCTGCTCTCACAGAGTCTGCAGATCTGGGTGCAATGGCAAGAATGATCTCAGTAAACCAAAGGGATTACAAAAGGGAGAGGGTTATTCCTACAAGGGAGAGACATGGACCAGAAATTAAATGTGCACCAAAAAAATCTCTTGAGGAGACTCCAACTCAGTGCAGGAAGGTGCTCTTCATAATCAAAGCCAGCTGCTGGATGTCTGACCAAAGCTAAACTCACAGGAGCCTAGGCAGAGGGCCCTGTGCATTGGCTCAGGCAGCCTCAAGGAGTTAGAGCCCTTCTGCTTTTGTACCTGGCACACACAGCTCAGTCAGAAGGGATAAGAGCTTTACAGTTCAGAGGTGATCTACTCTTCCTAGCCAGACTTCCCTGTGGGGCAGGATGCTTCTCTTACATTCACTAGGCAAGGCAAACAGCCGTAGCAGAGTTATAAAACAATTTAACAATGTGTTTTTATTGCTGGCACTAAGTGTTGACATGGAAATTGAGATGGTTGGGGAGGGACAGGGTAATCATAATAGGCTGAAATTATATCTGAGGTCAAAAGACCAGTATGTAATTTCTTAGCACTGTTTCTCAGACACTTCCCTGTTTTCACTGTTTTCCCCAGGTTTGGTATTAAGAGACATTACTTTGGTTCAATAGAGAAATTGCAGAAAGCAATGTTTCATGCTTGCACATTTGGTGACTCTGTGCAGACATGAAATCATTACAATTTGTAGTAGACACACGTGTCAGGTTAGGATGGGGACAGTGGCCAGGGCAGTGCTTTCTGGACTTAGAGGCCTCCTGTGTGCACTGTATCGGGAGAGGGTGGACTTTGGCAAAGTGTAGCCTAGGATGGTGTTGTGTAATTTAAACTCACAAAAGTTATTCATATAAAGCCTTTAAGGCTCTGTCAACAGTAAACAGGTAAGGTCTAAGTTCGTGGAACCTTTGTGTTGTCAATTAGTCAGCTGCAGTCAGTAAACACTGACTGATGACAGGGATACAGCCAATTTGATTTAAAGGGGGTAATCATACCTTAATTATAAAGTGGAAATTTAGAACTGCTTATGTCACCTAAACACATGAGTCTCTTCCACACGGGAAATCTGGAGAGATGGCCAAAGCAATGGCCCAACCACTGTAGTTATCTACATAAAAATTTATATGCAAACTAGGTGAACATTTGCAAATGAGGCTGAAATTCAAAACTGCAGAATTCATCTGGTAATGCAATATCAGGAAAATGGAAAATGAATTAGAAACATCAATATATGACCATTTCTAGATTAAATAAGAAGTTTGAGGCAGAGGTTATCTAGGTACACAATAATCAGGGAGAAAAGTGTAAAGAAAAGATATGCACAGAAACATGGATGCCTGAGTGTCAGCCACGTTATGTCACTAAAAAAAGGAAGAAGGTCCCTGATACTCCCTTGTGACAAGGATTGAATCTAGTCACACTTATATGCCAAATACCTAACATGACACTTAGGAACTCAATTTATTTTTTGTTAAACAAATGATTAATTTTTTCCCTGCCTTGTTCCAAAAAAAGGACTAAGATTTTTTTTTAATGAATAAACAATGTGCCACTTCTCATATAAAAAGATAAAATACATAATATTTTACTGAAGCAGAATGAAAGAACTCCCTGTGAAATGGAAATTTAATGTGTGATATATTTTAATTTATGAGTATCCCAGACCATGTGGCTTAATTGTCCATTTGACTAACTGCTTATGGCTGTTTTATGAGAGAATTAAATACTAGCAGACTGAATATCAATGAAAGCAGGACAGTCCTTTGAAATTATTAATAAAGTTAGGATTCTAAATGGCACTTTTATGGGTTGATGAATATATTTTTTTAATAGTAGGAAAACATCTTTGGAATTTTAATAGAAGTCAATGATTCCTAAGTATGAATTTTTAGGAATGCATATGACACACAAATAAAGATGTTATAATTCTTTTAGGAAGCTGGACACTAAAGACATGAGATTTTCAACTGTGAATTTTACTCAGTGGATAAAAAGACAACATTCCTGGGTTTATGTGTGTAAATCCTTCCTCCCAGTTTGAATGGCCTCAGTCTGCCAGGTGTATAAAATGATAAGGCATTTAAGAACCTGGCAGAGGATCCTACAAAATGGATGGCAGGATCCTGTTTATTTTACTGAAATTGTAACTGTGAAACAACAGTTGTAAATAAAAAGAAACTCAGGGTTTGGGAGTACAATTCCAGGCATTAGGTCATTCTGCTTAGCCCTTGAACACAAGCATCAGTGGTACAAGGCCACAGTGGTATGCATGGGGCTCTGAGCGAGTTCTAAGGCAATCAAAAGTGCGCTGTATTACTTCGGGGAAATGCACTCTGACTTCCCTTCAGTTTGTATAAACCTTTTGCCTTTTACAAAAACCACATTGGGGCACCTGTGTTTGGGTAATGTTTGAGAGCATCTTTCCAAAAGGTAGGTTTGAGCCAGAGAAGAGTGAGCGGATCCCCTATCATCTCCTGTCTTGCAGGTAGGCTAACTCTCCACAATAGGAGGGCTTTTAAAGCCACATATGGCTCCGGATGTTACACAGGCCCACATATATTTAAGTACATTTCTAATGTTTTGAGTGGGTGACCTGGTTGCTTAGCTGGATATCTGACAACTATCAGAGAGATGCGGGCCAGGTTTTTGCATAAGGTTTGTTTTTAACCTTATTTCTTTAAACAAGACCCATTTAGACATAAAATATTTCTGAGGAGAAATCCTAACAAGGTTAATGTAGAAAGCTGTCCATGCAAAACAACCCAAATACCCAAGACCAAAGCTAGAAAAAAAACTCAGCTCAAGATTAAAAAGTTGGCTGGGTGCAGTGGCTCATGTCTGTAATCCTAGCACTCTGGGAGGCCAAGGTGGGAGGATTGCCTGAGGCCAGGAGTTCAAGACCAGCCTGAGCAAGAGCAAGATAGAGACCATCTCTACTAAAAATAGAAAATTAGCTGGGTGTGGTAGCACATGCCTGTAGTCCCAGCTATTGGGGAGGCTGAGGAAGGAGGATCGTTTCAGCCCAGGAGTTTGAGGTTGTAGTGAGCTATGATGATGCCACTGCACTCTACCTAGGGCAACAGAGCGAGACTCTGTCTCAAAAAACAAAAAAAGATTTAAAAAAGTAATTGGCTTGAGCAAGTCAAAAGTTGGCTTAAAACACAAATACTGCATTTATCCAAGTTGCTAATACTCACTAGCTTCATTATTAAGGGACTGGTTTACCAAGCTGATATTTTCTTGGGCTACCACTTCTAGTTAAGACCCTTGTCACCTTGGGCATAGAGGATTACATTAATCTCCTATTATCCTTTAGTTTTTCACCTTTCTAATGTGTCCTGCATATTTTCCAACTGTTGTTTTTAAAACCTTTAATAGCTCCCTTTTATCACAGTTTTAAACTCACCCCCTCAGCTTGGCTTTTGAGGTACTTCATACTTTGTGATTTTCATTCTGGCTGTTAACTCTGTGTCATACTACCAAATGCAGTGGGTTCTCAGTATCAATAGACAGGACCTGAAAAAGTAACAGCATGAGCAAGTGCTCTGGTATTGCTGCTACATAACTAGGTAAATATTTCTTTTCAGTGCCAATAAAATTGTTCAGGTGAAGATATTCAAATTCCAAGCATGCCTTTTACTGCTCTGAAGTGTAGGGGCTATAATATACTTTTAAACAAAAATAGACCTGAATTATTCTTGATTTATTCAGGTCTCCAATATATAAAACCTAGAGCTAATATGCTCTTTTATTCCTAATATAGTAAAGTTATTGATTAGAATTGGTTTGATTAGGTTGGTTTGTGTGATGGTTACTTTTATGTGTTGACTTGACTGGTTTAAGAGATAGCCAGATAGCTGGTATAACATTATTTCCGGGTGTGTTTGTGATGGTATTTCTAAAAGAGATTGGCATTTGAATTAGCAGACTGAGCAAAGAATATCTGCCTTTGCCAATGTGGGTGGGCATCATGCAATCCCTTGAGAACCTGGATAGAACAAAAAGGCAGAGGAAGGGTGAGTTTGCTCTTTTGTAAAGCTCTTACCTTCAACAGCTTCATCAGCCCTTCCAGTTGCACCATCAGCTCCCGCCGGCTCTCCTGCAGTGCTGACATCCTCTGCTCCAGTTCATCCTTCCTTTGCCTGCCCCAGAGGAAAAGCCCATCAGAAATGAAACTCTGAAGATAAAGGGACCCTCAAAGAAGGGTCTAAGAGGCCAGGTGAAATGGGTTTTAGACCTGATTCTGCTACTCAGCAGTTTATGGGATGCTGAGCAAGTCCATTTAACTTCTGACACCTCTTGTATGAAATGGTGATATCTGTTTTGCCTGCTTTCCTGTACTGTTGTGAGAATAATAGGTAAAAGTGCCTTGGAAAGTATATGTGTCATATAGGGAAAATGAATTATTTAGAAAATTATATAAAACTAATCCAATTTGAATTAATAGTGGAGAAATTATATCAAACTGCTCAGGGGTAAAAAAGGTTCAGTAGTCAGTATTTTCAGCACTAGACATCAGGTTCAAGAAGGGTGACAGATGGGGATGATTCCCTGTGTCTAAGAGAAGTCACTTTTCCCTGAGGACAGATTTCATGTCATCTATTCTAGCTCAATATGTCCAAACCCAGACTTAAGACTTTTCTCCCCAAATGTTTCTCTTTCCCAATTTCCCTATCTCTGCTATTTTTTCTTCCAGGTGTCATGGCTGAAAAACTCAGTCCTCACTGATACTTTTCTATTTATATTCAATCAGTCACTCAATGCAGATGATTCTTTATTAGAAAATTTATATGCCTATCTTTCTATTCCCACTTTTCTCACTTTATCCAGGTACTCCTTACCTGGATAAAGGTTAACGGTCTCCTTGCATGATTAATCCTGACTTCAGCTTTTATGGTGAGGAAAAGCAGTGGTTATAAATGAAGAGGCTTGAGGTTTAGTGCTGACCCTCGCATTTACTAAATATGCAACCTTGGACAAGTCACTTACCCTCAACTTTCTCTCCTCTAAAATGGGACTAATAACAAACAGCAACAATATTTTGAGGACTAAATAAGATAACAGATGTGAGAGTGTTCTATGAACTTTATTTAAAATGCTGCTCAAAGCAAAGTGGTGTCCATTTCACCATCATGTGTGATGATCTCACCAGAATTTCTAGCATCACTAACCCTTGCCCTGCACAGTCTAGACCTGTGCTGTCCCACACAATAGCCACTAGCCACACGTGACTATGGAGCACCTGAAACGTGGCTGGTCTGAATTGTGATGTGCTGTAGATGTAATATACACACTGGAACTCAAAGACTTAGTGTGGAAAAAAGAGGGCAAGATATTTTAATCATTTTCTGATACTGATTACATATTGAAATGATTATATTTTGGAAATATCAGATGAACTAAAATATAGTATTAAAATTAATATCTATTTCTTTTTAGTTTTTCAGTGTGACTATTAGAAAATCGTTAATGACATATGTGGCTTACATTATATTTCTATCAGAGAGCACTGCCCTAGAGTCCACCCACATTTCTATCCTTAGCGCCTCACCTCCTATTCCCTTCCGTGCTGGGACCTCCAGCTGATGGTTCACTTTTCCCTAAACAGGCCCCATCATTTTGACTCACAGGTATTCCCAAATCTTCCAAATCTTATTCATTTCTTAATGTCTGTCCCAAACATCACTCTATCCAGGAAGCTTCTCCTGATTACTTAAGCAGGGCCAGCTTAATTAATTCCTATAGCAATATAGTGCTTCTCTGTGGCACTTAATTTACTTTACCTTGTATAGCAGTCATTCCTACCACTATGCAAAATCCTTGAGGTCAAGGGATGAGGAGCTTTTACTCATCTTTGCATGTATTGAAAGATTAAGAAAATATCCAGTATGTGCTCATTAACATCTACTGAACTTAACAAAATCATGATTTGAAACCCTCCAAGGATTTCCAATGAAAAGGATTTGTTCTGTAAAGTTTGGATTCAGTCAAACGGCCGCACTCAAGGATCCAGAAGGCCACATGTGGCCCCAAGGCCGCAGGTTCCCCACCCCATTATATCTTTCCCTACACAGAGTTTTCTTATCGACATTGTATAATATTATTTAACTGACTACCAAATTATTTTATGTTTTATTTCCAAAATTAGATTGTAAGTTTTTAGGATAGACTCACTGTGATCTAGTCTTCATACTCTCTAAATTTCTAGTGCAGTTATATACTTGATAAGGAAGATCTGACTTAATTTTCTTTTCTGAGACAGGGTCTTACTCTGTCACCCATGCTGGAGTGCAGTGGGTTGATCATAGTTCACTGTAACCTTGAAGTCCTGGGCTCAGGGGACCCTCCTGTCTCAGCCTCCCAAGCAGTTAGGACTATAGGCATGTGCCACTATGCCTGGTTAATTTTTAAATTTTTTGTAGAGATGGCATTGCACTATGTTGCCCAGGCTGATCTTGAAATCCTGGCCTCAAGTAATCCTCCCTGGCCTCCCAAAGCGCTGGGATCACAGGTGTAAGCCACCATACCCGGCCCAGACTTATTCAGTTTCCTAGGATGCCTTCCTTCCCTGAACTCCTAAGCCTGGATGCAAGATTCTTTATCCGTGCTGTGCATGATCAGACAATTACAATACAAGGTGAAAATGAATGAACTACAGCTACATGCAACAATGTGGAAGGATCCTAGATAGTAATATTGAGGGGTGAAAAGCCCCAGAATACTGTATATAACTATTCAGCTCAAAAAAAAGAGCAAAACTAAACATTTTATTATATAAGATTACAATGTGATAATACTGTTTAAAAAACAAGGGAATGATAAACCAAATTCTGGAGAGAGGTTCACTCTGTGGGGTAGGTGGAGGCAGGAAATGGGGTACAGTAGGGGCACTTAGACAGATGACATGGTTTTAGCAATATACAAGTTCTCAGTCGGATGTGGGTTTATAGGGATTCATTTTATCATTATGCTTCACTTTTTTATACATTTGTCATACATATTATTGTAACAAACATACCACTAAAAATAATAAAGGGGAAAAGACAACCCTAGTGGTCAATAGCCATAATCATTAATCCTATGGATGAAATTCTCTATCTTATTTTACTGTACTAGCTGAGTATTGGCAGTTTTTGACTCATATACATATATACATTTAATTTTTTTATTTTTAATTATTATGGGTACATAACAGTTGTATTACTTTATAGCATATAGGTGATTTTTTTTTTT